>JARYHS010009186.1:103944945-104104808 GCA_031002005.1 Vandiemenella viatica | reverse complement strand
ACCTATTTCATGTGATGCAATTTTAAAATTCCCTCAGGAAATAATAAGTACCTCAAAACGTGTACACCAACGCCAAAATGTCTTATACGATGGGGAACAGTATGCTTGCACCAGTGAAGTTACACGTGGGATAAGGCCGGGTGACCCACTTTCTGGAATACTTTTTACAATATCCATTGAACCATTATTAGCTCTATGTCGACGCCGCCTACGTAATTGGGGATTGCAAATACAAAGGTCCCCTCGTCCGTTAGTCGTATCATCATATGCTGACGACGTCACTGTTTTCTTAACAGATAATGAGGAATCCTGGAACTGCAAAGACTTACAATATATACGGTAAGGCCTCGGGCGCATGCCTCAACTACCGAAAATCTGAAGGTCTTTTATCAGGTTCATGGATCTCCAGAACAGATACGCCTCTCAACATTACCTGGAAGCGCGATGGTATGAAACTACTGGCATCCCACTTTGGAAATGCAGAAGACTATGACCAAAACAACTGGGAAAATCTTCAGAGAAAAATAAAAACTTGTGTTGAAAGATGGAAACGCCTTTACCCCATCACGTCACTGCGGGGAGGAAGATATTAATCCAACCAATTACTTGGGTCAAAGTTAGTGTATGCCTGCTCCGTACTTCAACCGCCCGAAGTCTTTGTACGCCAACTTCATCTTCTGTTCCTAGACTTCTTGTGGACTGGAAAACACTGGCTAGTCAAGATGTCGTCTTCTCTAATACCCGCAACGGTGGAAGGTCTAACACATTTGGGAGCAAAAATTAGAACGTTTCGAATGAAGTTTATTGAAACACTAGTAAACAACAACCAAATGGAAGAAGGAGAAAAGAACATATCATTTTATTTGGGCGCAACTAAATTTGGGAACCAATCCGAACGAATGACGTAACACTATTTATGCATACAACGCCAAGCGAAGCATATCTCCACAGCCTGAATCCTTCTACAAATCGGTCGTACAAACTTGGAATGAGTCCAACCAAGCCATGAACAAACCTGAAAAGTTGCCGATCTTCGACGACTTGCCTCTTTGGAACGCCATCCACTTTCCTCTACACTCTTTATTCCAGAATGTGCGACTATAGGCGCTGAGGTGGTCGGAGATTACTGACAGCAATGCATCTTGGAAGCCAATCACACTAATTATAACCAGAGCAACTTGACAATTCCTACAAGACGACGGCTATGCTCAAACTACCTCCGCGTGAAAACCTATTTTGCAGATCACTGATGCCAGTGACTGTGACCTCAGAAATTACAAGGCCAAGCTTCTTAGTCTTTTTCAACGAAAGAGTGGGTGAAACTTCCATCTAGCAGGAAGAAACTGTATGAAATAATTCTAGCAACATTAAAACCCAGTTACGACATTACACCGAACCAGTGTTATGTGAAGGACGAATAAACTGGTCAAATTTGTACAGAATACCGTGTAACAGCCTTGACTCGGATATAGTCTGGCGCTTCCTCAACGAGAGCCTTGCGACGCCAGTAAAACTTACACCAGTGGAATATGAGAAACTGATAATCTTTGCCCTTGGTGTCAAACAGAGGGCACGATGAAACACATGTTTCTCGAGTGTCATCAAACATCTGACATCTGGAGATTAATATATATGCTCCTCCAGAGCATATTAGGTACCGTACCTCCGAGCAACGTTTTAGATGTTCTGTGTTCAAATAATCAGGATACGAAAACTCACTCTGTACTTTTTATGTAACCTTGTGTCTGTCTACAATTTACAGATGTTACATTCTGGTCACTTAAAAACAATATTTTTACTGTTAATTATAAGTCTGTTTTATTAAAAGAATTAAGTGGAGAATCTGTGTTTGAACTGATAAGAGCGAAAAGGAGAAATAACATTAAAGAGTGTACCGATTTTTTGGAACTATAATAATGCATTAGGCTCCTGTACTAAATGTGTCTTTCACTGAAGTCGCTTACTAAAAGTCTGTTAACTATGTAGAAACTAAAAGTATTATTACTTTTAACATATTGTTCAAAAATTATTACTGTGCAGTCTCCATGTCTTGAAAGTCTTGTCTCTTAAGCTACAATGTTTGAAGCACAACTGTATTTTTTGTTGATGTTGAAGTTGGCACTTGTACCTGAGTATAAGTTGTAATTACACCTGTACCTGAGTTGATCAATCGATGTGATGTGCCTATTATCATCATCCCTTAGAGAGAACTGGTATTTTTTCACTAGGTAAGATTTGAACTCAAACAATATAAAAATTATTTTACTACTATCTATCACGAATTGTGATCGTTTAGTACCCTACAATATCATTATTTTATTTTAGTGGTTGCGATTTTATCCTATTATCCTCTATAGATCTATCGCTATCCTATTATCTATCTATCTAAACTATACTTTATTGCCCTATCTTAAATATTGGTTTTTATCTATCTATCAGTCTAATGAACCATTCCCCCACCCTCCACCTAAAACACCACAACCTAAATCTATCTATCTCATCTATCTATCTATCTATCTATCTATTATCTATCTATCTATCTATCTATCTATCTATCTATCTATCTATCTATCTATCTATCTATCATCTTTGGCAGTGAGTGAACGTGTATTTGTGAGCTCGTAAACTGTGAAAGTTTTATAGTGTAAAACAGTGTGAAACTGATATAATTGGTGCACTGTCTTTCAGTATTCATCTGATCTTTGTACTGGTGCATAAAGTGTAGTGAACCAACTCGTGAAAGCCGAGTATTCGGCTTTTATTCTTTCGCTTAACCTTGGAGGTTAGCGGAAACATGGCCGATTTGTCAACATCAACAAGCTACGCAGATGCTATGCGGGCACAAACAACTGACGGCGCAGCCACTACCAACCTGTCGCAGACAACTGACAACACGCCAACTAGCAGTGCTGCTGAATTAGCAGTAATTATTGACAACATTGAAAATACCACAATCGATGATTACCTACAAGGGGTAAGTGAGCTCGTTGGTGGGCAAAATATAACCCATGTTTCACGAATTGCTGGAGGAAATGTGTGTATGTTTCTTCGATCTGGTACCCATGTCGAACGATTAGTGCAAGAAGGCGGTATAACAATTCGACAAATTTACTACGCTCAGGTTCGTAGATTCAAAGTGGCAAGTACGCGAGTTGTGTTCTCGAACGCGTTTCCATTCATATCCAACATTAGTATACAAAACAAAATGGCCAAATATGGAAAACTGCTTGGTCGTTTTAGAGAAATACCTTCTGGATCTAAAATACCCGGTTGTAGCCACATCAAATCGTTCCGCAGAACTGCTCAATTTATTTTTGAAGACTTGTCTAAAGTTCCTAAATCAATTGTTATACCTGTCGATGGTGCATTGTATACTGTTTATTTGTCTATGGACGAAGTGATTTGTAACGCCTGTCAAGGCGTAGGACACGTAAAAAAAAATTGTAAGAAAACAGTCTTCACAGATCTTATGGAGACCAATTCTTTCCCGCCTCTTAAAAAAAGCACTGAAAAACCTACTGATCCATTGAAAATAGTTGCAGCAGTATCTACTAACCAGGTGCCAATGGTTACAGACTCAGTAGAGGAAGTAGTGGAAACTACAGCTTGCAAAGAGAAAACTGTGCTTCCTATAACAGCACAGCATTTCGACAGAAGGAAAGATCGCACAGAACAAAAGCGAGAATCAGTATCAGTTTCCTCCTCGCTGCATAAGGAAGTACATGATGATCAAGAAACAGACACTAGCAACAGGAAAAGCGACGTTACCGTTACTGAACACGAGGAAACGGAAAACTGCAACATTGAAGCCGATGTACAGTGCTGCTCCGAAACTGTAGTCACGGAAGCGCAAGTGAACACTGAAGTTATGGAAACGAATTTCACTGTTCCTACAGAAAACTTTGATACTATCTCCGATACGGCATCTACCATCTCTGAGTCTGCTTTTAGCAGTACAGGAGCTGAAGATGATCCAATCACCGAGGAAGAATTTCTCTCTTTCTTAAAGTCAAGTAGACATTTCACAAAAATATTACCAATTGTGAAACGCTACACTAGAAACTATACCGGTATGCAAACAATGTTAGAAAAAAGACTGGCAAAGGTTAGAGATATAAATCTCAAACGTAGGCTGCAAAGAATATCGGCAGCATTAGAGAAAGAACTCAATATTGAATAAAACAAGTGTCTCATTGTCATGTTTAAGATTGCTACGCTGAATGCAAGAGGCATAGCATCGGAAAACAAACAACAATTGGTTATGTCTTTTCTACACCGATCCAGAACGCAAATCCTATTCTTACAAGAAACAAATATTGCAGCAGCTTCCGGCAGTTTTCTCTATTCACATCTATCTTGTGCCATCAATCCGAGCACACACGCATCCAGCGGAACGCTAATTGTCACCAGCGTTGGAAATTTCGAAAACCAGCAGATCATCTATCCTGGCTACGCACAAGCAGTGCAGTTAAACTTGTCAGGACAAAAGACACACTTAATTAATGTCTACCTTCCTCACTGTCTCCAAACGGCTAATCAAGTACTCAACTGTATTAAATGTTTCCTGAGATCACTTGACGCGATGGATATTGTCATAATTGGCGGTGACTGGAACGTCACCACCGATAATATAGACAGAACTCCTTTCATTGAAAGGAAAACTGTCCAGTACTCTAAGAAAGCTCCTGATGGATTTCGAATTCGAGGATATTTGGCGGCATCATCATCCTGGTATAGCTGGATATACATACGTGGGTACGCACGCTTCTAAGCCAAGGTCCAGATTAGACAGGTTCTATATCAAGAGGAGGTGGTTAACCAACACCTACAACAGTCAAATTCTACCTACATTTTCTGACCATTGTGCAGTACTGTTTTATTTCAGAACAGCTCAAAATGGAATGAAATCTCCATATTGGAGATTTAATAATACCCTCCTGGAGGATGAATGCTTCAAGGAAATGATCGAAAATATTATTACTGCATACAAGACAAAAATCCAACTTCGTAATGATTCAGTACTGCAAATCTGGGACGAGTTTAAAGAAGAAATTAAATTAGTCACACAGGACTACACAAAAGTGATTACCCAACAACAGCGTGATCAAGTGAAGCAGTTGGAACGGCGTTTTATGCACAATATTAATAAAGACATACTATCAGAAACGGAGAAGAATGAGATTGAAGCTATTAAAGACACACTAAAAAAACACTACGGACAGCGAGCTTCCGAAGAAGCTGCCTTGAAAGAAGCCACATACATCAACGATGGAAACTCGCCCACTGCCTTCTTCTTTCGCTTAGAAAGAGAGAGAAAACAAAAAATACCTATTCGAACTCTATTAATCAACAACAGTATCGTGGCCGACCAAACTGTCATCAACGCTCATGTGAGAAGCCATTTCGTCCAGTTATACTCAAAGAGTAATAATACTAGCCTAGATGTTCCGGATCTATTTTCATCCCTACCGGAACTGGAGACTGAAGATCAAGATTTTCTCCGCGACGAAATAACCATTGACGAATTGACTAATGCACTTAAGGAAACAAAAAATGAGAAAGCACCAGGATTTGACGGTTTAACGCCGGAATTTTATAAAGCCTTTTGGCGTTCAATATCTGCCATGTTTAAAACAGTAGTAGACTTCGCTCTCTCCAAGCATACTCTTCCGTTCTCGATGCAGAAGGCAGTTTTGGTTTTAATACCCAAGAAAGGAGACCTCTCTCAACTTGGCAACTGGCGACCCATTTCGTTGCTAAACGTCGACTACAAAGTAATAGCAAAGGCTATTGCTAAACGAATCTCGGCTGTTCTTTACAAAATAATAAATCCGGACCAGACATACTGCATCCCCAACAGGTCAATTCTGACAAACCTACACCTTTTCCGAGATGTGCTTCATATGTGCAACAAACAACAGCTACCGTTAGCAACAATTTCGCTCGATCAAGCAGGTGCTTTTGATCGTGTTGACCACATCTACCTATTTCATGTGATGCAGATTTTAAAATTCCCTCAGGAAATAATAAGTAACATCAAAACGTTGTACACCAACGCCAAATGTCTTATACGAATGGGGAACAGTATGCTAGCACCAGTGGAAGTTACACGTGGGATAAGGCAGGGTGACCCACTTTCTGGAATACTTTTTACAATATCCATTGAACCATTATTAGCTCTATGTCGACGCCGCCTACGTAATTGGGGATTGCAAATACCAAGGTCCCCTCGTCCGTTAGTCGTATCAGCATATGCTGACGACGTCACTGTTTTCTTAACAGATAATGAAGGAATCCTGGAACTGCAAAGAACTTACAATATATACGGTAAGGCCTCGGGCGCATGCCTCAACTACCGAAAATCTGAAGGTCTTTTATCAGGTTCATGGATCTCCAGAACAGATACGCCTCTCAACATTACCTGGAAGCGCGATGGTATGAAACTACTGGGCATCCACTTTGGAAATGCAGAAGACTATGACCAAAACAACTGGGAAAATCTTCAGAGAAAAATAAAAACTTGTGTTGAAAGATGGAAACGCCTTTACCCCATCACGTCACTGCGGGGGAGGAAGATATTAATCAACCAATTACTTGGGTCAAAGTTGTGTATGCCTGCTCCGTACTTCAACCGCCCGAAGTCTTTGTACGCCAACTTCATCTTCTGTTCCTAGACTTCTTGTGGACTGGAAAACACTGGCTAAGTCAAGATGTCGTCTCTCTAATACCCGCAACGGTGGAATAGGTCTAACACATTTGGGAGCAAAAATTAGAACAGTTTCGAATGAAGTTTATTGAAACACTAGTAAACAACAACCAAATGGAAGAAGCGGAAAAGAACATATCATTTTATTTGGCGCAACTAAATTTGGGAACCAATCCGAACGATGACGTAACACTATTTATGCATACAACGCCAAGCGAAGCATATCTCCACAGCCTGAATTCCTTCTACAAATCGGTCGTACAAACTTGGAATGAGTCCAAACCAAAGCCAATGAACAAACCTGAAACAGTTGCCGATCTTCGACGATTGCCTCTTTGGAACGCCATCCACTTTCCATCGACACTCTTTATTCCAGAGTGGCGACATATAGGCGCTGAGGTGGTCGGAGACTTACTGACAGCAAATGCATCTTGGAAGCCAATCACACTAATTATAAACCATGCAGACTTGACAATTCCTACAAGACGACGTCTATGCTCAAACTACCTCCGCGTGAAAACCTATTTTGCAGATCACTTGATGCCAGTAATTGTGTCCTCAGAAATTACAAGGCCAAGCTTCTTAGTCTGTTTCAACGAAGAGTGGGTGAAAATTCCATCTAGCAGGAAGAAACTCTATGAAATATTACTAGCAGCATTAAAACCAGCTTCGACATTACACCGAAGCAGCGTTTACGTGAATGGCCGAATAAACTGGTCAAATTTGTATAGAAAACCGTGCAACAGCCTTGATTCGGATATAGTCTGGCGCTTCCTCAACGAGAGCCTTGCGACGCCAGTAAAACTACACCAGTGGAATATGAGAACCGATAATCTTTGCCCTTGGTGTCAAACAGAGGGTACGATGAAACATATGTTTCTCGAGTGTCATCAAACATCTGACATCTGGAGGTTAATACATATCCTCCTCCAGAGCATATTAGGTACTGCACCACCGAGCAACGTTTTAGATGTTCTGTGTACAAATAATCAGAATACGCAAAACTCACTCTGTATTTTTTATGTAACCTTGTGTCTGTCTACAATTTACAGGTGTTATATCTGGTCACTTAAAAACAATATTTTTACTGTTAATTATAAGTCTGTTTTTATTAAAAGAATTAAATGGAGAATCTGTGTTGAACTAATAAGAGCAAAGAGGAGAAATAAAATTAAAGAGTGTACCGATTTTTGGAACTATAATAATGCAATGGGCTCAGTTCTAAGAATGTCCTTCGAATAAGAAACTAAAGTTGCTAACTGAAAGTCTGTTAATAAATGGAACTTTAATGTATTTTACCTTTGAAGATATTGTTCAAAAATGAATGCTGAGTATTCTCCATGTCTTGCAGTGTTAGTTTTAAGCTACAGTTGTTAAAGCACAAATGTATTTTTTTGTAATGCATATAAATTAAGTTGTAAGTATACCTGTACCTGAGTATTAGATGTGATGTGACTATCATCATCCAGTGAAACTGATATTATTTACTGGTAAGATGTGAACCAAGGCAATGTGAAATATTTTTACTATGTAAAAGAATATAAATTTATCACACATTATAATTTTCTGTCAGTGGTTCAGATTTTGATATGTTATTATTAGAGTGTAGATCAAGGACTTGTATAAGCTATGATTTTATTGCACTGCCTTAATATTGGATTTTGTACTGTGGAAAATGTAATGAAACATTCAACCATCAAATAAAAAAAAAAAAAAAAAAAAAAAAAATCTATCTATCTATCTATCTATCTATCTATCTATCTATCTATCTATCTATCTATCTATCTATCTATCTATCTATCTATCTATCTATCTATCTATCTATCTATCTATCTATCTATCTATCTATCTATCTATCTATCTATCTATCTATCTATCTATCTATCTATCTATCTATCTATCTATCTATCTATCTATCTATCTATCTATCTATCTATCTATCTATCTATCTATCTATCTATCTATCTATCTATCTATCTATCTATCTATCTATCTATCTATCTATCTATCTATCTATCTATCTATCTATCTATCTATCTATCTATCTATCTATCTATCTATCTATCTATCTATCTATCTATCTATCTATCTATCTATCTATCTATCTATCTATCTATCTATCTATCTATCTATCTATCTATCTATCTATCTATCTATCTATCTATCTATCTATCTATCTATCTATCTATCTATCTATCTATCTATCTATCTATCTATCTATCTATCTATCTATCTATCTATCTATCTATCTATCTATCTATCTATCTATCTATCTATCTATCTATCTATCTATCTATCTATCTATCTATCTATCTATCTATCTATCTATCTATCTATCTATCTATCTATCTATCTATCTATCTATCTATCTATCTATCTATCTATCTATCTATCTATCTATCTATCTATCTATCTATCTATCTATCTATCTATCTATCTATCTATCTATCTATCTATCTATCTATCTATCTATCTATCTATCTATCTATCTATCTATCTATCTATCTATCTATCTATCTATCTATCTATCTATCTATCTATCTATCTATCTATCTATCTATCTATCTATCTATCTATCTATCTATCTATCTATCATCTTTGGCAGTGAGTGAACGTGTATTTGTGAGCTCGTAAACTGTGAAAGTTTTATAGTGTAAAACAGTGTGAAACTGATATAATTGGTGCACTGTCTTTCAGTATTCATCTGATCTTTGTACTGGTGCATAAAGTGTAGTGAACCAACTCGTGAAAGCCGAGTATTCGGCTTTTATTCTTTCGCTTAACCTTGGAGGTTAGCGGAAACATGGCCGATTTGTCAACATCAACAAGCTACGCAGATGCTATGCGGGCACAAACAACTGACGGCGCAGCCACTACCAACCTGTCGCAGACAACTGACAACACGCCAACTAGCAGTGCTGCTGAATTAGCAGTAATTATTGACAACATTGAAAATACCACAATCGATGATTACCTACAAGGGGTAAGTGAGCTCGTTGGTGGGCAAAATATAACCCATGTTTCACGAATTGCTGGAGGAAATGTGTGTATGTTTCTTCGATCTGGTACCCATGTCGAACGATTAGTGCAAGAAGGCGGTATAACAATTCGACAAATTTACTACGCTCAGGTTCGTAGATTCAAAGTGGCAAGTACGCGAGTTGTGTTCTCGAACGCGTTCCCATTCATATCCAACATTAGCATACAAAACAAAATGGCCAAATATGGAAAACTGCTTGGTCGTTTTAGAGAAATACCTTCTGGATCTAAAATACCCGGTTGTAGCCACATCAAATCGTTCCGCAGAACTGCTCAATTTATTTTTGAAGATTTGTCTAAAGTTCCTAAATCAATTGTTATACCTGTCGATGGTGCATTATATACTGTTTATTTGTCTATGGACGAAGTGATTTGTAATGCCTGTCAAGGAGTAGGACACGTAAAAAAAATTGTAAGAAAACAGTCTTCACAGATATTATGGAGACCAATTCTTTCCCGCCTCTTAAAAAAAGCACTGAAAAACCTACTGATCCATTGAAAGTAGTTGCAGCAGTATCTACTAACCAGGTGCCAATGGTTACTGACTCAACAGAGGAAGCAGTGGAAACCACAGCTTGCAATGAGAAAACTGTGCTTCCTATAACAGCACAGCATTTCGACAGAAGGAAAGATCGCACAGAACAAAAGCGAAATCAGTTTCCTCCTCGCTACATAAGGAAGTACATGATGATCAAGATACAGACACCAGCAACAGGATACTGAACACGAGGAAACGGAAAACTGCAACATTGAAGCCGATGTACAGTGCTGCTCCGAAACTGTAGTCACGGAAGCCCAAGTAAACATTGAAGTTATGGAAACGAATTTCACTGTTCCTACAGAAAACTTTGATACTATCTCCGATACGGCATCTACCATCTCTGAGTCTGCTTTTAGCAGTACAGGAGCTGAAGATGATCCAATCACCGAGGAAGAATTTCTCTCTTTCTTAAAGTCAAGTAGACATTTCACAAAAATATTACCAATTGTGAAACGCTACACTAGAAACTATACCGGTATGCAAACAATGTTAGAAAAAAGACTGACAAAGGTTAGAGATATAAATCTCAAACGTAGGCTGCAAAGAATATCGGCAGCATTAGAGAAAGAACTCAATATTGAATAAAACAATTGTCTCATTGTCATGTTTAAGATTGCTACGCTGAATGCAAGAGGCATAGCATCGGAAAACAAACAACAATTGGTTATGTCTTTTCTACACCGATCCAGAACGCAAATCCTATTTTTACAAGAAACAAATATTGGAGCAGCTTCCGGCAGTTTTCTCTATCACATCTATCTTGTGCCATCAATCCGAGCACACACGCATCCAGCGGAACGCTAATTGTCACCAGCGTTGGAAATTTCGAAAACCAGCAGATCATCTATCCTGGCTACGCACAAGCAGTGCAGTTAAACTTGTCAGGACAAAAGACACACTTAATTAATGTCTACCTTCCTCACTGTCTCCAAACGGCTAATCAAGTACTCAACTGTATTAAATGTTTCCTGAGATCACTTGACGCGATGGATATGGTCATAATTGGCGGTGACTGGAACGTCACCACCGATAATATAGACAGAACTCCTTTCATTGAAAGGAAAACAGTACTGTCCAGTACTCTAAGAAAGCTCCTGATGGATTTCGAATTGGAGGATATTTGGCGGCATCATCATCCTGGTATAGCTGGATATACATACGTGGGTACGCACGCTTCTAAGCCAAGGTCCAGATTAGACAGGTTCTATATCAAGAGGAGGTGGTTAACCAACACCTACAGCAGTCAAATTCTACCTACCTTTTCTGACCATTGTGCAGTACTGTTTTATTTCAGAACAGCTCAAAATGGAATGAAATCTCCATATTGGAGATTTAATAATACCCTCCTAGAGGATGAATGCTTCAAGGAAATGATCGAAAATATTATTACTGCATACAAGACAAAAATCCAACTTCGTAATGATTCAGTACTGCGAATCTGGGACGAGTTTAAAGCAGAAATTAAATTAGTCACACAGGACTATACAAAAGTGATTACCCAACAACAGCGTGATCAAGTGAAGCAGTTGGAACGGCGTTTTATGCACAATATTAATAAAGACATACTATCAGAAACGGAGAAGAATGAGATTGAAGCTATTAAAGACACACTAAAAAAACACTACGGACAGCGAGCTTCCGAAGAAGCTGCCTTGAAAGAAGCCACATACATCAACGATGGAAACTCGCCCACTGCCTTCTTCTTTCGCTTAGAAAGAGAGAAAAAACAAAAAATACCTATTCGAACTCTATTAATCAACAACAGTATCGTGGCCGACCAAACTGTCATCAACGCTCATGTGAGAAGCCATTTCGTCCAGTTATACTCAAAGAGTAATAATACTAGCCTAGATGTTCCGGATATATTTTCATCCTTACCGGAACTGGAGACTGAAGACCAAGATTTTCTCCGCGACGAAATAACCATTGACGAATTGACTAATGCACTTAAGGAAACAAAAAATGAGAAAGCACCAGGATTTGACGGTTTAACGCCGGAATTTTATAAAGCCTTTTGGCGTTCAATATCTGCCATGTTTAAAACAGTAGTAGACTTCGCTCTCTCCAAGCATACTCTTCCGTTCTCGATGCAGAAGGCAGTTTTGGTTTTAATACCCAAGAAAGGAGACCTCTCTCAATCTTGGCAACTGGCGACCCATTTCGTTGCTAAACGTCGACTACAAAGTAATAGCAAAGGCTATTGCTAAACGAATCTCGGCTGTTCTTCACAAAATAATAAATCCCGACCAGACATACTGCATCCCCAACAGGTCAATTCTGACAAACCTACACCTTTTCCGAGATGTGCTTCATATGTGCAACAAACAACAGCTACCGTTAGCAACAATATCGCTCGATCAAGCAGGTGCTTTTGATCGTGTTGACCACATCTACCTATTTCATGTGATGCAGATTTTAAAATTCCCTCAGGAAATAATAAGTAACATCAAAACGTTGTACACCAACGCAAAATGTCTTATACGAATGGGGAACAGTGCTAGCACCAGTGGAAGTTACACGTGGGATAAGGCAGGGTGACCCACTTTCTGGAATACTTTTTACAATATCCATTGAACCATTATTAGCTCTATGTCGACGCCGCCTACGTAATTGGGGATTGCAAATACCAAGGTCTCCTCGGCCGTTAGTCGTATCAGCATATGCTGACGACGTCACAGTTTTCTTAACAGATAATGAAGGAATACTGGAACTACAAAGAACTTACAATATATACGGTAAGGCCTCGGGAGCATGCCTCAACTACGAAAAATCTGAAGGTCTTTTCTCTGGTTCATGGATCTCCAGAACAGATACGCCTCTCAACATTACGTGGAAGCGCGATGGTATGAAACTACTGGGCATCCACTTTGGAAATGCAGAAGACTATCACCAAAACAACTGGGAAAATCTCCAGAGAAAAATAAAAACTTGCGTTGAAAGATGGAAACGTCTCTACCCCATCACGTCACTACGGGGGAGGAAGATATTAATCAACCAATTACTAGGGTCAAAGTTAGTGTATGCCTGCTCCGTACTTCAACCACCTGAAGTCTATGTACGTCAGCTTCATCTTCTGTTCCTAGACTTTTTGTGGACTGGAAAACATTGGCTAAGTCAAGATGTCGTCTTCTCTAATACCCGCAACGGTGGAATAGGATTAACACATTTGGGAGCAAAAATCAGAACGTTTCGAATGAAGTTTATTGAAACACTAGTAAACAACAACCAAATGGAAGAAGCAGAAAATAACATATCATTTTATATGGCGCAACTAAATTTGGGAAACAATCCGAACGATGACGTAACACTATTTATGCATACAACGCCGAGTGAAGCATATCTCCACAGCCTGAATCCCTACTACAAATCGGTCGTACAAACATGGCATGAGTTCAAACCAAAGCCAATGAACAAACCTGAAACAGTTGCTGATCTTCGACGACTGCCTCTTTGGAACGCCATCCACTTTCCATCTACACTCTTTATTCCAGAATGGCGACACATAGGCGCTGAGGTGGTCGGAGATTTACTGACAGCAGATGCATCTTGGAAGCCAATCACACTAATTATGAATCAAGCAGACTTGACAATTCCTACAAGACGACGGCTATGCTCAAACTACCTCCGCGTGAAAACTTATTTTGCAGATCACTTGATGCCAGTAACTGTGACCTCAGAAATTACAAGGCCAAGCTTCTTAGTCTTTTTCAACGAAGAGTGGGTGAAACTTCCATGTAGCAGGAAGAAACTGTATGAAATAATTCTAGCAACATTAAAACCAGTTACGACATTACACCGAACCAGCGTTTATGTGAATGGACGAATAAACTGGTCAAATTTGTATAGAATACCGTGTAACAGCCTTGACTCGGATATAGTCTGGCGCTTCCTCAACGAGAGCCTTGCGACGCCAGTAAAACTACACCAGTGGAATATGAGAAACGATAATCTTTGCCCTTGGTGTCAAACAGAGGGCACGATGAAACACATGTTTCTCGAGTGTCATCAAACATCTGACATCTGGAGATTAATATATATGCTCCTCCAGAGCATATTAGGTACTGTACCTCCGAGCAACGTTTTAGATGTTCTGTGTTCAAATAATCAGAATACGAAAAACTCACTCTGTACTTTTTATGTAACCTTGTGTCTGTCTACAATTTACAGATGTTACATCTGGTCACTTAAAAACAATATCTTAACTGTTAATTATAAGGCTGTTTTAATTAAAAGAATTAAGTGGAGAATCTGTGTTGAACTGATAAGAGCGAAAAGGAGAAATAAAATTAAAGAGTGTACTGATTTTTGGAACTATAATAATGCATTAGGCTCAGTGCTAAATGTGTGCTTCACTGAAGTTGCTTACTAAAAGTCTGTTAATATGTAAAAATTTAAAGTCTTGTTCCTTTTAACATATTGTTAAAAATTATTACTGAACTGTCTCCATGTCTTGTAAGTCTTATTTCTTAAGCTACAATTGTTGAAGCACAAATACATTTTTTGTAATGGAGTTTTATGTAAATTAAGTTGTAAGTATACTCTACCTGAGTATAAGATGTAATGTGACTATTATCATCCAGAGAAACTGATATTCTTTTATGGGTAACATTTGTACCAAGGCAATATGGAAAATATCTACTATGTTAAAGAAATTTTGATGTTAGTACCACAGATTACAATTTTTTTTTTTCTCAGTGGTTCAGATTTTGTAACGTTCTTATAGCTTAAGAAATTGTACAAACTATGACTTTTATTGCACTGCCTTATTATTGGTTTTTGTATTGTGGAAGTGTAATGAAACATTCAACCATCAAATAAAAAAAAAAAAAAAAAAAATCTATCTATCTATCTATCTATCTATCTATCTATCTATCTATCTATCTATCTATCTATCTATCTATCTATCTATCTATCTATCTATCTATCTATCTATCTATCTATCTATCTATCTATCTATCATCTTTGGCAGTGAGTGAACGTGTATTTGTGAGCTCGTAAACTGTGAAAGTTTTATAGTGTAAAACAGTGTGAAACTGATATAATTGGTGCACTGTCTTTCAGTATTCATCTGATCTTTGTACTGGTGCATAAAGTGTAGTGAACCAACTCGTGAAAGCCGAGTATTCGGCTTTTATTCTTTCGCTTAACCTTGGAGGTTAGCGGAAACATGGCCGATTTGTCAACATCAACAAGCTACGCAGATGCTATGCGGGCACAAACAACTGACGGCGCAGCCACTACCAACCTGTCGCAGACAACTGACAACACGCCAACTAGCAGTGCTGCTGAATTAGCAGTAATTATTGACAACATTGAAAATACCACAATCGATGATTACCTACAAGGGGTAAGTGAGCTCGTTGGTGGGCAAAATATAACCCATGTTTCACGAATTGCTGGAGGAAATGTGTGTATGTTTCTTCGATCTGGTACCCATGTCGAACGATTAGTGCAAGAAGGCGGTATAACAATTCGACAAATTTACTACGCTCAGGTTCGTAGATTCAAAGTGGCAAGTACGCGAGTTGTGTTCTCGAACGCGTTTCCATTCATATCCAACATTAGTATACAAAACAAAATGGCCAAATATGGAAAACTGCTTGGTCGTTTTAGAGAAATACCTTCTGGATCTAAAATACCCGGTTGTAGCCACATCAAATCGTTCCGCAGAACTGCTCAATTTATTTTTGAAGACTTGTCTAAAGTTCCTAAATCAATTGTTATACCTGTCGATGGTGCATTGTATACTGTTTATTTGTCTATGGACGAAGTGATTTGTAACGCCTGTCAAGGCGTAGGACACGTAAAAAAAAATTGTAAGAAAACAGTCTTCACAGATCTTATGGAGACCAATTCTTTCCCGCCTCTTAAAAAAAAGCACTGAAAAACCTACTGATCCATTGAAAATAGTTGCAGCAGTATCTACTAACCAGGTGCCAATGGTTACAGACTCAGTAGAGGAAGTAGTGGAAACTACAGCTTGCAAAGAGAAAACTGTGCTTCCTATAACAGCACAGCATTTCGACAGAAGGAAAGATCGCACAGAACAAAAGCGAGAATCAGTATCAGTTTCCTCCTCGCTGCATAAGGAAGTACATGATGATCAAGAAACAGACACTAGCAACAGGAAAAGCGACGTTACCGTTACTGAACACGAGGAAACGGAAAACTGCAACATTGAAGCCGATGTACAGTGCTGCTCCGAAACTGTAGTCACGGAAGCGCAAGTGAACACTGAAGTTATGGAAACGAATTTCACTGTTCCTACAGAAAACTTTGATACTATCTCCGATACGGCATCTACCATCTCTGAGTCTGCTTTTAGCAGTACAGGAGCTGAAGATGATCCAATCACCGAGGAAGAATTTCTCTCTTTCTTAAAGTCAAGTAGACATTTCACAAAAATATTACCAATTGTGAAACGCTACACTAGAAACTATACCGGTATGCAAACAATGTTAGAAAAAAGACTGGCAAAGGTTAGAGATATAAATCTCAAACGTAGGCTGCAAAGAATATCGGCAGCATTAGAGAAAGAACTCAATATTGAATAAAACAAGTGTCTCATTGTCATGTTTAAGATTGCTACGCTGAATGCAAGAGGCATAGCATCGGAAAACAAACAACAATTGGTTATGTCTTTTCTACACCGATCCAGAACGCAAATCCTATTCTTACAAGAAACAAATATTGGAGCAGCTTCCGGCAGTTTTCTCTATTCACATCTATCTTGTGCCATCAATCCGAGCACACACGCATCCAGCGGAACGCTAATTGTCACCAGCGTTGGAAATTTCGAAAACCAGCAGATCATCTATCCTGGCTACGCACAAGCAGTGCAGTTAAACTTGTCAGGACAAAAGACACACTTAATTAATGTCTACCTTCCTCACTGTCTCCAAACGGCTAATCAAGTACTCAACTGTATTAAATGTTTCCTGAGATCACTTGACGCGATGGATATTGTCATAATTGGCGGTGACTGGAACGTCACCACCGATAATATAGACAGAACTCCTTTCATTGAAAGGAAAACAGTACTGTCCAGTACTCTAAGAAAGCTCCTGATGGATTTCGAATTCGAGGATATTTGGCGGCATCATCATCCTGGTATAGCTGGATATACATACGTGGGTACGCACGCTTCTAAGCCAAGGTCCAGATTAGACAGGTTCTATATCAAGAGGAGGTGGTTAACCAACACCTACAACAGTCAAATTCTACCTACATTTTCTGACCATTGTGCAGTACTGTTTTTATTTCAGAACAGCTCAAAATGGAATGAAATCTCCATATTGGAGATTTAATAATACCCTCCTGGAGGATGAATGCTTCAAGGAAATGATCGAAAATATTATTACTGCATACAAGACAAAAATCCAACTTCGTAATGATTCAGTACTGCGAATCTGGGACGAGTTTAAAGAAGAAATTAAATTAGTCACACAGGACTACACAAAAGTGATTACCCAACAACAGCGTGATCAAGTGAAGCAGTTGGAACGGCGTTTTATGCACAATATTAATAAAGACATACTATCAGAAACGGAGAAGAATGAGATTGAAGCTATTAAAGACACACTAAAAAAACACTACGGACAGCGAGCTTCCGAAGAAGCTGCCTTGAAAGAAGCCACATACATCAACGATGGAAACTCGCCCACTGCCTTCTTCTTTCGCTTAGAAAGAGAGAAAAAACAAAAAATACCTATTCGAACTCTATTAATCAACAACAGTATCGTGGCCGACCAAACTGTCATCAATGCTCATGTGAGAAGCCATTTCGTCCAGTTATACTCAATGAGTAATAATACTAGCCTAGATGTTCCGGATATATTTTCATCCTTACCGGAACTGGAGACTGAAGACCAAGATTTTCTCCGCGACGAAATAACCATTGACGAATTGACTAATGCACTTAAGGAAACAAAAAATGAGAAAGCACCAGGATTCGACGGTTTAACGCCGGAATTTTATAAAGCCTTTTGGCGTTCAATATCTGCCATGTTTAAAACAGTTGTAGACTTCGCTCTCTCCAAGCATACTCTTCCGTTCTCGATGCAGAAGGCAGTTTTGGTTTTAATACCCAAGAAAGGAGACCTCTCTCATCTTGGCAACTGGCGACCCATTTCGTTGCTAAACGTCGACTACAAAGTAATAGCAAAGGCTATTGCTAAACGAATCTCGGCTGTTCTACACAAAATAATAAATCCCGACCAGACATACTGCATCCCCAACAGGTCAATTCTGACAAACCTACACCTTTTCCGAGATGTGCTTCATATGTGCAACAAACAACAGCTACCGTTAGCAACAATATCGCTCGATCAAGCAGGTGCTTTTGATCGTGTTGACCACATCTACCTATTTCATGTGATGCAGATTTTAAAATTCCCTCAGTAAATAATAAGTAACATCAAAACGTTGTACACCAACGCAAAATGTCTTATACGAATGGGGAACAGTATGCTAGCACCAGTGGAAGTTACACGTGGGATAAGGCAGGGTGACCCACTTTCTGGAATACTTTTTACAATATCCATTGAACCATTATTAGCTCTATGTCGACGCCGCCTACGTAATTGGGGATTGCAAATACCAAGGTCACCTCGGCCGTTAGTCGTATCAGCATATGCTGACGACGTCACAGTTTTCTTAACAGATAATGAAGGAATACTGGAACTGCAAAGAACTTACAATATATACGGTAAGGCCTCGGGAGCATGCCTCAACTACCGAAAATCTGAAGGTCTTTTCTCTGGTTCATGGATCTCCAGAACAGATACGCCTCTCAACATTACGTGGAAGCGCGATGGTATGAAACTACTGGGCATCCACTTTGGAAATGCAGAAGACTATCACCAAAACAACTGGGAAAATCTCCAGAGAAAAATAAAAACTTGCGTTGAAAGATGGAAACGTCTCTACCCCATCACGTCACTACGGGGGAGGAAGATATTAATTCAACCAATTACTAGGGTCAAAGTTAGTGTATGCCTGCTCCGTACTTCAACCACCTGAAGTCTATTGTACGTCAGCTTCATCTTCTGTTCCTAGACTTTTTGTGGACTGGAAAACATTGGCTAAGTCAAGATGTCGTCTTCTCTAATACCCGCAACGGTGGAATAGGACTAACACATTTGGGAGCAAAAATCAGAACGTTTCGAATGAAGTTTATTGAAACACTAGTAACAACAACCAAATGGAAGAAGCAGAAAAGAACATATCATTTTATATGGCGCAACTAAATTTGGGAAACAATCCGAACGATGACGTAACACTATTTATGCATACAACGCCGAGCGAAGCATATCTCCACAGCCTGAATCCCTACTACAAATCGGTCGTACAAACATGGCATGAGTTCAAACCAAAGCCAATGAACAAACCTGAAACAGTTGCCGATCTTCGACGATTGCCTCTTTGGAACGCCATCCACTTTCCATCTACACTCTTTATTCCAGAATGGCGACATATAGGCGCTGAGGTGGTCGGAGATTTACTGACAGCAGATGCATCTTGGAAGTCAATCACACTAATTATGAATCAAGCAGACTTGACAATTCCTACAAGACGACGGCTATGCTCAAACTACCTCCGCGTGAAAACTTATTTTGCAGATCACTTGATGCCAGTAACTGTGACCTCAGAAATTACAAGGCCAAGCTTCTTAGTCTTTTTCAACGAAGAGTGGATGAAACTTCCATCTAGCAGGAAGAAACTGTATGAAATAATTCTAGCAACATTAAAACCAGTTACGACATTACACCGAACAAGCGTTTATGTGAATGGACGAATAAACTGGTCAAATTTGTATAGAATACCGTGTAACAGCCTTGACTCGGATATAGTCTGGCGCTTCCTCAACGAGAGCCTTGCGACGCCAGTAAAGCTACACCAGTGGAACATGAGAAACGATAACTTTGCCCTTGGTGTCGAACAGAGGGCACGATGAAACACATGTTTCTCGAATGTCATCAAACATCTGACATCTGGAGATTAATATATATGCTCCTCCAGAGCATATTGGGTACTATACCTCCGAGCAACGTTTTAGATGTTCTGTGTTCAAATAATCAGAATACGAAAAACTCACTCTGTATTTTTTATGTAACCTTGTGTCTGTCTACAATTTACAGATGTTACATCTTTTCACTTAAAAACAATATCTTAACTATTAATTATAAGGCTGTTTTAATTAAAAGAATTAAGTGGAGAATCTGTGTTGAACTGATAAGAGCGAAAAGGAGAAATAAAATTAAAGAGTGTACTGATTTTTGGAACTATAATAATGCATTAGGCTCAGTGCTAAATGTGTCCTTCACTGAAGTTGCTTACTAAAAGTCTGTTAATATGTAAAAATTTAAAGTTTTGTTCCTTTTAACATATTGTTAAAAATTATTACTGAACTGTCTCCATGTCTTGTAAGTCTTATTTCTTAAGCTACAATTGTTGAAGCACAAATACATTTTTTGTAATGGAGTTTTATGTAAATTAAGTTGTAAGTATACTCTACCTGAGTATAAGATGTAATGTGACTATTATCATCCAGAGAAACTGATATTCTTTTATGGGTAACATTTGTACCAAGGCAATATGGAAAATATCTACTATGTTAAAGAATTTTGATGTTAGTACCACAGATTACAATTTTTTTTTTTTTTTTTTTTTTTTTTTTTTTTTCTCAGTGGTTCAGTTTTTGTAACGTTCTTATTAGTTTAAGAAATTGTACAAACTATGACTTTTATTGCACTGCCTTATTATTGGTTTTTGTATTGTGGAAGTGTAATGAAACATTCAACTATCAAATAAAAAAAAAAAAAAATCTAGCTATCTATCTATCTATCTATCTATCTATCTATCTATCTATCTATCTATCATTACAAACACTCTATGTACTGCTGATGTGCTACTTGTTTGTCTGGCTTGACGCGTTTAGCCCTTGTGGTACTGAGCTGGAATCATAATTCGGTTCGGTTTCTAAGTTGTCCCGTAAATCACCACCAGGCGTGGTGGGTGAGTGGTTAACTCTTTGATCTCGCATTCGGGAGGACGCCGATCCGAATCCCCGTCCGGGCATCTAGATTTGTGTTTTCCAAGGTTTCCCCAAATCACTCCATGCGAATGCCGGAATGCTTCCTTTAAAGGCCATGGCCGAATTCCTTCCTGTCCCATCGCGCCTCTAGTGACGTCGACGCCTACGACGCATAAAGCCATGAATTAAAAAAAAAAAACTTCAATTGTCGTGATGAACAACATTTTGGACACCATTTTCATCTTAATAAGATTTTGCCAAAAAAAATAAAGAAAATCAACACAGTTTAGCGAGATTTGTGAGAACGATTACTGATTTCTATGAGTGTTTTCTAAGCCTCATTAAATTTAAATGTACATTGATCATTTATGAAGTGTGGGGTCGAGGAACGGGAAAGAATTGCGCCATGAGCATCTGAACGAACCATTCTGTCATTGGTCTGGAATGATTTAGTAAATCTGTGGAAAACCGAAATCAGGATGGTCGAACGGGATATGAACCCGTGTCCTTCTGAATGCTAGGTACAAGCGTTACTGTCACAGTCACATAAAAATCTTGATATTAATTGTTATTAGTACGAAAAACTATTTCTAATTTTTTTAATTATGGCTTTTCGCCGTGTCCACGTTGACTTCGAGGTCAATAGAGGTAAGATGGGGCTGGGAACAAGGAACGGGAAGGAATTCGGCCATGGCCTTTTGATGGAAGCATCCCATCATTCCCCTGAAGTGATTTAGGGAAACGACGGAAAACCAAAATCTGGATGCCCACACCGGAATTCGAACCTGAGTCCACTCGAATTCTGGGGCAGAGAGTTGACCGTTCACCTACCACTGTCGGTATGAAAAAAGGCTTATTCTGCGTAGCTCACGTTATGAAAGAACTCATAGCAATACAAATTCCCAGTTACACGTGCATAATTCGCGGTGCGACACGTGCACAGAAACCCTATAGACAGGAATTCTCCCGACGAGCACTATTATGGTCTGCGTGGACATGAATTTTTAGCTATATTCGAATCGACGTGCAGCGCGAATTACCGGTCCTTTGTAGCGGCGGAGGGTGCGATGGAGCTGACAAGTGTGCCCGCTGAATGCGCCGGTATTGCGTGGTTGTTTGAACCGGCCACTTGTGGCGGCAGTGCAGCTTGGCGGTGAAATCGTTTTGCGGCGATGTTCTCGGGACCCGTCTGGTCTGCTGTCAGTGACACGCAATCACCAGCCATTGTGCTGCCCTCCCGTCGCATCGGGGTCAGGAGGTGGCTTCGCTGTGGGTGTGCAACCGGTCAACAGGTCAATCGCTCTGCACCAAGGTGAAGTAGTCTCCTCGGTCGCACTGCTTAGAGGCCACCCGTTTCATGATTTTTGGAACCCCCCCCCCCCCTCCTTGACACAGGCAGTCACATTTGTGTGTCCCCCCTCCCTGGTGTGACGTCACATATTTTACAATTTCAAAGTTTGAAATTATTAAACGAAAACATCACTTCCAAAATTATATATATATTTCTATTCAAAATACTTTTTTAATACAATCAAAATGTGGCATATGTGTTCAAGGACAAAAAAATCAGTATACTACGATTTGCTGATGACATTGTCTAGTCAGCAGAACAGGTGGAGGATATTGAGAAGTAACTGAATATCATAAACAAAATACTGATTCTGGACTAAATATAAACCAAATCAAGACAAAAGTGATGAAATGAAGCACAAATGATACCAATAAAAGTAGATTAAATACAAAAATAGGATCGGATGCGATAAAAGAGGTTAGTGAATTTTGTTACTTAGGACGTAAAATTACAACCGATGGTCGAAACAGGAATGAAATTAAAAGCAGAATAGCACTAGCAAATAAGAACCTTCATAAAAAAGAGAAATCTTTTAGTCTCAAATGTTGATCTCGTACTCAGAAAGAACTTTTGAAAACTGTTATGTGTGGCACACAGCACTTTATGGCAGAGAAGCATGGATTTTAGGAATAACAGAAAGAAAAAAAATTGAAGCATTTAAAATGTGATGTTATAGAAAAATGCTGAAAATTAAGTGGACGGATAAAGTACAAAACGAATAAGTTTTGGAAATAATGGGTGAGGATAGTAGAGCTTGCAGAAAGAAGGAACAGGATGGTGGGTCATATTTTGAGACATGCAGGATTAGTTAACTTGTTAGTAGGAGCACAGTCGGAGGTAAGAACTGCAGAGGAAAACAGAAATTATAATATATGAAGCAGATAATTGAGGACGTGGGCTGTAAGTGGTTTGTTGAGATGAGGAGAATAGCACCAGATAGGAAGGAATGGAGGATTGTATTAAACTAGTCGAGAGACTTTGTTTAAAATTTGACAAAGCATTACAAATCAAATGAATTACACTGAATTTAATAATCTTGTTTCTATGAACTTTGAACACATTCTTTTTGACTGGCGCATCAGTCACTTAGTTCTCGATTTGGATAATCTTAGGAACGTTTAATGTAAAACTCTTCTTCATCCAAACATATAGTCGTCATCGTTTATCAAACAAATTACTTTCCTATCACGTCTAGCTGCAATTCTTTCATGACTAATCTTTGTGATGAGCAAAACCAATTGTTGGCTCTTATGTGATTCCTTGTGTTGGTTAGTGGCCTTGTATGATGAAAGATATAAATCACAGAGGCCACACGATCATTTAAATAAATAAGCGGAAGTCACAGTTTGTCAAAGCCTTTAAGGCGGTATTGGCCTTTCGGCGTGTATCAAAAGCGGCTGACGTGCAATACCATATGTACTGTACAGCTAGCGTGAACTCACGCGGCTGCCACGTGCCAAGAAGTGATACAAAGTATACATGTGACGTCACGAATGCCTCGTACCTCCCCTTGTCACACGATGTCACACTTTGTTGACTCCCTCCCTCCCCCTTAACGCGTGAAGTAATTTATGGATAGCCCTTAAATAAAACAGTGCTCAAGTGTTTGAGTTCCTTTTAATGAACCGTAAGTACGGGCTACTTTGCTCCAAAAAAGTTAAAACCTTTCACGATAATGTCAGAGGAACTTGTTAATAGAAAATAAGTTCCGCTTGGTTCCCGGCAGAGAGCAGTATTATAAGTTTTACCTCCAACCACTAATTTTTGTTGTGATATTTCATTTAGGTTACAGTGGAAGTAATATCGTGGAACATATTTCAAGTAGAGTATTTAGTCTCCAAACTCTCACTCGTCGATCCATCGTTATTTGAATAAAAAGGTAGGCACTGCCTTTATTTTTGCAGATAATTCACTGTGAAAAATATCCTGTATCAATAACCTAATACAATACCAAATGCTTATACAATTATGAAGTACGACAATATCCTACCAACGTCTAATTTGCGAGTGTGACTATGAGACAGCTAAAGTGTCCACAATGAAGTGGTCTGTGCCTACCCAAATTTTCATCCAGGATGTGGTTCATTGCGCTAGTCATGTGTTTTAATGATAAATTAAGGTATTTTTCAATGTAAAGTATGCAGCACATGGATGACTTTGTTCCACTTTAAAAACATTAAAATAAAATACCAAAATCATAAAAAAAACTCTGGTGGTCATATTTTAGGTTTAAATAGACTATTGAAATCATATCTAAAATCTCTTTTTTTTTTTTAATTAAGACACCGAAAAATGTCGTTTTCTGAAAACTCTAAAAAAAATTAGGTGCATAGTAGCCCCCGCTTAAGATAGCTTAGATTATAAATCAAAATTCCGTCTGGAAACAGCTGTTGAAGTTACTGTTTACTTTATTCCCATACGCGTTTCGCCCTTATGGTATGGGACATCGTCAGTGGAGCAAAGGCCATGGTATTTACATGGCGATCTGGAACAGCACTTTATGCATCTTACAGATCTTCTATTTCACAATTAGAAAAACTGTTTTACACATATTTCTGAATAAACATTGGCATTATATCCATTGCAACTGCAAACTTCTTGTTGCGTTTGTTTGCAGTTGCAATCGATATAATGCCAGTGTTTGTTCTGAAATATGTGTAAAACAGTTTTTCTAATTGTGAAATAGAAGATCTGTAAGATGCATAAAGTGTTGTTCCAGATCGCCATGTAAATACCATCACCATAGCTCCACTGACGATGCCCCACACCATAAGGGTGAAACGCGTGTGGTAATAAAGTAAACAGTAACATCAACAGTTGTTCCAGACAGAATTTTGATTAATAATCTATTAACCAACAACTGCGGAAAATGGCCTACAACTAGATTTGTAAGATAGCTTACATCTCGAAATAATCAACAAGTGGCCAATTTAATTGTAGTGTGCTCGAAAAATCAATGAGTGATACGAAAGTCTGATTAATAATATGTACAGTAGTATTCAGGACACGAACAGTTTACTTCCAAATAAAGTCATTGGTGACTTGTGGGAAATTCTCAAGCATCGTGTTCTTGTGCAGAGATTCAGTAGGTTTAGAGGGACCAGCGATGATTGCGGTCCATGCTGAAAGGGGATTGACTATCAATCTACTTTATGGCGTCATTTTTCAAAATGATCGCAGGAATCTGTATGAGAGAGCAGTAGTCTCTAATTGACCTTGGTTAACCATGTCAATAGAAATAGTGGAAAAGAAACTTATTTTCACACCCTAGCATAGAAAATTTTTACCCAGTAACCGCAAACACCTTACAAAATAAATCTTTTGAGATTGGTGGATGGATTTATATAGCCCAAAACTCGTCATTGTTCTGTCTTATTGTCTTACTAGGAGAAGGAAGCATGAAAACAGCTCTGAACCACACAACTGAAATCAGAAGCTCCAGAGTATCTTCATGCGGAGAAAATAAGACTTTACTGAGTTTCCCGAAGAGTAAGAAGCAGCAATTGAACTATGAATGGGTATAAAATAAACCCACAGATACTGGATTGAGAGAGGGACATCGACTTGGCGTCTCAAGTAGTACTTAGGAAAGAGAGATTGCGTATACATAAAATTTACCTTCCAAAATGGGAGAACGATTTATTCACATTGACCTTACGTGAAGGGTAGGACTAGTGAATAGTTGGCGAGTCAACGGTTACGTGCGTCAATCGTCTGCGACGTATCCAGTGGCTGTAGAAGACGTTGACCAGCAAAATAGTGGAAATTATTCCAAACTAAGTAAGTGCGTATTTTCCTAAGCAAATCTGCCCAGTAACTATCCTGAGATGACTGACTGACGGTTGTATCTGTCATTAAATAAATAGTTGCGATCCGCCATTGCGTTGTCCTTGGCGGGAGTTCATGTCGGAAATTACATATCCACGAACTCTCTTGACGATGTGGATCGATGTTTTGTTTTTTTGTTCGTCTCGCAGAAAAGGACTGGGGTCATGGGACAGGAAGGAATTTGGCCATGAAATTTTGAAGGAAGAATCCCGGTATTCGCCTGGAGTGATAGTGATTAGAGGAAACCATGGAAAACCCAAATCTGGAAGACTGGACAGGGATACGAAGAGAGATTCGAACCCACGTCCTCCCGAATGCGAGAACATTAACCTTCCACCGACAACGCTCGATCTGTGCATCGAGATATGTTGAATTAAGGAACAATTGACGAAATAGAATGTCTCGTGCGTCTAACACAAACTTCCATTCCACGTAAAGTCTGAGGATTCAAGTCCGCCACAATCACGTCAGAAAACCTTTCACTCGACCCTCAAGAGTAAAATAGAAAGTCCTGACAATGCGTACCACATTTATGTGTTTTTTCCACCTTGCTGTAGCTATCTGGAAATTTGCATCTTCCTATCCCTTGAAAGTATCCCAAAAGTTAGAAATGAACGAGTTTTGGAAATGATGGGTGAGGAAAGAAGTTTTTGGAAGAAGTTAACAGAAAGAAGAGACAGGCTGGTAGGTCGTATTTTGAGACATGCTGGACTGGTTTATTTGCTGGTTTAGGGAACAGTCGAAGGTAAGAATGTAGCGGAAGACAGAGATTAGAATATATGAAGCAGGTAACTGAGGACGTGGGTTGTAAGGGGTATGTAGAGATGAAGAGGTTAGCACAGGATAGGAAGGGATGGAGGATTGCATCAAACCAGTCAAAAGACTGAAGACATAAAAAAAAAAATCCCCTGAGTTTTGGAAGATCAGTGTACGTCGAGCAGCGTACCAAAAATGAATTGTTTTAATGTATCCAGCAGTTATCTATAAGATTATAAATGAGATTTTAAGTGTTACAACAATGTCCGAAGAGTTACATTATCATTTAATAATTAACTTTGCAAGTTATACATTTTTCTTTTTTTCAATACTCATTCCTCTCACACATTTTTTTCCGCATTCTCTGTTTCTCAACTTTTCTTGCACACTCTGAAATAAAAAAATAAAAAAAATATTAAAATACTAACTTCTTAAATTTTCCAATTTATGCCAAATAATAGTAATTTTTACTGTTGAAATAGATCTAGTCTATAGCAAAATATTCACAATTAATTAAATTAGAAATATTTAATAAATGGTAACTGGCGTTGCAGCTGGGATTTCGTTTGTGGTTAGCTACCTTACCAGTTTCACAAGCATCTGCAGTGGTTTTGTATCCCAGAATTAAAAATCAGTTTCGTTAGCAGTTAACATTTTTATGTATTTCTGATTTATTATTTGCAGTGATATAGCATTGTCCAAAACTTCCAGACAATTTATTTAACTTCTGAAAAAATAAGTTTGTGTTATACGCTGTTTAAAATCTGAACGAATTGTGCAGGCTCAAGTTGCAACAAATTATACGAGGGGCGTTTTTTTTTTTCAACTTCTGTGCCAAGCTACAGTCAAAGAAACATGGCCGCGTTCATCAACTCTCCCGCCAAGTGCGAGTTACGAAGTGTTATTCGTTTTCTGCAAGCAGAAGGGAACAGTGCAGCAGAAATCCATCGAAGAATGAGCCAAGTGTATGGAAAGAGTTTTATGAATGAAGGAGTCGTGCGTGAGTGGTGCAGAAAATTTAAAGAAGGCCGAACTGATGTGCACCATGAAGGACGCAAATCTGTCGCTACGAGTACAGATGACCTTGTTCAACGGGTTGACAAAGTGGTAAGAGAAAACCGTAGGTTCACAATAAATTCATTATCAATGAAATTTCCAGAGGTCTCCAGATCTTCTCTGTACTCCATCGCAACAGACAATTTACAATACATAAAATCTGTGCTCGCTGGGTCCCTAAAATGTTGACCGACAACCACAAAATTCACCGAATGGCGTCAGCTTTAAAGTTCCTTGCCCGTTATAACGCAGATGGAGAAGATTTTTTGAAATCAATTGTGACTGGAGATGAGACATGAATTCGGTATAAGACACCCGAAACGAAACAACAATCCCAACAATGGATGCACACAAATTCACCGAACAAACCAAAAAAATTCTAAGAGACCTTCAACAACCGAAAGGTTATGGCTACCGTGTTTTGGAACCAAAAAGGTGTATTGCTTGTGGAGTTTATGCTGCCGGGGACCACGATTAATGCAGCTGTTTACTGTGAAACTTTAAAAAGTTTACGGAGGGCCATTCAGAACAAAAGAAGAGGTATGCTGACTTCTTGCATTGTTCTGCTAAACGACAACGCTCGCCCCCACAGCGCTGGTGTCACCCAGCGACTTCTTGAACAATTTCAATGGGAGATTTTTGACCACCCGCCATACAGTCCCGACCTAGCACCAAGTGACTTTCATCTTTTTGCTGAATTGAAGAAGTGGCTAGGAGGGCAGCGGTTCCGGACCAACGAGGAGCTTCAAGACAACGTGATGACTCATTTAAACTCATTGGCGGCAACACTTTATGAAGAGGGTATTGGACATCTTGTCCACAGGTATGATAAATGCCTTAATCTTCAAGGTGATTACGTTGAAAAGTAACCATAAGTGTATCATAATAGTTGTTAGTAAAATATTTTTTCCATGTCCATTTGTCTTTTATTTATGGCCTATCGAAGGTTCAAAAAAAAACAGCCCTCGTACATGCGGAGTTTGAAGAGAAATTCTACGTCAATAATTAATATCTGTCCGTCCCTCTGTGGCCGACTACCACGCGTAGCCGTGAATACGTCCGCGCGAGTTTCCCAACTTGGGAAGGCTCGCGCGGAGGCTGTACGGAGTTGCCTGTGTTCTTAGCGATTCAGGACGGGCCGCGGAAAGTTAAGTTGTCGGAATGTCTGTCTGGTCACTCGGGCGTGCACAACTCCGCCGCCAGGGGAGAGAAATGGAGTTGCGCCGGAGAGGGTCGGGAAAATAACCTGGTTGTAGATGAGCCCAGGAAACAACCTACAACTACCGGCAACTTGCTCCGCGCGCGCGTCGCCTGCAAGTAAGTGCGGAGGGAGACGGACAACGGCTGTCAAGTCGAGGCCGCAGCTGACAGCGGGGATAAGGTGCGTTTGTCATCTGGTTCTTCTCTACTAAAACAAGGAGCGTAACTTACTAGAGAAACGTTTACCACTGAAAACGACTGCTCCGCAAGCAAGCTTGAGGAGAAACTCGAGTAAATAATGCCAAAAAACATAGAGCTAACGTTAGAATATACTCCTTCCTATAGCTAAACGAGTCATAAATTATCTAGTTTTTAGTACAAACAAATTAGCAGGCAGAGCCTTACAATACTTCAACCCAAAATTACAATATGAAAGTGTTTACATTAAAACATTCTTAAAGTTGGTTTGCCTGTATTTTGTATGAAATCTGAATCATCCGACGTTGTATAAGGTATATTGTATATGGTATGTGCCAAATAGCTTTTATCTCGAAATAGTATGTTTCATTTATACTAAAAACAGTTGTGAAGGGTGTAATTTTCTCAATATCCATCTAAAAACCATTTTTTAATCGTTACGTTCTTGAATTACAGCTAGACATCCAAAATCATATGTATCAGTGTTAAAAAGCAGTTGATACATAAGTTAATATGGCATTTTTGGAAGAAGTCACAGAATTTACTGAGGCAATTTGTGTTAAATATCACGATAAAATTCAGTAGTCCTCCAAGAATTGTCCAAAACAGTGCGGTGCATTTTGAATAGCGCATTGTAAAAATACTATTTTAAGAAAGAAAACGAAAGTTGTACATGAATGTGGGAATAGGGTATAACTACTTGCTGTAAGCAAAAATTTTATGTATTTAAGCATTGTGAGAGATGGTGACAAATACAATGTATGATTGTGATCGCAAATTTTAAACTGAAAATGTGAAAAGAAGCACTGAACATACATAAAAGGATTGCAACGCTATAAAATTGAATTTAAAAAAATTAGAAGCCAAAGTCGCAGAATTACTTAATAAAGACTGTGATGTTCTGGAGAGATTGGTGTAACAGTATTAATTATCTGCAAAGCGGTATTCATTACACAGCAAGAAATTGTATAAATCGAATAAGGATTAAAACGCCAACCGAGAATTTTTCGTACCTCATTACCATCTAATTGGAGGAAATTGTGCGCTCACTACGGAATCAGGACATAAAGATTATCGCTGGATCTCGTCGTATATTAATTTACAATGGCTTATGGATTTAGCTAATCTGCAACCATAGAAACCACTAATTTGAGACATAAAATTACGTATTCTTCATTGCGCATTTAGTAAAACATCTTCCCAATATTTTATGTAATATTCAGATCAACCACAGAAGTATACCAAACGCGAAGAATGCAACTGTTGTTTATGGAATGATTCTGCTGTGATAAAGATTTCACTTTTCGTCCTTAGAAACTTTTGCCATATCCTGGAAGGTATTAATAAATGCTATTCACCTTATAGTTTTAGAATTTTTTGGGATTAATAATAAAGTTCCATACAAACAATGCAGACTATTAAACAGGTGAAATGTTAAACACGTTAAATACTTGATACTGAGATGGAAATAAACTTATATATATATTATTATTATTAATCATTATTGCCCTTGAGGACAGTGTTTAAAATCAAATTATTCATGATAATTCAGTTTTCGTTTGTATTTGTCTTCTTCCTCTTCTCTTCCTAAAACCTCTTCATTCGTTCACTGTGTTCCTGTTATCTTTGTTCAGTCCATTTTGTTCCTGTTTTCTTCTGTATTTTAAATTTTGTGTTCATAATTTTGTCCCTGAATTGTCCCCTTTCCCATGTCATTTCCTTGCTGATCCTTGCATGATTCAAGTCCTCTTCTATTTCCTGGAACCAATTGTTTTTCCCGAGCGAACCATTTACCACATCAAAGATCCTCTTTGTGAGTCTAATGCTGTTGATACGCTGTAAATGTCCATAGAATTGTAATCTATGTCTTCTGATCATGTCTGTCAATCTATCTGTATGTTCGTATAGTTCTTTCGTTGGTATTTTCATCCATAAACCGTCTTTATATATTGCTCCAAAAATTTTCAAAGGATTTTGCGCTCAACTTTTTTCGCTTCCGTAATGCACGAAGCCCCAATCGTGGTTGTTTCTGTTGCATATAATGCCTCTGGCAGTACCACTGTATTGTAATGTCTGAGTTTGGCCTGTCTTGATATATTTCTTTTGTTATAATATAACCATGTAAGCCTGTAAGCCTTCTGAAGTTTTTCCGATCATTCCGAATTTGATAACTTGTTAGATCCTCTTACTTCCATGTATTCCCCGAGATATTTGAATTTCTCGACTCTTTTTACGTTTCCAAATTTTGTGTGTATTGTTTGTACGTCATTGCTTTGTTTCTCCATGTACTGCGTTTTTCCATACGAAATTTGTAGCCCTCTTTTGGTGGCAATTTGTTGTAGTTGTTCCAATGCGTCTTGTGCTTCCTGCCTATTGTTGCTGAGTATTGCCAGGGCAGCAGCAAATGCCAGGCACCTTATGATTGTTTGGGTATATCTTGTTCTTCCTAGCTCTATTCGTTTGACCTGTTTTTCCATTGTTTTATAACTTTGTCCAATACCATGTTGAATAAAATCGTCGATAATCCATCTCCTTGCCTGACACCCGAGCAAATTTTGAATAGTTCTGATGTTTCTCCCATAAATTTCACTTTAGACGTGGTATCAGTGAGTGATTGTTGTATCAGAGCCCATGTCTTCTTGTCTATGGGATATTCTTTCATTATATAGAATATATATATATATATTTGCTGCATGTCAATCATTCGTTGCTAATAGCGTAAATATCTCAATTAGTTTCTTTAAAAAAAAATTAATATCTATGACATCAGAAACCATCATTTTTTTGATTTCAGGCAACTCAAAGTACTAATATTGTCCACGTGGCAGAATGCAGGGACGTCCAATTATTTATTTATTTTGCGTATGATGCTGTATGACATTTACAACATTCAACGACAATTATACTGTAATCAATGAACAACCTTGTTTCAAAGTAAACACACATAGTTCAGCGGACAAAACCCGCAGCCGGGCACTGAGACAGGATCTCCAGTCACAACCACTAAAACATGACGTCAAGGCGCTCCAAGCAAGCCAATGATTACAGACGAAACATTTATCTGCTAAATGTTGAGTGAGAACTCACGTGATAAATGGTAACTGTGCATTTAAAAAGACGGAAAAAAATTCCTTTGGCAGAGTTGAATATCTATTTTACCACATATTACTCTCCATTCAATAATTTTATGTAAGTTTCAGAAAGTGTGAGTTCCAGTCCACACAGATTATGGTGTTACCGAAATCGGCGTGAAATAATTATTATTAATATTGAAGGCTAGGGTTTGAATATTATGTCTCAGTAACGGGAAAGTGTCTTTTAGACCTGACAAACCATCATTGCAAGGAAGGAATAGATAACAATTTACATCTCTCAAAGGAGCTGTCCAGTGCACGTTTATGATTTCAAGGTTAATCAGTCTGCAACATTGATTTTAAGATTTTCTTTCGTTCGCTCACTCTTCATTCCGTAACATTAGCCCAATATTTATCACTTCATCGATTGTTACCCTACATGTCTCTGAACCTTGAACAGCCGTTTAAAGCGAATTATGTCACACTTTTTCCACCAGCTTTCGTAATTGATTTCAGCTGAACGTCAGAGAAAGGGGAACAAAATTTGATTCCGCTTAGATTCTGTCAATCAACTTCAAATAAACTTGTCAACTTCGTAATTAACCGTTTTAAAATTAATTTTCTGTTTTTGCTTTTCACATTTACTCTGACAAATGACTCCCGTTCCATTCGTCTTCTAAGATAAGATTAGTATGTGAAACACAAAGCCAATGAAATTAAAATTTTAAAATTTTTCTAACCAATACTATCATATTACTGCTTATATATATATATATCTTTATTGTAATCATGGATGATTTAATGCAGACGGTGGCAGTGAGGATGGGAGAGGAAAATATGAAGGTGATGGCTTTTGCGGACGATCAGATAATTTGGGGAGGTGATAAAGAGGAAGTGCAGAGGCTGTTGGATGTATGGACATTTAGCTATTTAGCTGTAAAAACGCAACAAAAAGCCAGAGAATTACTTCCGCTTTTATAATATTATTAGTGCAGATGACACACACATACACACTGACTGCGAGAGAAACAACGGCTGAGTGATCAATACAACGTTAAAAATTGTACACCTACAGCATTGTTAGACCGGCTACGATTTGCCACGCATTGCACCCCTAAAATTGTGGGATCTACAGTTTAACATGGAATCCGAACAATTGACCGTCCAGCCGTGGCTCATACAATTCTTAAAAATTCTTAAAAATCTTTGCTTCTAACGGGATTTGAAGAGAAGACCACGCACCAAACATTAGTAAGCAAACTCATTAACCACTAAGTTACCAGACTGCTATACCGCTATCGCCGTTCAGTAATTTTTTCAAAAATACGCGCAATATGTATTAATTATACAAAAAACAAGTATCATATATCCTACCGAATGGCAAATAGTATCTCCTTGTCAAATGCATCACGATCAGATTAGCCGTTTATCCCAAGAAACGTAACAAACAGACAGACAGATAGACAGAGTTACTTTCGCATTTATAATATTAGTATAGATGATATACAATACAGAGCTTGTGGATATTTATTTCACTCATTTAACTATTTCCACAATTTAGATGCTCTATAAAGGGTGTTACAAAAAGGTACGGCCAAACTTTCGGGAAACATTCCACACACACAAACAAAGAAAATATGTTATGTGGACATGTGTCCAGAAACGCTTACTTTCCATTTTAGAGCTCATTTTATTACTTCTCTTCAAATCACATTAAACATGGAATGGAAACACACAGCAACAGAACGTACCAGCGTGACTTCAAACACTTTGTTACAGGAAATGTTCAAAATGTCCTCCGTTAGCGAGGATACATGCATCCACCTTCCGTCGCATGGAATCCCTGATGCGCTGATGCAGCCCTGGAGAATGGCGTATTGTATCACAGCCGTCCACAATACGAGCACGAAGAGTCTCTCCATTTGGTACCGGGGTTGCGTAGACAAGGGCTTCCAAATGCCCCCATAAATGGAAGTCAAGAGGTTTGAGGTCAGGAGAGCGTACTAATATACTAACGAAACTAAAATGAGTTCTAAAATGGAAAGTAAGCGTTTCTGAACACATGTCCACATAACATATTTTCTTTGTTTGTGTGTGAGGAATGTTTCCTGAAAGTTTGGCCGTACCTTTTTGTAACACCCTGTATATTGATAGCACCGCGGGTGCGTGTGAATTGGAGAAACAGGGATTCACAGAGCCGGCGTGTTTGAAGTAGCCGACAAACACCGGCACATTCAAACTAGCGGACGCCGTAATTAAACACAAATTCCCTTTCATATGTCACACGGGATTTACCCCGCCAGTGACAGTTCGTATAATTTTAATGTATTGAACCAAGTTGTTGTGATTCGTTGAATCGTTCTTTGAATTCAATTCTAGTAATCGTTTTTGTTTCGAGTTTAAAGTTAAATGGTGCTGTACAACGAATTTAACGAGGAATATCGGAAAAGTATTTCCAGAAATTTTTCAGTATCAACAACGGTGTCAATGAGCTATGGACATCTTCTAAGAACGACAAAGAATCATTTTGCGGTAGTATAAAAATGAAAGGTGGCAGAACTGCGGCAAAAGACAAATGAAAAAGATGGAAAACTTCTTAGTTTTTTGTGGCAGATATAGTTTGTTCTGCTTTATCTACTATTATAAAACGCTTATTTGGTCATTTCTGTCACACGATGACGTCACACTATGACGTCGCGCTATGACGCCACGCTTTTCGACTTCATTGCACGACTTGCGACTAGGGATGTTTTCTAGGTTATGCACGTTACATAATGACAGTTCTATTTTGCTAAGCATCAGTATATAAATTAACTGTCACAACATTGAAAAAAGTACGTATTTTGTTTAAATCGACAAAATAATTATTAGTTGCTTTTTCTTCGTTAAAATTCGATGTAGATTTTTCTTATACACTCTGGACAGCGATACCATTGTTGCAGTAAGCTAACAAATATCTACATTACAGCATTTTCGAGATAATGAACGCTATTTGATGAAAATTGTACTTAGTCAGCGAAAAAACTAATTGCTAAAGTACGGCATTCGACATGTCATTTTTGAAGGGTTTAGTAGATATTTATATCCAATGTAGATATTTTAAGTCACTGTTATAATATACTGGGCCATGTTGGTATGAATGACACCACCACAGTAAACCGTAACATTTCGCTGATTAACGTACATTGTCTTGTCTCTATCCTTCTGCTGCCACACATTTGGCGTTATATTCGCGCTGAACTCACGCCACGTAACGTTCACCTTTCTGTGCTTGAAGGAGACCTTAGCAACATGCTCCAGAACTTTCTTTAATTTCCACCTACTAGTTAATATGTATGATGCTTTATCTCGTCCTTAAGTTTTGTACACCAGTGTGTATGTCCCAAAAATATCCGACCTTCCTTAAATCTTCGCTTCTTACAATTTTAGCGCCAGGTATGAGTGTCAACAAGAAAGCTTCACGAACTCCCTAGATGCCACAATTGTCTCCGGGACGCCTTGGTGCAGCGTGGGTTTGTTTACAAAGTGTTTTGTACGTTCGTCGCATTTTGCTATCGTAAAAAATGACGGAAAGTTCGGAGCAACGAATATATATTAAATTTTGCTTTAAACTTCGAATGAGTTTTGCGGAGACTATCTAAATGATAAAGACGGCATTTGGGAACGAGTTTCTGAGAAAAACGCAAATAAAAGAGTGGTTTTGAATACTTAGGTCAATATCCTTAGCTGCTATACTAATGTTGGGTTTTATTCTCCGTCTAGTGCAGCTAACAAATGAAAAAACTTTGTTATGGCATATGCGTTTCGGTTTATTAGACCATCATCAGTGCCATAAAACAAGTTATGTACAATTATTGATGTGCAGCATAATGTTTATCTAACTAAAGGTATTAATTTTGTTATTAAATATTATTATAGCTTATTTTACTTACAGTTTTTCTATATTAAATTAGTGTATGGAATTGTTCCATATCAGTTTCTTCCCTTGAGGTTTCTCACTCACTGAACAATTTTGAATAAGAAACATAATTTGCACACGTCTGATTTTGAAAGTAACTTCTGGAACAAGCTTAGTTCTTGTTATTTTTCTTGAGGTTATTCACCAACTGACCATTTTGTTATGAAAAGCATATGTATACACGTATTTACACAATGTAGCTTTTAAACAGACTTTTGTTATTGTTTAAGGTTTGTTCTCAAAGATGCTAACTGTCTATGGCTTATGTATTACCAACCTAATTTGCTTACTGAAGTTAAGTTTTATCTTTGCTGTAGCGGTTTGTTTGAATGCGAGTTCATTTTTAGTGCCCTAAATAGTGTCTGGTTCGTAAGATGGATGTATTCAATAATCACATTTTCCCCTTCGTTTAGTGCCTTTTGTATATGAAAATTTTCTTGAACTGTCAACATGTTTTTTCTGTGGTTATTGATTGCCAATATTTGCATGTCTGTTCCCATTTCTGTGTGTTCGTGTTTGTTTTCAATTAAATGTTCTGCATACGTAGAATGATTGGAGCATCTTAATGCCCTTATGTGCTCTTTATATCGGATTTCGAATTTTCTGGCTGTTTGTCCAATATAGATAGTCTTACACTGTTGGCAGGTCAGTTTGTATATTCCTGACTGTTGATATTTATTTACAGGTATATTACTGTTAAAATGTTTTTGGATGGTGTTGTTAGTTCTGAAAGCTATATTTATTCCCATTCTTCTGAGAATGTTGCTGACACATACACAATCCTTTGTGGTGAAGCCTTCAGAATTTGCCACTCGTCCACAGCGCTTGTTCGTTTCCGCAGTGTTTCGTCTCGGCAGTCCGGCTCGCAGTATTAACGGGTTTAATTTCGAGGCTGCACCAGGTGGCAGCAAGAGCAGAGGTCGTCCGGAGCTTTCCTAATAGTTTGTCCGTTAACTTTAATAGCTCAGCATCATTCACGGAGAGTCTGGTGAATGTACGCATTAAGCTCACAGTCTCACTTTCTCATTATACACTGCAGTTTCATACTGAGGAATAGAACTGAATACTCTTAGCACTTTTGGTCTAAGCACTCAGTCTAACTTTCATGTTGGTATTCAAGAAAGTATTTTTTAGTTATGTACATAAATTGAAGCCTAAGGAACTTTGAACTAGCAGTTTCTAACACACTGTTCATCATTGTTCTCTCAGGCAATAATAATTTCATTTTGTTTTACAAATCTGGAACATTCGTTACGATAATAACGAAAATAATAGATATTTTTCTTGTTATTCTGGAGATGTTTCAGTATTAGACATTTTCTCATGTGTATGGAATGAAGAAAGAAGGTGGATAATGTACGTGAATTAAATTGCCATTGAATGAATATCCTTTGTTCAAATTTTGTAGAGAAACAAATATTTAGAAAGCGATTACTATTGAGTCACATATTTTTCAGTGACATTTTCATTTGCAACATGATGACGAGACAAATGTTCTCAAAATGTTAGCCTGAAGCTCTAAGTGTTTAATAATACCTTCACTTTTCTCTTCTATCCTTGTAGGATAATCTCCACAAGTTATTGTGTGTTGAAAAAGAAGCTGTAAAATAGTAGTGTTATACATATTTTACCAATTTATTCCCACAAAAATTTAAACGACAAGAAATTTCAAGAAAAAGTATAGCGTAAAAGGTTTATAGTAAATATTGCACGGAAGAGTATCTAATCTAAAATTTGCTCTGTTATTTCTCTCTGTTACTCGAGATTCATGGTCGTAGCTTTGTCTTTAAATATGGAATTAAATTTTTAGATATAGCCTTCTAAATTTCAAAGTTATTCTTTTTCACAATTGTGGAACCAGTTGATCCATCCATAGATGGACTGGTCATGAAACTAATGATAAGAGTTAAAATTGCAACGACAGAGGAGATTTTTGTGTGGACGTACCCCTGATAACTATTCAGTCCGCTATCAAATGAAGTTACTTTTTTTTACTGATGTCTTTACGCCTCGTCGACGTCGATGTCATTAGAGGCGGGATGGGACTGTCATTTTGAAAGAAGCATCCCGGCGTTCGCCTGGAGTGATCAAAACTGGATGTCTTGAGGGGATTTCGAACCGGCGTCCTCCCGAATGCGAGGTCAGAGCGTTACCGTTCATCCACAATGCTCGGTGGAACGTTTTGTAGGGAGAGCAGAGATACAATGAAACTTTTACAAGAGCACTGCTTACAGACAGGTGGTGACACTTACTTATCTCATTATACCAGATATCTAGGACAGGCGGAGAATAGAAAATTCTGACACTCGCCGTCTTGACCTCCTGGTTTACCGGGCGAAAAATGCCTATTTTCTATTTTGTACGTCACAGTATAATGAAGGAACAAGGAGAACATCGCCTGGTTATAAACATCCACGTTAAACATCGTGCTTGAACCGCAACCATGGGAGCGTGCATAAACCACGTAGCTCCATTCTGGCCTCCTATGGACCCCCGCTCCCCACCACGTAGCCCTACGTGGCTTTTGCTTCTACCCCCCCCTGTGGCACGTAGATTTTGATTCCAGAAGACATTTTGTTCTGTTTTCTCCAGTCAGACTATTATAAATTACATACGGAGGTAATTAACTGAGTGAAATAAGCATTCACATGCTGTTGTGTGTTCTATTCCTCATTTTAACTGTGAAAAATGTTATGAAAGGAAAGCTACGTGGCCTGGCTCGAAACCCCCCCTCCCCCCACGTAGCCCAGCGTAGCCTTCCAGCCAACCCCTCCCCCCCCCCCCTGGACCGAGCCACGTAGTTTGTGCACGCTCCCCATGGGAATGTGGAGCCGGTTTCGCCTGTGCTATTATGCTACCAGCGCAGCGGGTGTTGCACCTACAGTACATGTTCCCAGGTAGCCCAGCGCATTCGGATCTGCTTCCAGCATCAGACGCGCTTTCCTCTCCGCTATTCGGAATGAGCAATTACCAATGATGAGAATCGGACCCGCCCGACAAGAAGCCCAGCCGGAACTAATGAGCACGAGGGCTTTCAGGCTGCCAGACGGAAAAACACTACCCGACTCGCCAGCTCTCATTAAATCGGTGTATTTTTTCGCCCCGACGTACCTACTACTCATTAAGCTAAGGCTTCCTTTTTCCTCGAAAGACAATTAAAACTTTGCCTCTAATGTATTCCAGCCTGCTTATTAGCATGGCTGGACATGCACCATAGTAAGGATGTTTCCATTGTATTTTTGTAATTCAATTCTACGTATAACGCAGAATGTCTGGCGCAGCAGTAGTTAGTTAATATTATTTGAAATACGATTCTAGATCTAAATGCAAGGCATTTGTCATAGCTAACCGTTAATACAAATAAGAGCTACTGTAATTCTATTACACGTTATACGTTTGTGGCGATACGGTTCGTTGACTTCGAGGTCAAATAGATCTGGAAGGAAATTGGCAATGACCTTTTGAAGGTCCATCCCGTCACTCTGATGGAGTGATTTAGAGATACCACGAAAAATCAAAATCTGGATTGCCGGACGGGGATTCGAACTTTTGTCCTCCTCAGTAACAGACGCAAGCGTTACTCCTCACCCACTTGGATCTGTATATTACAACGTAAATATTACTAAAATAATATGTAATATTCCTAGTTGCATTCGATGTTTAAACAATCATTTTACTTAATAGGATGATACATAATTAACTACAAGATTTAATTGATGCAGACGGCTAAATATTATATAATTATAATTATATTATATATAAACATAAAATGCTAGATAGAATTAGGATATCAACTATTAGATGTAAAACACCTGTGCTTTGCGTCTGCCTTTAGGGAAACTGATAGACAACAAAAAAACAGAAAATATGTGAGTGTAGGCTTTCGCGGTGAATAAATGACAACAAATCTTCTCGGGTTTGCAGCCGGATTTTATTAAAAAGCGACAAGCATTCGGCAGTTAAGCAACGCGGAGCGTGGTTAGCACTTGGATGGGTTACCGCCGCCTACGACCAATAACAGTGAAGCGGAACTACAAGCGTCGTGAGGTTGCCAATCGACACCAGTAAACGCCTGGTAGTCGTAACGGCAAGATCGCCGGTACATAATTGACCTGTAATGGCTGCTTAGCTAGTTGCCGAAAGCTTGTCGTTTTTTAATAAAATCCGGTTGTAAACCCGAGAAGATTTGTTGTTAAAAGAAAATAATTTATCAAAATGTACCATGTCCCGAACCTAACGCATACAGCAGAAAGATAGAATACGACATACAAAGAGGACGGTAAATTCCAAACCAATTAGATGAAGTTCTCGAGGAACATAACACGAAATACCAGACAGGAGAGAATGAGAAAGGACGATGGATATCAGAAATACATTAGAGCTTAGAGGTTAACAGAAATAATTGAGGAGAATGAATTAATATAGTTTGGATATGTGATTAAGGGAAAGACGACACAAGAACAGATTCATGAAGCTATGACTGGACGAAGAAGCCAATAGCAGAATGCAGCATGATTGCTGGCTTCAGTGAACAACAGTATACACAGGAGAAACCTTGTCTGGAATACAATGGTAGAGGAAGAGTAATAGGTGGAGAAAAGAACATGAAAATCGTTACATAGGCCTCAACCGGTATGATGTATGTGCATGATGAAGTTGGATACTATGGAGAATGACTGCTAAATGGACGTTTGTGATCACAGTAGCGATAAAGTCAATGATTTTTACTCAAAATCAATTTCGCCAACCGGATACAAACTTACTCGACCTACTATGTAGTGAGCGTAGGGCTGGTTTCTTTTCGGTAAGTCAATTCCACACAGCGGCGTGTTTACCGGGAATGGAGTGAGAAAACTAAGAATCTCACAAGAATACATATCGGGAAAATGTTCCGTCTGTCGTTATCTGGGATTTCCAGGGTTTTCCTAGATCACTTCAGAAAAATGCTGAGATATCTCAATAGGATATTCCATGGGCGCCTCCTGATACAACCCGAATATCTCTTCCTATGGATAGGTGCAACGCATCCATCACCACTTACTTTATAATGAATTCCTGAGTAATAAACAGGTATTGTTCTGTGTCATCATACCTGTTACTTGTCTACGTAGGCACTCTTCGTGTAACCGAGTGAACAGGTTCTAGGTTCCTAAACACTAGGTTTAGTTTCCGGGGAATCCTGCTACAAATCTGTACGAATCCTATGGACACTGCTCGTATGTTAAGAGATTATCAGCTACAATTCAGAACAAGTAGAGGTGTCAGAGATAAAAGTATATGAAAATGATAAAAAATTGTAACTTCTGCTAATGAATAAGAAGCTTGAGATCTGATTCAAAACATCGCATCAAATTGACGAACTACCTATAAGGGAGGCACAAAAATGTTGAAGAAAAAATAAAAATTATTCATCTTAAACAGTATCTGATTCTACCCACAAAAAAAAAAAAAAAAAAAAAAATTATATATATATATATATATATATATATATATATATATATTTAAGGTTATACTAATAAATTGAGTCAGAAACAAAGTGAAAACTTTGACCGTAACTATAAAACGTTAGACGATGATGGCTAATAACTAAACTTTTCTCTGGCTTCCAGCCGGATATAAATGTCATATTTGCGGGATGTTTCGAAGGCCTCATTTTCGACCAATGGTATAACTGAATGTTTGTTCTCTTCTGCTCCTTACCGAAGCGAAGCTATTTCAACATGTTGGTAGCCGGGTTCCGTGTCACAATAAGCTGTTATCCAGTGTCCCTGTTAACTAAACAATCAGCTGTTCTGATTTCAACAGCATCTGTACAATGCTGTCCCAAAAATATTTCGAAATTAAATGTTTTTGATTTCGAAGAAACTAGAATTTTAGCACAGGTCAGAGTTTTGGGATGCGTCGCATTTGTACTGTTTAATTGAAACTAAGATGCAATGTTGTGGACATAGTATATCACAGTGTTAGAGATTGTATGATTCAGTTCAGCTAAATGTTTGCACAAAAACACAGCACGATTAAGAATGATGCGACGGGTCAGCAGAAAACATTTTTCCATTAGAAAATACAAATTTAAAAAACTATTTATATCAAAAGTCTGTCGGGCACGCATACCATTGGATTTCACAGCTTTTATATCACGACTTTAGGATCCGGTATCGCTAAAAACAGACAATTAAATGTTTCAAAACAACATTTATTGCATTTCTGAATATTCGTTCAACGATATTACACTCGATCAAATAAAAAAGATGATTAACCTATTTCATTTATTTGTATTTGTTTACAGATCTGTTTTACAATCAACAAAACAAATATACCTGTGAAAGGTTTCATAACAGATGTAATGATAGCAGATTCCTAAGGCTCTTCGTTGGGAATAAAATAATGCGAAAATCTAAAAGATAAGGTAAAACGCGTTAGTGAAAAATTCTTTATTCTGTGGTATCACCTTTAATTTTTTAAGCTTTTTAAATCAAATTTCTATGATAATACCGGAGACGAAACATTTTTTACCAACTTTTGGAGGTAGTATCTAGTGGAATTCACAACTAACCGAAACCGAGTGAGGTTGGTGAGCGCTAACGCTCTGATCTCGCATTCGACGGTGTGCAGATTCGAATCCTCGACCAACCATCCAGATTTCAGTATTCCATGGTATCCCTAAATCACTCCAGACGAATGCCGGGATAATTCCTTCAAAAGGCTATGACTGAATTCATACCCGTTCCTTGTGTCAACTCCTATCCGGCCTCTCTTTACCTGGACGTTGACGAGGCGTAAACCAAAAGAAAAAAATATAAAACCTTATTGATTGCAGTTTTTAATAATTTTTCAACAATACAGTACTCAAAAGGTTAAGAAAGAAAATCATACTACTGCTTTTTCTGCAAAAATATCATTGAAACGTTCTGGTATTCGACAACGGATCTGATTTACAGTGAGTAAAACACAATTTACTGTGAAATTTCATAACAGTCACAGTGATGTAAAGGGGAAATGCTAGACTGTGACCGAGCGTCGACGGAGAGCGGTAGTGTTCGAAGTTCACATTCCGGAGGAACGTGGGTTCGAATCTTTGTCCGGTAATCCAGATTCGGTCTTCCATGGTTTCACAAAATCTCTCCTGGCGAATGCCGGGTTGATTGCTTCAAACGACCATGGTCGAATTCCTTGCCTTCATGGTCCCGGACCTTTGCTGCCTCTAATGATCTTGACGTCGACGTCAACGAGGCGTAAAGCCATAAGCAAAAAAGTTATTGGTTTGTAATTTCCTAAAGGTAACTCACGTATTTGGGAATCAAACCAATTGTTTAAACAATAAACTAACTTTTGCTTGTATTACATTGGAATGAAACTAGATCCTACCAAGAATTTTACGCTACACATGACACCATAAACCACAAAAATTCAGAAAATCTTTTTTTTTTCTAGTTGGTATGTACGCAGAAAAAAGTAATTTGCTTATCAGACATATTATTTTCAACCTCAAATTTAATGGTCGCATTTTTATGTATATAGAGAATTGGACAAAAATTCTGACAATAATTCTCAACCGAGCGTGGTAGATGGGAAGCAACGCTCTGGCCTCGCATTCGGGACACAGATTCGATTCCCCTTCCGGCCATCCAGATTTTGATTTTCCATAGTTTCCCCGAATCACTCCAAGCGAATGCTGGGATGGTTCCTTCAAAATGCCATTGAATGAGATAGATACTGATTTTTATGGCCACAGTTTTTGTTTAGGATTTTTTCAGGCATTATAAAGCTAATCGAGAATTGAATAGTTATTCCTACTGTCATTTTGCTAAGGGTTTTTTAACAGTCTTCGGTGGCTTTTGTAGCGTCGTATGACTCATAAATCACTGGTTTTGAAAATTAATTATTGAAGCAAGTTTCCATATACCTAAGTTAAACAGAATGTTTTGTGATAGTGATAAATTCGAGTTCAAAGATTCAACTGAGTAGCTGCTTTTTCAAATCCTGTTAGTAGAAGTGAAGACTTCCTCCGCGTACGGCTATATGCCGCATGCTTTACAGGACAATTTCACATAGCCTAGGGGAACAAGACTTCATTAGTGTCCTAAGTCAATAACGGATTTAATATAGAAAGAGAGGCTGCCTTTGGTGGGTGCGATTGATAGTGGGGGTAAGCGGACCAACTGGCCACTCCCACACGTACTCTTTGTGCGCGGCCGTTTCCGGGGATAGCCGAGTCCGCCGTCGCCTCCCTACTTGCGATGCTATCTGCGCCCCTAGCTCCCTCCCCCCGTGATGGGCCTCGGAGGCTGTTTGTCCGCCCGACGAGGATTTCTTCCGCCGTCGATAAATTAGCCCACGTCCTCCTCGGATAGGCCCCGTACGCGCCGGACCAAATCCCCTCGTAACGAATACGCCCCTCTAAAGACTCAGACAGCGACCAGTGATGTGAGATCTCTGAGCTCATGTTCCAAAGATGTTACCACAGGCTATCGCTACAGACATCGTGGGTTACAGTGTATTGTACCAAATGTCTGGCTGCAATCACCAAGAGATGTACAGAATGATTTATCCTGGCATACAAATCGTGTACTCTAAAGCAATAGCCTACATTTATATGAACATCAATGGGAAAAAACGTTTGGGAAGGTCGTAAAAGAAATGAATAGAACAAATAAAGAAGGAATTGAATACATAAAACTGGATTGGAGGACTAACCATGAACATCAGATTTTTTGTTTACTTATGACTTTACGTTGAGATCATTAGAGGCGGTATGGGACTGGGGTCAAGGAACGGGAAGGAATTTGGCCAAGGAATTTTTGAAGGAAGCATCCCGGCATTCGCCTGGAATGATTTGGGGAAACAATGGAAAACCCAAAGCAGGATGCCCAGACGGGGTTTCGAACCGGTGTCATCAGCTATTCATAGACAGGAAGAAGTGGAGGATGCTCGTGACCAGCACCCTGGAGACTGGAGCTGGAGAATGATGATGATGCAGCATCCCACGTACTCAGTTATCTGCTTCATATATTCTAATATCTGCCTTCCTCTACAGTTTTTACCTTCGACTGTACTGAGAAATTAACCAATCTCCCATGTCTGAAAATGTGACCCACCATCTTGTCTCTTCTTTTTGTTAAATTCTTCCACAAAATTTTTACCTCGCTCTAGCAATATATCAAAACATAATTAGGTGAGAATCATTGAATAAGTTTACGAGATTGTGAATTAGTGAATATACTGTAACTTTATATTCGTATTTCCTCTTCAAGAACCTCATTAAGAAACGTCGTCTGCTACTCAGCCTTTGTGTCCTTTCGCAAACATGTTTTCCAACATTATTAAAGATGAGAAAACGATCTGCATTATACGATGCTGATGAAATAGGCAATTATAAAAGGAAATTCAGACAATTGCAGTAGTGATTTTTCTGAAGTTACAGTGCCAAACTCTTCACGTATAGTATAAGAACTGGCATTTTTCTAATCTTATACGACTACCTATTATTTTGTTTTATTTTAGCTATTGCTCCGAACATGTAGAGCATGTTGAATACAAGAGAATGCTAATGATAATCTTGAGAAATTCACGTGTCTGTTGTTACTTAGAACGTCCTAAAGCGAACATTTGTAAACGCGATTTCTCGGGATGTAGTCTGAGTATTTCCTTTCGCGGTTTTTACCAGTTGTTTATAAAGTTAGTTTATATCATTAAAGATTTTTGTTTTCCTCTTGATTGCTTATTGATAAATAGGTTAATGGAATTAACTATATCATAAAAGTGTTACCAATGAATGCTAAACTTTAAAAAATATTATTCTAATCAGTTAAGGGCCATTTTTTGCAGCTAAAACAAACCCTTTCCTTAAACAAAAGCATTACCAACACAAACTTTCAACTGCTTCTACCTTCAATAGAGATATGTTAATATTTTAAAAGTTTTTAAAAAAGTTAATCACGTCAATTTCATGAGTTGAGGTGTAAAAACTATTTGTTTAGAAACAGGAACCTAATACAGATAAAGTCACTTATCTACTTTGTTTGTCATTCGCATTGTTTAAGCATCCAAACTTTCTAGTAGCCAATTTTACGCAAATAGACCTCATCACATCTCTAACTTCAAAATGAGAATACTTTGAGTTATACGTTGATAGTTTAACTCTTCACATATTTGTATCACAACGATAACTTATAACAACTGTAATATTTTTTTTGTGTTTTTATTTTCGATCGCTTTTGTTTTCAAAATTTCCTCTTGGTCTATTTTGAAATACCCTGTTAGTAGTATTCTGTTGTATTGCTTAAAACTTACTTTCAGTTTTAAATAATTGCGAATATTCACATAACTCGAGGAAAATTAATAATGGACTCCTCAAAACGTTTGTGCGCCGAAGCGAATTCTTACTTCCTGTGTTTCAGCTATGCGGGGGCAGGTAGCTCTTCTACTACCGCAGCAGGAATGCTTTGAAGTCATTCCTTTCTCCCGGGGGTTTTAAACTTTTACGGTTGGCAAGTGTATGCCTTTCAGTAAAGTTCAAAGTTTAAATCTGCCAACACCATTTCCCACCGTCGGTGGAGATATAGTTAGCAAATAAAAGAAACCTATCCTTTGAAATACAATGGTGAAGTTTTGATTGTTGAGGGCAATACATACGTACGATGCATAACTATGAGGATGTCCATCGTTTGAAGCATATTTAACTTTTAATTAGGTCGACACTGATCAAAATTCTTTATTATAATTCTTCTGCTATTCTGGTTTGATACCAGGAAACGTATAAATATCCGTAAGACGCTCAGAGAATATGTAAACCACTGCTCTGATATTCGGTTGACCATATCTGATAACTCTCAGGGTATTTTTGAGTTCTTATTTCTGGAAATAGGTTCAAACAGATTGGTTAAAAATGTTATATTCGCCAAAAAAATATCAGATGGTTGAAACGACGTTTTAGATGATAGAAGTAACGAATTAATACAGTAGAAAAACTGCAGTAATTTCACTAGCTCATTTCCATTTGCGTTACATAATAATCTGTTTAATGATGTACATATGTTAATTTCAATAGGTGTGGGTGTGCTTAAATATTGTTCTCCATATCCTAATTTATTATACTTACTATTGAAAGGAACGAACTCACTCTTTAGTTTCAAATTTTTCAATTCATCTTATTTAATTCACAATAGTAATTTTTGATTCTCTGATTATTTCATTAACACAGAAAAATATAAGTATTCAATATTCGCGATTAACGTTATTACAAAATATTATAAACACGGAAAGCTGATCGAATCAGTAAGCAAGGTTTAATTGGTTTATGGTTCAACGATAGACTATTCTTAGAAATTCATAGGTCATCGAAAAACTTACTACGAAGAATTTAAAACGTCTCTATCTCATGAAGTGTTTCTGTATCTTATTCTATTGATCTGGCAATCTTCTAATTTTAAATTTCTCTAGCCCAAAAATTCTGTCTTACTTGCTTGTCTGTTGAGGAACGTCATTCGTTTTGAGGCTGCCAAATTCTCATTAGAGATGTTTTGACTATTACCGATGGAGCGATACGCGATCTCTATACCTAAATAGCAATGAGGAAGTGTGTTGATGGAAGTTCGTTCTACTTTTAAATGAAACCTGCGATGTATAGAATTGTTTCCCAGAATCATCATCTGCCACCCTAGCCACTTAACTAGATCTCTTAAGGCCTCTTCGTTTTTTTTTTTTTTTTTTTTTTCCTCCCTTCTTTATTTTCCAAGATTTCCCATTTCACTTTTCTGTTTTTCGCTTATTGCCTTAATCAATCAGCCATTTTTCGTCTCTAAGTCCTATTTCCATCAAATTAAAATTCCACATTTTCTATCACATTCCTTCTTTACTCATCACTCTCCTATGATAATATCACATGAATCTATATCTTGCTATTCTGTCGCGTTATTCGAGATATTCTGATTTATACAAGCTAACGTAAGAAGATTGTATGAGAAAATATCGAAGCTAGTCATCCAAAACATTTTATCTGAATATAAAGAAATTTTTTCAAGTTTTTCTTTCAGCGTATCTTCCAAACTACCCCTCCACCCATGAAAACTACCTCCTAAATCAAATTTTGTAACCCAACGTACGATATTTATTCAGTAGAATTCTATCACATCCAATACATGGAGTGAAAATTTGTTGATATTGTAAAATAACAAGTATCAAATTTAGAGAACAATTAGATATCTAAGTGAAAATTGTAGAGACTTCTAGAATTGTAGCGTATAAGGCAGCGGAAAAGGTGGGTTTTGTGCTGTATAGTTCTTCTATATAGAGATCACTAAATAAATAGAGTTGCAGTTTGCATTGTGAAATATTTGTTTCGTCTCGCGTATGTTTAAATCAAAGCAGAAATTTTAATTTATAACAGAATTGCTAGATGTCTTTTCCATTTGCACCGTAACACGCAGAAATTGAAACTGTAGTGATTAATATATCTTTTATCATACACAAATTTAGGGTTTGCGGCTCGTAGAAAACTAGATGATTAGATTCAGGACAGGAGTAGAGTTAATGAATGGATCGCTAGATTGTACAGTACCAATCTCAGCATTTGAAGGAAGTGACATTGGGTATCGGGAAAAAACAGAAAACCAAAATCTGTGTTGTCTGATCAGGAATTGAACGAGGGTCCTTGGGAATACTAGGCTCAACATTACTACTCAGTCAACATGTTCGGTATGTATATTCCACCGGCCCTGAATAAACATTTTTATCTTTTGTAACTCTATTGTTACGTTTAGAACTCTAATTACATTTAAATCGCTGTGTGTAACTTACAAACAATGTGGAGTGACTTGAAATATGAAGCTAGGAAAAGGAAGAAAAGGACTGAGAGAAAGACAAGAGATTCCTTCCATTAAGTACATCTTTGACATAACAAGATCAATAAGCACTCGGGGAGCAATCTGCGTTCATCTAATTTGCTCGGCGCAGAACGTGAAGTTGAGCTTGGGGCGAGCGGTGTTTATAGAATAATTTATGTGGCTGCTGGCGAGGACCTGGCGACCTGTTGGTCTGCACAGCTCAACAGGTAGGGAGGGGAGAGCACGCCACACCGGAGGACGCTGACAAATGGCTGAGGTGGCGAGGTGGCCACCCAGGATCGACCACGCTCGGAGGCGTCGATCAAGGAGACCTCAACTCAGACCACCACTCGCCTTAACCCAATGAAGGAAAAGAATGGAACAACAAAAGCTTTAGGTTATTTGGATAAGCTATTCATTTGGATTCAAAAACTATTGAGTCATTAAATACAAGGTCAACAGAAAATATTTTTAACTTGAGATTATCCACAGAATTTGCACACCGATTCCAGCTCGTTTGGCACCCCACATTTTACTCTGGGCAGGTATGATGATCAAGCATAGGGAGATTACACCAGTGGTGTTTGATACGTCCCATGCTTTATCTATATATATAAAGATGGGGTAATTTCAAGATGGGTATACTGCTGCGGTCTCGCGTAGTAAACACACAGATCACGTGGTATATGTGACATCATTGTGACGTATGGTCCTGGCTGCATTACAACATAAACTCAAATGATTATTGACGAAATCATATTTTGCAAATATGCGTTTCGGTCGTAATGCAGCCTGGAACAAAGGGAAACGTAACCATAACGCACGATATTGCAGATATCCAATTTTCAGATCATATCTATAGCTGTTACTGTGTTGGTAATTGCAGACTGAATACTTCACAATGATGTCATATGTACCACGTGTTTTGTGTGTTTACTACGCGAGGCCGCAGCGGTATCCCCATCTTGATATTACCCTAAAGATGAATGTATGTATGTATGTATGTTTGTTTGTTTGTTGGATGGTTGGTTGGTTTGTTCTTCATACAAATCCACAGTTTTCATCCGATTTTTATGAAAGTTTGAAGACTTATCCTTTGAAACAATGAAAAAATACTGTCTACATTAGATTTGAATTTTTTTTTTTTGTATAAATAATACGTGTTGTCTCGAAAAATTACTGACGGCGATAAACAGACGCGTAGGATGTGTAGGCCTCTCTACTGTCTTTCCCTATAGCGGTCTGGTAGCTCAGTGGTTAAATCGCTTGTATACTGCTGTTTGGATCGTGGTCTCCGGTTCAAATCTCCGTGTAGGCAAAGATTTTTAAAAATTGTCTTTGATCTTAAGAGTCACGCCTGGGCCGTAGGTTATTCGGATTCAAAGTTAAACTTTAGAAATCACAAATCTAGGGGTTTAATTCGAGGCAAATCGTAGGTTGTCTTGCAATGCTGTAGTTGTTCACTTTTTTACGTTATAATGATCCGTCAGGGATTGTTCGCAGTCGATTAAGTTGTAGTCACGAAATTTTGAGAACTTATCGAATGGTGACTGAAATATGTTAGAAACTGATTCTCTTCAAGAGACAGGTTCGACGGTAGAATGATATAGTGATAGTTTTCCTGTCATATTATGCCGACTCGGTGTTGTTTGGGACCAATCCTGCGTAACCAACAATTTTGTATATCAAATTCTTTCAAAGAAATTCTTAATCCACGCGTACGAAGTCGCGGGTATCAGCTAGTACTTTAATAACGTATTATGGAGGGATAGGCTGTGCATGTAGGGGTGAGGTTATAATTAATAATTCATTCATATCATAAAGGCCTGGTGACTAGGTTTCTATGGACTGCGTATTTCGCCCCAGTTGTAGCCTTCTTAACCTAACCCGGCAATCCTACCGGGTACAGGGGACCCACACTTTAACATGGAATCCGAACTGAGGAGACTTTATAGCGTACTTCACGTTACACAGCAAGTTGTGCCAGAGGTGAAGGTCGGGTTAAGGGCCTATGAAAATCCACGCCGAAACAAAGATTCGAACAAGGGACCTTTCAATTCCTTAATCACTGAGCTACCATACCGCTCGGATGTGAGGTTGACCACAGGGCATTAAACGGGTGGAGGGGAGAGCGAAGAATAAAATGGCTTAATGGTAGAGTACTTAAACGGAAATATCCCATATACAAATTTAGTTTGTTCCAATTTTGATCCTGACGTCGAGAAAATTAAAATTGGTATTCACTACAAACTGAGACACACAATTCATTTTAAGAATCTGTGAAAAACCTCGTTTAAACGCAGATATCTCAAATATAAAAGCCACCATAAGGACTTGATCGAAAATTGTAAAATTTATTTTCATCATATATTATCTAAAGATATGATACTAAATGAAAAATTAGAAAGTGATTCTGTGACAATTTTCAAATGTTTTGACACTTTATTATAAATTATGCTATCTCCCAACATATATGTAATTTTGTTTATTAGACATCAATCACATCTGCAAAATCATAAGCAACCTCTGCTGTATAATAACATATATCATTAACCATGTCATGTATTATCTTTGCTTTTTAAATGTTGGATGTACTGAATCATGTTTGCTTTGTTTATACAGGGCGTTCGCCGGAAAACGCAACCCTCCCAGTCTGTTGCCGTCGGCAACTTGCTCGGACAGCGGGGCCAGCAGTTTCCGCCACACGTCACCGTGAATCACCGCACTGTTTAACACCTCCGCTGCCCCAACAGTGCAGTGCAGTGACCCTTACATTGTTAAGAACGGTTTCTTTGCATTGTAGCTAGTTTGTGACTTCAGTCTCTTATTAATCAGTGTTGTGAATAAACGTTTCTTTGCGGTTTGGCTGGTTTGGGGCTTCATACTCTTACTAATCTGTACCGTGTTTGAGTGTGAGTAAAATTATGGTACGTTACAGTTTGCAACAAAGAATATTTCTCTACGATACATATGTGAAGAAGAAGTCGTTTAAAAAGTGTCGCAGTAAATTTCGTCGCGAATATCCTGGCGCTTTACTGCCAGCTAAATCAACAATTCTGCGTCTGGTTAAAAAAGTAAGAGAAACGGGTTCATTTTTTAACAAAAAGAGACTGTCGGTCAACCGTATTCTCACAGAGGAGAAAATTGACGATATCGCTTTTCGACTAGAACAGTCACCCAAAAAATCATTAAGTCAGTTAGGGCAGCGTGTGTCTCGAAATATGTTCAGAAGATGTGAAATGTGCATTACACAAGAGTGTCAACACTTCCAGCATCTTTTATAAGGTAAGCTAATGAATTACGTCACATTTAAATGCTTAGCACATACAAGTTTATGAAATAGTCCGCGGCCGACGGTCGAAAAATGCCGGGAGCTGACCGCTCGCTCGCCGCGAGCAGTTTCTTCCTTGTAGCGCTAACAGTGGGTTGCGTTTCCCGGCGAACGCCCTGTATAACGTTAGGTTTCAAACAGTGTACATCACATCATACCAATATTTAATGTTATGAGAATGTGTACGTGTGAGTTTCTGTGGTGGCGAATTTTTAATAAACCTTCAAAAACGTAAGTTTGATTAGATAATTACTCCACATCTACTTAGTTACAAATTCTTGATCTAGAGCAACACTCCACATTTTTATTTCCAGGAAAACTCAAAATGTTTTACTAATGCAGAAACAAACACAAGCACTTCGCACATTAAAAATGCATTAAATATGTACTTAATATTGCATTTGAAAATGAGAATCACTTCTCGAAACGCGTCACGCGCAGCATATATTAAAACACCATCAAAAGTAACTGTGTTGTAGTAAAATTATTTGCTTACCAGTCAGTTGAAAACAGTTACAGACTTTCATAAGTCCATTTATTACGGATAAAATAATGATTTTAGTTTGTTTCAGTTTTGATTCTGACGTCGCGTCGTGAAGATAAATATGGACATGCACTGTAACAAGTTCCATTTTAAGAATCTTGCGAAACCTCGTTTCTGTGATTTTGGTTGAAATCTCAAACTAGTTACAAATAGATTAATTATTAAAAATATTTGGCTTCAATATATTTATTAACAGTTAAACATGCATGATATTCTTTATTATTAATCATCAAATTACTTGATATAAGGAATGACTGCTTAGGAACGTAATTGCAACGCTGGACCTACGTCTCAAAACATCTTCCCAGATGCGTTACAGTGTGAAAAATGTGCTGTGAAGAGTGAGGACTCATGTGTGTTTCCATTATTTCTGATTATTCTGGTGTTACCAACTTAGATTTCTTAATTGTTGCGTGGTGGCGGCTGCGGTGTCGTTTTCAGCAAAGTTGGTGCAAACAGCTGACTTATCTTAACCTAGCAAGCACGATGCTCGCCCCAGCAGTGGAGAAGTTGTCGGACTAGCCTCTCTGATGCAATCTGCGGCGGCCCCAGGAGCAAGGTCCGATTTACTACTCGGTGCTCCACTCAACTGAGTTGAACCGTTGTTCCAACATCGGCTGAATTCAGAGGATCTGCTTAAGATTTCCGACACGGAGTAATCCAAAGTCCAACACCGGAACAGATATCAACCTGAGAATGAAGTCGTGAGATGCGTTCTACAACTCCGAAGTGTATGGAAACCGCTTGCCACTGACTAACTCTACGATTTATTCTGAGCGTTCGAGTGAGTCCTAACATAGTGCAGGTTCCTCACTTTATGCCTTTATGCTTCCAGTGAAGTAATTTTTGACGACTGGTGGGCATCGGAAAGGACCAGGCACCGATATTTCGTGGTTTCGGGGCATACGAAGTAGTTCAGTCATTGCTAACATATATCGTTTCAAGGATGCCCGACGTACCGGATCGTAGCAAGTTGATATAAGTCCCCTCTTGGGATACTAGAGGCCTGTCTCATTGTACACTTAATGCGCTACACAATACGAAATACAGGGTGATTCAGGAGACACGGTAAATATCTGAGGAGGTGGTAGTATGAAAAATATTGAATAAAAAGTTCATGTAAACATGTGTCCGATTTCCATTTGTTTTGGTGATACAGGTGTTGGAATGTTATGCATACCTTACACCGTTAGATTTTTGAATGTGGTGCTGGTTGAAAAACGAAGCTTACAAAGAAAAAGTAAGTAAAAGAGACGAATTACTTGCTCGTATTATCAACATTGCTACCCCCATAAAAGTACACCAAGATTTACACAGAAGAGCTACACGTACTGTTGCGGAGGGAGCTGCAAAGTGTATTGAAGTCAGTGGTGGGTTTTTGAAAATTTAAGCTTTTGTATAATATGCGTATGTGTTTTCGTGAATAAAGTACTTAAATAAGTTATTTGTGTGCTCTTTATCGTTTTCTGAGGTTTATTTTATGCATAACGTTCCAGCACCTGTATTTCCAAAACGAATGGAAATTGCACACATGTTTATATGGACATTTTTACTCAATATAGTTCAGTGTACCATCTCCTTCAATATTTAGCATTTCTCCTGCATCACCCAGTATATTACTCCGTCCCCGGTAATTCTTGCAGTCGTTTGGAACTACACCCACGCAAATATGATTAAAATCTTGGGACTTGTAAGAGTAGTGTTCCATGTGTTGATATTTGCAATTCACGTCAGTAAAAAACTTCTAATTTTTCTGTTAGAGGTTTTGTGCCTTCTACACTACAGGATTAAGGATGTATACTATGAGTGCCAGCACTTTCTTGTAAACAGTGCCACTTTTGTTCGTGCTTTCCTTGTGTAATTTTCCTCGTTAGATCAGAGTTTTCGAGACTAAACGTGTGCCTGTTCTAGTGTTCTACTTCGCAACAATAAAAAAAATAGAATTTGGGACTTGAACGTGCTATAATGTAAGTTGGAACCAGAGCATCACGAGTTACACTGATGGAAGTAATGTTGCAGGTCTTTCGGTCACCAGATGGTTGTACTTACGCTGAATATTGTTATTATATTAAATTACCTATATTTTTAAAGCATTCATAAGCAACAATTATATGTTTGCAGTTTATTGAAACAGGTAAATTCAGACGAAGCCAGTGATGTGGTGGTGGAAGTAAACGAATGGTATAACACTTTTTACAGTGTATTTCAACCTTTATCAACACGAAGACAAGTAAAATTTCAATAATAGTCGTAGGGACCACTAACTTATGTGGACGTAATTTTTTAGATGTGTGTATTAACCAACCACACCAATTGTTATTGGCACATACCGCGGTTACATAAGACCTACACCTGGAATAAAATCTCTCCGTAATCTCCATAAAACAAAACGGTGATTAACTTAATCGTCAAAGGAACGTCACTATCTTTGATGCCAACTGGAAATGTATCTTATATAGTAGACAATTATAGTGACAATGCAATCACATCCCGGATATATTAGATTTTTGCTGGTCGTTGAAATATTCATGGCTTTTAGAATATTGTCTTATAGCTTCTACTCGTTTAAAGCCTTATATTAATTGAGTACGGTATCCATTTATGTGAACAGTTTTATTATGTTTTTATTGTGATATCACAAATTCAGTTAGAACTAAATTTTTTATATGCTGCCTGCGGACCAACTATCCTATCTACGCGGACTATAGGTGGTCCTCTGAACACATGTTTAAATTTGCTGGACTGTAACAAATTCATCAGGTTGATAACCTAATCAGGGATGGCCAACCCGCGGCCTGCCTTGAACATTTTTCGGGCCCGCATGATTCATTACACTTTTACCAAATATATTTATTTTATAATGGCCGAAGTAGTGAAAACCAATGTACTAAAAAAATACAGGCATCCATATTCTCAAAATATATTTCATTTGTATTTATATATTTTTGTATATAATTTTTAGTGTTAAATATTTCTTTAAAATGTGCATTTATTATAATTATTATTGTATTATCTATATTTATACGTAACAATAATAGTAAAAACAATAATAATAACTTATTATGTTTCAACTTCTCACTCCAAAAAAAAAAAAAAAAATGTCTATAGTGGGTCTAAATCTAATATGGGGATATACAGGGCGTTCGCCGGAAAACGCAACCCCCCAGTCTGTTGCCGTCGGCAACTTGCTCGGACAGCGGAGCCAGCAGTTTCCGCCACACGTCACCGTGAATCACCGCACTGTTTAACACCTCCGCTGCCCCAACAGTGCAGTGCAGTGACCCTTACATTGTTAAGAACGGTTTCTTTGCATTGTAGCTAGTTTGTGACTTCAGTCTCTTATTAATCAGTGTTGTGAATAAACGTTTCTTTGCGGTTTGGCTGGTTTGGGGCTTCATACTCTTACTAATCTGTACCGTGTTTGAGTGTGAGTAAAATTATGGTACGTTACAGTTTGCAACAAAGAATATTTCTCTACGATACATATGTGAAGAAGAAGTCGTTTAAAAAGTGTCGCAGTAAATTTCGTCGCGAATATCCTGGCGCTTTACTGCCAGCTAAATCAACAATTCTGCGTCTGGTTAAAAAAGTAAGAGAAACGGGTTCATTTTTTAACAAAAAGAGACTGTCGGTCAACCGTATTCTCACAGAGAAGAAAATTGACGATATCGCTTTTCGACTAGAACAGTCGCCCAAAAAAATCATTAAATCAGTTAGGGCAGCGTGTGTCTCGAAATATGTTCAGAAGATGTGAAATGTGCATTACACAAGAGTGTCAACACTTCCAGCATCTTTTATAAGGTAAGCTAATGAATTACGTCACATTTAAATGCTTAGCACATACAAGTTTATGAAATAGTCCGCGGCCGACGGTCGAACAATGCCGGGAGCTGACCGCTCGCTCGCCGCGAGCAGTTTCTTCCTTGTAGCGCTAACAGTGGGTTGCGTTTCCCGGCGAACGCCCTGTATAATTTTATATGCGGCCCGCGGAGTTATGATGTGCTTCCAGAACGGCTCGCAAGATCATTTTGGCTGGCCACCCCTGGACTAAATGAATCTCAACCTAACGACACTGCCAGCCTCGGTAGCGTAGGGGCTAGAGTACTAGCTCCACGTGCCGTAGCTCACCGGTTCGAGTCCGGCCGAGGGCATGGGTGTTTAGTGTTGTGTGGGTGTGTGAATGTCCTGTCCGTCCTGTGGCGTCCATACTGAGAAGATCAATATATATATAAACAATGGATGGCGACTGATTCACTGGAAGATATAATAAACACATTGAGCTCGCTGTATGGCCTCAGATGCCGAAAGCCATTAAAAAAAATACCTAACGACTCACTGTTCGTGGAAGAATGTATTGCAGTATTTTCTTTTTTTAATTTTCTTTACGACCTGTCGATGTCGAGACTATTAGAGGCGTGAAAGCATTAGGGTAAGGAACGGGCAGGAATTAGGTTACTACCTTTTGAATGAACCAGCCTGGCATTCATCTAGAGAGATTTCGTAAAGCCATAAAAACAGAATGCTGAATGTCCGGTCTGGTATCTTGAACCCGCGACTTCACGAATACCAGGTTCGCCAAAAAGGTTTGATCATTGCAGTGTTCTTAAAGTTCTGAGTCCTGAAAGATTTTTTACTATGATTTTCGAGATATGTCTCTAGCTAATTAGGGATGTGATTAAGACCTTTCGATCTTAACCAAAACTATGTTGCTGCTATACATGGATAGTGCATGGAACAGTAAACAGAGTTGAATTGCTGACCTGTTCACTTCACACGACATTTAATGGTGATGGCATAAATGTCTTGGGTAATCAGATTTTTGCCTGACTTTTACTATGGATCACGAACTTGTGGGAGTGACACTTCAAAGTATAGGTAGGGGAAGTTTGGGTAGCTCCAGACACTTAAAATTAGTTGAAAATAAAAATAAAAGAAATACATTTTCGGTCTTTATTTTAATCTTAAAACTAAATTTGGAACTTCGCCATTCGTATCAATTAAAATTTAGTAATCATAACATTTTTTCCACGGATTAAATTGAAAACATTTTCACCTTAATTTTTGACAACACAAAAGTTGTCGGGTAGCTCCGTACACAGCAATAATTGGTGACCTAATCGTTTTTTGGCCTCACAAAAATCACAATAATAATGGATATCTGAAGAATCTTAAACACAATCTTCATCGGCTCTGTCTTTGCTTCATAGCACTGAACTAATTCTTCTTCAAAAATTTCTCCACGTACGATGCATTCGGTCCGTTTTACTTGATTTGTTTCCGAAAAACTCTGATTACTTTTCTTTGTATTCAACGTCTTTATAGTACCATTTTATTTTTTCTCTTCGCCCTTTTTACTGCCTTTACTCTTTTGCCCGTCCCCTCCACATTAGTGAAGATGTTAAAATCTTGCCGTCTTGGATTATTTGAGCCCTCTTTACTATGCGTTTATTCGACGCATTATCTACTATATAATTTCCTAAACTCGCTCATTCACTCATCTCAATAGCTATTGGCTGGAGAACGGTGTCACGTGTCAGCCTTCACTTGCAAAATAACAGCGACCAGAGATATAATTAGAAGAAATTCGAGGTTATATCCACAATTTAATAGTTAAGCGACTACTACCAAATTAATTGCTATAATACATTCATTAAGTTTGTTTTTCGTAGCATTTCATAGTTAAAAAAAATATCGAAAAACGTCGAGGGCGAAAAAACGTAGAACTGATTTTCAGTAACATGTTACTAATGAAAGCAACATAAAACACTTAAATTATTCATGGTATCCGCTATAATCACGAATGACAATTTTCGTTCCAGCCTAGGGATAAATTTCAATTTACAGTAATCAATACTTTTGATAATGTTGCTGCTTGACCAAAGTTTATACGTTACGATTTATTTACTTCCTACATTTTTTTTTACAACTATCGTTGATGGTCCTTGTTCAAGTTTGCTGTGTGGGAGTTATTAGGTTGTTTAAAGTGAACATCAGACCAAATATGTTACCTAATCAAGTATTCAGGCAATCCTGTCTTCCCTGTACTTGTTTAATAACTACATCTGTTATTATCCCTGAGATTTTCGATTTCAAAAGATTTTATTCACTTTAAGGGTGAAATACAGGTCAATTTCGTATTTGGTTAGATCAGGTCAACCTGTGATAATCTTTGATCCTAAAAACTGAAACTATTCTACACCCATGACGGTACGCAACAAAACGGACACGGGATCACACTAGTATTCAATAATCGTAACTTCTAACGAATTTTCAGCTGCATTTGTTTTCACACTAAGTGCTGCATATTTACAGTAAAGTTTTACGATGCAGCGTGGTTGGTTTGTCAGAACTTTACATGTCTGGAATTACCCGCCCTCAGGGGCTACCCGACCTTCCTTTAGAGCAGTATTACTCAGGGAGCAAGCGTCAGTCTAAGGTAGTGTATTCCGTGAGAGAAGTGGAGAGACTGATCGTGGTAAAAGGGATAAGCAATAAACAGCAGCGTATCATCCTCCAGTAGTTGGTTGCCCTGATTTATCTCTCGGTGGAGCACGCCAGTTTGCGGTTGCGTGTCCTGCGGCCGTCACGCACGCTGCTAATTAACCTGGGTGCGTGCCCTTGACACGGCCTGACGCGCTCTGCCGTGACGTGGTCTGACGAGAAGTGGCGGGTCTCCCACACACTGACCGGCCTTGCTGGAGCTCAGCTCCATCCCGCCTCAGCTAAGCACTAGTCACAGGTTCAAAGCACTACCAACTCGCCAAATTTATCCACATAGTGGTTTTATAGGATTCAGTAAATGTACACAAGAAATCATCCACGAATTACCTCACACCTATTTTATGATTTTTGGAGGCCCCTCTCGCCTACCCCCTTGTCACTGGTGGTCACATTCGTGTGACCCCCTCGCCTGGTTGACGTCACATATTTTCCAATTTTAAATTTAGAAATTTTCAAATTTAAACAGCACTTCCATAATCATATACAGGGTGTTACAAAAAGGTACGGCCAAACTTTCAGGAAACATTCTTCACACACAAACAAAGAAAATATGTTATGTGGACATGTGTCCGGAAACGCTTACTTTCCATGTTAGAGCTCATTTTAGTTTCGTTAGTACGTACTGTACTGTACGGACCAATTCCATGGCCCCCACGCTCTCCTGACCTCAACCCTCTTGACTTCCATTTAAGGGGGCATTTGAAAACCCTTGTCTACGCAACCCCGGTACCAAATGTAGAGACTCTTCGTGCTCGTATTGTGGACGACTGTGATACAATACGCCATTCTCCAGGGCTGCATCAGCGCATCAGGGATTCCATGCGACGGAGGGTGGATGCATGTATCCTCGCTAACGGAGGACATTTTGAACATTTCCTGTAACAAAGTGTTTGAAGTCACGCTGGTACGTTCTGTTGCTGTGTGTTTCCATTCCATGTTTAATGTGATTTGAAGGGAAGTAATGAAATGAGCTCTAACATGGAAAGTAAGCGTTTCCGGACACATGTCCACATAACATATTTTCTTTGTCTGTGTGTGAGGAATGTTTCCTGAAAGTTTGGCCGTACCTTTTTGTAACACCCTGTATATTATTTCCATAAGGCGTTTTCCTGTAACAGGCCAATATCTCCCTGGATAACTAACCGAAAAGTATGAATGAGGTATCATTTTTAAAGCTTAAGGTAATTTAAGAGAAGAAATTTTTCGGAATTCTACCATTAAAGGGCAAAATTATCATTATTTCCGTAACGTATTTTTTTTATCATTAGCCATTTATCTCTCTTGATATCTAATCGAAATTCGATGCTTAGAGAGCAAAAATGTTAATATTTCTAAAATGCTATTTTTTGTACGACAAACCATTTATCTCCCTGCATTTCTAACCGAAAACCTATAAATGAACTATCATATTAAAGATTAAGGTATCCGCTTTGGACACATAATTTTTTTAACTAGCACGTATCACAGAGATATTAATAAACTGCTTCACTGGCGTCGACTTTTGTTACGTACCAATTACACTAAACAAATAAACGAATGAGCGGTTCTTGTTTCATCCTATTACAATCCCCCAACATTACTATTCATTGTATTCGCAAAATTTTCGCACGGGTCATCTAGTTATTGATATATTTGTATTTAAAATATTTTTTCGTAAAATCAATAATAAATTTTAGAAAATTGACAAAACTTAAAAAATCATATGAGTGATACAAAATTTAATCATCTTGTGTCCACGGAATTTAAACTAATTCTTTTATATTATTTATGTTTGGTATACAATCACTTAGTTCTCCATTTGGATAGTGTTACAAACATTCCATGTGCAACATTTTCTTCAACCAAACTTATACCACCACCATCGTTTATCAAACAAAGTACTTCCTTGACACGTCTAGCTGCAGTTCTTTGAGAACAAATCTTTGTATAGGCAAACCCTCTTGTTTACTTTGGGTGATTGCTGGTATTGCTTAGTGGTATTGTATGATGAAAGATATAGACCATAGATGTCACCCGATAGAAATAATTATGTGGAAGTCAAACCCTCAATGGCGGTATTGGCCTTTCGGCGTGTGTAAAAGGTGGCCGACGTACGACACCGTAGGTACAGCGAGCTAGAACTCACGCGGCAGCCACGTGCCAAAAAATGATACAAATTACACATGTGACGTCACGAAGTTGATAACTCGTCCTCCCCCCCTTTCTCACACGATGTTGTCCCTTCAACTTTAAGTAGTGACGTAATTTTTGGATGGCCCCCAAGATGCATGTTATCTCACTTGGCCTCACGTTGGAACGCCATTGTGTTCTGGGATAATTTATCACACATTTCATGAGATACTTTCGTTAATTATAACTGATTCATAATCATTTTTATTTATTTCTAGCAGAGTTCCCGGCCTTGCCCGGTATGATCTAGGTTGATTCAGATACACAGTAAATATTGAAGTTCATAACAGAAGTCAGTTTTTTGCACTTGTGAATCAAATTTATGTCAGACACTCCATTTTCTGTACGTGTTTAAACTGCTAACCCCGGTGTAGCAGAAAGTAAATAGCATTAGCGTTGATTTATTCCTGCAATATTTTTAGCAATACTATCAGGAACATCTGTAATAAGGTTCATCATAATAACCATAGCGATTCGTGCATTCATAAAACAATTATTTTTTCAGGAAATGTGGTAAAGACAAAATCGCTCAACAATAAATTACAAAAATACTGTTATGTCAACACTAAAGGTTCACTTTCACGTTCAAATCTATCAGATATGTATTACTTTCTATTAACAGCGAATTTAACTTCACTTCCAGACATCAGAGATTGTAGCTGTGCGGCCAGAGATCGTAGTTTCAAAAAGCAACAAATTTCTCGGAAGGTTGTGCACTAAATGTTTTGAACACTTCATGTTCAAATTCAAACCCATCAAATATGCATTACTTACTATCAACAGTGAATATAATTTCACTTCTAAACAGCAGAGATTTTAGCAATACGGCCTCAGATAGTAACATCAAGAAACAAAGAAGATATCGAATGATTTTTCATTACTTTATTAAAATTAGTTTACATATTTTCCACTTTACGTGATTCCCTCTACGCATTCGATACGGACATCTATGGGTTTTAAAAGTTAAAAAGATAAATTTAAGAAAGGAAACGTTACATGCGATAATATGGCTATTATTTTTTTACGATGTATGACGCAGGGACCGTATTTCTGCTTTTTCAGGCAGTACGTTCATATTTTAATTTACCGCTCTGGCTTTATGTTACATCGAAGGATAAGATATACCAAACAATTCAGTTGAGACTCTAATCTTTAAAACCGTGAAACCTCCATCGAAATCTGCGCAGTAGTTTTTGAGTTTTTCTGGTACAAATATACCCGGTTTTCGTTTTAGAAAATGTAGATTTATGATATGTGGTTGCACACTGCAAGTGCTAGAGGAAGAAAGGTAAATAAGTACGTTGTCTGGATTATTATCTTTGTGAACCAAAAATCCAGCCACACCAATAATTTACAAGGTATACAGAAAGTTTATGGATTGTCTGACATATTAGAGTAAATCACTGGGTTGGTCATAGCAATACGGTTTTAGTAATTAGCAGGTTTAAGTCCATATGTGGTCCGGTTCTTCTGTAATTATGCCTTTTCCATCAATCTGCCACTAAACCAGAGTTTTTAGTAGTGCTTTTCATATTCTTGCAGTTCTTTTATGTCGTTCTGTGCAGGGACCCTTTTTAACCTATTTAAGTTTCTAAGTATCTTAAAGGAAAAGTACATGGCTCAATATAAATAATGTTTTACGTGACAAAATAAAATATTCCAGCCTTCTAATGTTTTCCTTGATATTCAATATTTCGTTTTTGATTAGAATATTCTTTTCCATCATCTTTACAATTCCTCAAAAATGTCAATGAGGCCTTTTTATATTCTTTCACATTTTCTTTTATTTCTTCATTCCATATATCAAAACTCAACTTCTTCTTGCTTTTTTTTTTTACTTGCCTCTTCCCCTGTTATTTTCGAAACGCGACATTTTATTTTATTCCATCTTCAATTATCTCATTTTCTGTTGGGTTTCATAAAAGGCATTTAAGGGGGTAGATACAGCTAATATTTGTAGAAATTTAAAATTTATTTTCTCCAAATCTATTTAGATCTGAAGGTTCATATTTCATAGCTCCATAGAACTGTTATAGTTATATATAAAAATAATTATTTTTAAAATGAAAATATTGTTTAACAATATATTAATGTACCATCTAAATTGACAGTTATTAAGGTCTTTAATGGCAGAATGCATAATATTTGAAATTTTGCAGAAATATTTTTTAATATTGTAAACTAATATCGAGTCCATTATTTAAACGAATAAAATAACATAGTTAACTCTATATTTGTTATCAATAATTTTTTGTTCAAGAAATTAAAATTCTTCCTTTTTTTCTTAAATATAAAGGCTCATTTCCCATTTTTGAAAATCTGAAAACACATAAATGGTAGGGACTGTAGTAATTAGTATTTAGAACTTGTTCTGCAAATTTGAAAAACAGCTATGCATGTTGAAAAAAGTTATCTTTAAAATAAATTGATGAATTGCTGTTCTGAGATATTTAAGATTAAACATGTTATGGTATTTTTATGTGTTCTGTGTCTTTCTAATATGCACCAACAGCATACGAATGACCTTCAGCAACATTCCATTCTTTTTGGACTCCTGTTCTAGCCTGAGTTTTTTCGTAGTCTTCCTTTTTTCCTTTGTTTCTTGGTTTGCTCGTTTCTCGGGAGAACTGATCCGAACATCGTCCTCTTGTTTGAAAGTTTAACATATATTTTCCTGAAGGAATTCCAATATTTTGCAGAGCTTTCAGTCTGCCAGCCATTACTTTGTTAAAAGTAATAATTGCATCATTTGTGTCAATTTCAACTATTCTTTTTCCAAAAAATCCTGTCTTTGGACTCGTTTTCCAAATTTTGGAATGAAATGCCTCATTGGCATTCTGAGTAAAACCACCAACACATCTTTTCAAGAACTTGCTGTGACACAATTCTCTTAACACAGGTTTATGACTTCCATTATGGAAATTGAAATATTATTCCTATGTTTGTAAGATGACAGTGTGTTCATTACCTTAGCATTTTGGTATACACACCATGAATTTGTACCTTTAGGACAGGCCTTATGCATTGGCTTCTCATCAATTGATTCTTTATGAAACCGTATATCCCACTCCGTTTTCTGAATATCCTCTACAGAGGAACTATGAACTCTTATTGGATTATCATAAAACTGACACAGTGTATTTATTACACCATTAGTGAGTCTGTTTCTACTGGAAATTGCTATACCACCTGTTAATGCATGTAAGCAGATGTAAACAAAATACGTGAGAAATGAAGAGTAATTACAAAGCGGAGAGTATGGGAAATTTACATGCTGTTTCAAATGAACATAAGTGTATGAGAAATTTATGTCACACTTAAAGTAAAATTCCACGAATTACCAAGATTAAGTGAGAAAAACACCATAAATGGGCGTGGCAGTAAGATTTAAATGGCTGTCAATCGCACAGGGCTTTGCTTAATCATGCATTATCCCCACTCTGTCAAAGATAATGAAATAAGTTTTTCACCAAAATAAAGTCAAAAGTAATAACTATTTTTGTGAATTGAGAGAAAAAATCATTTTTCCGAAACCTGATAATTGTGTCTACCCTCTTAATCATTTTTATTTGGTGGAACTAGTACGCTATCTAGAAGGAAATGGTGTGTAATATTTCACTAACTCTGAAATCTCTTATGTCCTGCACAATTGTTTCTGTTTGCTGTAACACGATGAATCATGGATCTCAGTAATTTGGCACTCCATGTATATTTATGAATTAATTTCTTTCTGGGAAGTGGGTATTCATAATCCGGATTTTATTAAAGCTTTTCTCTCAGTTTAATCCTATTATTGTTAAGTCGGTTCTCTCCAAATCTTCTAACCACACTCTCCATTTCGTGATTGCACACTCTGACATTAAAATTCCTTGCCGAAATTGGTAATCCAATACATTAATCTAGTTAGTCTCCATCTATAGGATGTGATAATTCTTCTGTGTCTGTCTTCCTTCTCTGATACGTTGAGTCTTATCAATGAAGGGTACCCTCTCGGAATGTTACATCGTGTGATACATTTTCATTCAGTGGATACTCTGTCTTCAGAGCTCTTTTTTGTTGGCTAGCACCGCTGTAAATTAACATTTAGTAACTCCGGGATTTGGTTACTGTAAGTTATTTCTTGGCGTTACAGCCATGTTAATATGTTTGGCTTTTAGTTGTTTTTCCAACTCAAAATCTTTCATACTAAGACTTATCACACTCTTGGTCGCATTCTTTAGTGTATCAGCTGTACTAAATCCTACAAATTTCTCATTTCTCATGACTTAATTTGTACCTTTTCTTGATTTTGTCTTTATACGCTAATCAGCCAAGACATTATGACAACCTACTTAATAGCCGGTATGCCCACCTTTGGCACCGATAACAGCGGTCACGCATCTTGCCATGGAAACAATGAGGCCTTGGTAGGTTGCTGGAGGTACCACATCTGCTCACACAAGTCACCTAATTCCCGTAAATTCCGGAGAGAGGGACAATGAGCTCTGACGCCACGTTCATTCGCATCCGAGATGTGTTCGATAGGGTTCGGATCTGGCGAGTTAAGGAGCCAGCACATCAAATTACAATGACCAAAGCGAAGATCTTATTCTCTGAATAATACCCCATTTCCCGATTTCGGTTGGATATCAAGGGAGATAAATGACTCGCGACAAAAAAATTCACTAAGAAAATAATTATAATTTTGTTCTTCCAAAAAATTCCTTTCTTTGATTATGATGTGACATCGGTGGAGTCTCTATTCTTTAAAATGTTACCTCATTTTTCTATATCGATTAGATATCAAGGGAGATGAATGGTTCGTGACACAAAACGCTTTGCAGAAATATTCATACTTGTACCCTTTAAGGGTCGAATTCCGAAAAATTCCTGTACAATTTATGATGTCACCAGATCTGAGATGTCAATCTTTAAAATGGTACTTCATTTAACGATTTTGGTTAGGTATCCAGAGAAATAAATTGCTCGTGACACAAAAAACGCATTTCACAAGTACTGATATTTTGCCCTTTAAGGGTTAAATTAAGGAAAAAAACCACAGTGGAGGCCTTAATCTTTAGAATGACATCCCATTTTCTATTTCGGATAGATATTAATGGAGATAAATGGCTCGTGACACAAAAATGCGTTGTAAAACCATTGATAGTTATTCCGTTTAAGGGTTGAATTTTTTAAAAAAGGTTTTCTTGATATATGATGTCACCAAAACGGAGATATTATTCTTCATAATCCTACTTATCGATTTCGTTTAGGTAGCCTGGGAGATAAAAGGTAAATGACTCGAGACACAAAAAACGCATTTTAGGAATATTGAAATTTTTGCCCTTTAAGGGTCAAATTTGGAAAAAAAATAGCTTCTTAATATATGATATGTTTAAAGAGGATACCGTAACTATCAAATGATACCTCGTTTATCGATTTCGGTTCGGTATGAAGGGATATAATGGCCTGTGACAAAAAACACCTTATAGAAATAATATATATGATACTACAGCCTAGGACCTGAAAATGATATTTGGAGATGGAAACAGATGTTGTCCATTCAGGTCTAGCATTGGGAAGAAATCATGTTCTATTCCGTTACGGTCACCCACTTGGTAACAACTTTTGGAGTCTTGCTCAAAACCCTCTCTCATGTGTAATGTCCTCGAATTGCCGCAGTTTTTTTGAAGAAGAACGTGATTGTTCTTAGAATTTCAGGGCCACAAATTCGAACAGTTCTAATAGCCTGAAAATTTAAAAAAAAGTCTCTTAATATTTTATGAGTGGCGGAGGATACGAAAAAATTAATCTTTGTGTTGTAGTAATATTTGTCTGCCTCATCGGTCATTTGCTCGACTGTTTTCTTGACGAAAACATTATTGAATGTTTACCTCAGCTCATAAAATGCGTGCAGAAATGTTAGTAAAAATTTTACTTAAATAGGAGTATGTAAACGAAGTTTAACGATTGGAGACATTTAAAATTTAAAATTTATGTAGATTGGAAAGTCAATGAAAATTTTATGTTGATCATAGAACTTTCATCGAATTTTTATTTACAAAAAAACAACCAAAAATAAAGGCTTGTGCACAAAAAAAAGTTCATATGCGAAAGTCAGCTGAAATTTTGGATTATTTTTCTTTTCGTGTTCGATACCATGTGATCAGAAAAGCAAAAATAAATTTTAGTAGTTGCTATAGCAGCTGTTGGGTTTCACCGAGGTGAAAGGGGCGACTGACCCTGTGGTGGATGGTGGAGCTGCAGTTATTCCAACGATGTAGCCGGTAAGGGTCTTCAGGGACACCTCCTCGACAAGTCCTCTGGAAGGGATTGAAAAGCAGCAATAACGGCGGATGGCGCCGTGTCACGGGTCAGTGGTAATGGCTTCCTGCAGGGCGGGGTAGGGGCAGCGTGGTGCTCCGGTAGCCTGCACCACGAGCCTTCTCAGTGCGGCTGGAAACCCTGCTTTGGATACGTGGCTAATATCTCTGAAAAAAGGTATAGTATTCAAGAAACTCCAGTATCGATAAGCATTGATAACTTTCGTTGAAACATGAATTTGTTCTAAGGTGCTATGGGTAATGACGGAGGAGAAGGGGTTAAATGATTATTTCCTGCAATAAACCATTGCAGATTAATTATTATTAGCATTCAATAGAGCTTTTAAAAAACTGCAAGGATGAAATATTTTAGCTACAAACAATTTTGATAATGGACAGAGTTGAACGAGTCTTGAAGCGAAATGAAAGTCAGTGTCACAGATGTTGATTGTTGATCGTGAGCAGGTATTTTAGACCTAGCATTCAGAAGGACGTTGGTTTGATCCCGTACGGCCAAACAAATTTCCATTTTCAATAATTTCCGAAATCAGTATAGGTGATTCCCTGAATGGTTCTTTCAAAGAGCCATTACCAAATTCCCGATATGAAAGCCAAATTTCGGAATACATTTTTCCACGGATTTATGCTATTTGATTTGAAAAGTAAAAACAAAGTATAAGTGGTTGATATAGCTGCTGCTGGGTTTCACCGAATTGAATGGGGCGGCTGACCATAAGGTTTGCCTGCCCCAATTTACTCACAGCTCTAATGTCCTATACCTTAAGGGTACATAAAGCCCAAATAATTAATAGATGCCGATCGTATTGTAATAAATGTGTTGCAAATAGACGTTTAAGTATTTCTTACAAATAGAACACTTCCGTAAAGTTCTAAGTGTTAACAGAGAGTTGCAAAAAAATAATTATAATACCGTTAAAAAAGTATCCTTCTTTAAATCATAAGAGTTGCAAAGACGAAAAAATTAAGAAACAAAGACACTTAAATTTGTCCAAACAGATATTGTGTGAATTCTATTAACAATAAATCCTTTTTTTCCTCAAGAGAGATCTATTTGATAAGGCTCCAGATAAATGGACGTAGTGAGATACACCAAAGAGCGGTGAAAATCAAACTTTTGATGATGATGTATTTAAACTACAGAAGAGGCCGATAAGAGAAGAGTCCTTCTAAATGTAATAGACCACGAATGGAGTAATACTGATAAAGAATTTTGCGTTAAAGTTACTTTTATCTTTCGGCAATAGTGTGCTTCCGAAAATATTTGCTGTTGAACTTAATGTTTTTGTAGTTTCTGCTTTGGACACTGTCTGAAATGAATAAATAAAAGGTACAATAAAATGCACAGTTTTACTTATTGTCCTTTCTCTCAAGACACGATAATGGTTGAGAAACAATATTGGAAATGTTAAAAAAAATCAAATTATTGTGGAAATGATAACATAGTTTCTTCGATTTGTGTACTTTTAGACGAAAATTCTGTATCAAGTGTGACATTGAAATCAATAGTAAATCTAGTATCTAGTTTGATAATATGAACTTGACGATTATATTCATAGTAGGTTTTGGCCAAAAATTAATGTTTCTTCCTGACTTAATATCATTATATCATTTTCTTGTATATATTTTCCAGGTTATATTTTATTTTAAATTTCCTCTGAAAAATGTTTAGAAGTACTATACTATTACATATTGATGACGTAATCAACGGGAACTAATTAGGTTCCTCATACGTCGCAATGATTATTACATTATGAGGACTTGTAGGACAAGGACTAATATCATGAGCTTAGGGACCAATTAGTCCACGCAATCTCAATGTCAGTATTTCGGTTAATATATGCAGGTTCTGCCATAGATGCTACAAGTGATAATGCAATCATACAGTTGTTAGACGTGGATCACATGCAGTGCAGCATGTCTGTCTCATACATCTTTTATGTTGTTTTAATTAAAAAGACGTTTTGAAAATCGCCATTATCTCCCCAATCTCTTAAAACTCCAATCAAATTCCAATGTGGATGCAAGCCCCTAATCGATAGCAATAAATGAGTTATGTACTGAAATGTTGAAGTAAGAGAAGGAATAGTTCAATTTTTAATTTTTTTAATTTCACTTTCATGACTCTTAAACGACGATTACATAAGAATCGAGAAAGGATTGTGGTCAATGAAAGAGACAGTAATCAAACAGGGCAATTTGATAAACAGTGCCGGCATATGCCTGGTACCTTTTCCGTACACCATGAAAAACAAATATGTCTATGGGAGAACCTGGGATCAAACTTACGTCCTCCCGAATGCTATGACCGACGACTTGGTTTAATGCTAAAGACAGATTTGACATCTTACACCGAAACTGATGTTGATTGGTTGCTGTGAAAGTCTCAAATTTAGTCCATAGATTTTGGTATCTTCGTTTTGTTACTCTCAGAATTTTTTATCTTTACAGAACACAGTTTCAGCAGCAGCTTCTTCATTGGAAGATTTTTTTTTATTTTCTAGCTGGAGTTGTTCAGTAAGTGTTTCAGTCATAACATTTTGTTTACACTAAAATCTTTTTGTGGCTGACACTTCACTCATAATGATAACCACTAACTGTTGCTACATTTATGAGTATGTAATGCATATATTGTTGACTATATATAGAATTGTCACCACGTGTTTATATGTTAAATGATTTTTGCTCAACTCGAGAAGAAAGATACCGTGGGGAGAAATGTAATGAATTATTGGATTGGTGTGACGGAAAACGAAGGGAATAACTCAACAACAGTTTTAAATGTGAAATATTTGAATAAATTATTTTATATGTGGACAATCGAAATTGTGTTGCAACCATCTGTTTCTCAGCACTCTTCTTAATATTTATTACCACGTAGACGGAAATGGGTTGAGGCGGGGTTTTTAAGAATCCACCCTCTCCTTCCCCACAAAAATATGTGTTTACTCAAATGTATTAGTAGATTTTATGATATTTACCTTCAGTATTGAATTACCTGAACAATAACGAAGTTTAATAAAAAATAGATTTTATTTTGTAATATTCATATACAAAAAATACTTCTTGATCCATCAAGGAACAATAAGTTGTGCTCTTTCTGGTTTCTAGTCATCTTCAAAATGTGGTGAAATTTAAACTAAATCACCGTGGTATACCCCAGCTAAGACGTGAAATACCGATTTTCCACATACCTGACACTTGATACATGTTTTACTAAAGTCCTCGTGTAGACCAAGACAGTAAAGAAACTTTGGTTCTAAATTATCTCTACAAGAGTGTTCTCGCTAATGCTTTTTAATAAACTTTTTCCATTCCTACATCCTTTAATTTTTGTGTTTCAAGACGGTCAGGTATGTAATATTGATAAATATTTTTATTCAGTGTGAGTATGTCACTCGTTATGCTCTTAAAGATCGGTAAGAACATCGTTTCAGACTTTATAGAATCGTTAGCGAACTTCTTTCAAATACTTGCAACGTAAGTTGCAACAAAAATAATGTAGAGGGATTCAATTTCTCAGAGTATTTAGTTGAACTTGATACCATTAATAATAACCTTTTAACAGCTGTAAGCTACAAGGAAAGAATATATGTAATCCTGTAAGATATTATTTAATCTAAAACGGTTTAACAGGAACCGTTCAAAGTTTACGATCAGAAGACTGGAAAGTATCGACACAGCGCGAAAGGGACAACATGGAACTGTCCACGTCTGGCATTGTCAGAGTGCAGCACTGACAACGTATTTAGTCACAGTGAAGATTCCATTTATAACGTCGCGTGGTAATCGCCTGTCGCCGTGACAGCTTGATTAACACCGCTGCGGCGGACGTCAGATCGGGTTACGCCTTAACGCCGGCGCCTATTGATAGGCACGCCCGCTGTGCAGAGAGCCCGCGGCGCAGCGCATTAACAATGCCGGCCACACTGTGCGCGTGCTCGCCGGAGTACGTGCGGTAACAGCCGTGTTGTCGTCTGACGCGCACGGTGTTAATTGAGGCTGCCGCTACACTAACGAGACCACCCAGGGATTCCTGTCGCACCTGCCGTGTGAGGTTAATTACCTCACGGTTGTATGCGCATCCGTAATTACGATAACGGAACAAATAAACCCTAGCCAACACCTTGATTTTTATTGTCTGGGCATTTGTAAGTTTATAGGTAGAGTAAAATGATTTCTTATCTTTATTTTGGTGTTTTATATGTTTAATAAGATTGTTTGGAATATTATTAATGTATTAGAATTTTCAGTCGTCAAGATTTGTTGGGATATTTTATTAATTTTACTCTGTTTAGCACAATATAAGAACCATTTAGAGGTATGTGGCCATAAAGTTTATGGCTAAGAAAATAAGAGATTAATGGTTCAATTTTATACAATATTTCACAAATTATTATAAATTTTTATTCGAATTATTGGTTATGAATTTAAATTGATGAAAAAACTTTTAGAAAATTTGGTGAAAGTTTGACGATTTTGGTATTGCCATCTGCAAGTTAGAACGGTTGAAATATTAAACGTTTCCTGGGAAACATCCTTCATTTTCTTTATGGCTTTCCTCTTCGTCGAAGTCGAGATGACTAGAGGCGCGAAAGGATTGGGACAAAGGAACAGAATGATATTCGCCAATGGTCTTTTGAAGGAATCGTTCCGGAAACCATGGAAAACTGTAATATGGATGGTTTAATGGGGATCTGAATCTACGTTCTCCCGAATGCCAGACCTGAACGTTTTCACCGAAAATGTTGGGTGAGCGGCAACGCTCCGGCCTCGCATTTTTTTTTTTTTTTCAGATCTTTATTTTTTACTATATTAAATTTTACATATTTTACAGTGAAAAACTGTCAAATTCATCTCTAAAGATACTTTCTTACTGCCAAAGAGTCTCTATTACAAGGACGTGGGTTCGTATCTCATTCCGGCCATCCAGATTTGGGTTTTCTACGGATTCCTCAAATCACTCCAGGTGAATGCTGGGATGATTCCTTCAAAATACCATGGCCCAATTTCTTCCCATTCCTTGCTCCGACACCTTTCCTGTCACTAATGACCTCGAAGGCGAGGTGTGAATTAAAAAAATTAAAAAAGCATACGCTTCTGCTTATTTTATATGCTTGGTTGGCTACCACCTACCGCATCCTGATTTTTATAATATTTCACAGGGTATTTTAGTATTTTCGAATATGTTCGCGGTGTCAACTTCCCTCCCCCCCCTTCCCCTTTACCCTGCTCTTTCAGTCAGCGCACAGTGCTTAATTACGTATGATGTCTCCAAAAGGTTGTTACATTAATGAGAATGTACATGCTTTTACTAAACAAAGGAAAATGCCTTAAGAATAAAATAGTAATCTTTGATTAATCCATTATGCATGGCATAATTCAGGCTGGATCCTGGAGAAATATTGCATGTATAAAACAGACTCTTGTAAGATTGCATTAGATTCTTAAATAGTTTGATGTTGTTCCGAAATATTTGTCAAAATTTATCAATATTTGTCCGTTAGTAGTTTTTATTATTTCCTTCACGTCAAGTAGTAAATATTAATTTCCAATAACAGTAAGATTAAAGGAATTCGCTGTCAAGCTTATGAGACAATGCTGGAATAAACTGGTTACCATAGTACCAATGTAGTGAATGTACCGAATATCAACTGGAAAATGTGACAGGAGAGTGTGTCTATACGTATGCTCGACTGTAACGGTACAACAGCATGACGATTCGACGAAACATGATTTATTTTCAGATTAAAACTAAGTTTTAATATTATCAACTTTATTGCACAACAAACAAATGTCTCCTCCCTAGATTAGTGGGGTTTGAGTTCCGACATTTACTCCAAGATTATCAGACGAATTATATTTTCTACAACCAGGAAATTATTGTTAATTCGATTTAAGAAAGAAAAAATTAAGCAAACAAAGGAAACTTAAAGTTCCTCAATTTCTAGGATAATGAAAACTATTAGAACACACTCTTCAAGAGTCTGTAAAATATATAACTGCTTATTAAATTTATTTAGTGATCTGGGCGATACGGATTAAATGACGAATTATGAAAAAGTTTGCTGGTTTGCGAGTCTAGTTGAGGAATCTTTGTTTTGCGATCGCAGACACCAAAACACATGAACGCGAGAAAAAATCAAATTGGCCGTACTAACTAAAGGGGTACAGATTTCACCGCCAAATCCGCATGAGTGCATGAGTGCAAAAATTACAAAATTTATGTTAAGTTAACAACAACCGATTTTTAAACATTATCAACTTCACAAGACTGAAGAAAAAGCAAAATCCGGAAAATGCGAAAACTAAAGCACCATAAGTCTAACATCACATACTTCAAAATTGCAGATCAGGATACAATACAGAAGAATATTTTTTAAAAAATAGTGAAAGAGATAGTAAATGAAGATGCTTTGGATTTAATAAAAACCGCGGTACATGGAAAGCAATTCTAGCTTAAAGATCAGTACTTGATAGGCCGATCAAGAAAAACAGAAATACTTTTATGGTGTTTGTTGATTTAACAAAACATTTAATAATGTTAGATGGGATAAGATGTTCAAAATTTTAAAGAATTCAGGTTTAAAATATCAAAGTAGAAAAATAATCTGTATAATAATCAAGTGGTTATATTCGAAGTAAAGATTCATAAGAGACATTCATTAGATAAATAGGGTGTAGTAGTCTATCCTCATTAATATTCAACTTGTATGTAAAGGAATCAGTAAAGGAAGTGACAGAGGAATTTGAATATAGCATAAGCGTTCAAAAAGAAAATATCACTATGCTACGATTTGCTGATGATATTGTCCTGTTAGCAGAACGGACTGAGGATCTTGAGAACTTACTGAATGGCATGATCAAAATACCGAAGAAAGAGCAAATATAAATCAAAGCAAGACAAATGTGATTAAATGTAGCATAAATGGTAACGATAATAGTTTTTGTGGGTGAGGATGTGAGGAATTAGAACAAATAACCAAGAAGAGGAATTTAAAATTAAAATTTGTAAATCACAAAAATAGATGGGGGATGAATCTAACACTCAAATTATAGAAGATAACTAAAAATAAAAAGGGGTAATTATATGACGGGGAATTGCCGCTGGAGCATGTGCCCCATAAAAATTAATATATTAATTAATTAATTAATTTCCATCTCTCCTTATCTTGCCTGCTGGAAATGTTTCAGATGATGGACAACTGGGTTCCTCTTTTCCCAAGCTGCGTTTATTATTTTCTCTAAGGGAATTATTATCTCGCAAAAATACCTAAAATGATTTGTGAAATAACCAACCAGTAGCTATATGAATGGAGTAAATTTCTTTCTGCTTTGCTAGAAAATAGATATGAACCCTAAAATGTTAACATTTATCAGAATGTGTTTACAGCATCTCACTGCCTGAAGCCATTCAAAAGAGGTTCCGCCTTCCCTGGTGCTCAGTGAAGCGATGCCGTCTGTTGTAGCTTTCTCTTCTGAAAGGATTGACGGCTCGTTGTGACATCGCACAATAGCAGACGACAAAGCGCTCTTGAAAAATGAGTTCTGCCCTGGAGGCGATTCCTCTGGAATCGGGGGTTATCCCTCAGGACTCACTCATGGACCATCAGTGGGGACAATGAAAGGAGCGACAAAAAGAATCCGAAAATCATTTAGAGAGATATATTTCCCAGTGGCCAACGGAGATGTAATGGACGTCGATAAATCCTTTGGACTTGTACTAAGTGGCGATTGTAGTCCCGTATATCTTCGAAAAAATTTGAAAGGTTACTTAGCAATGTCAAAGTCATTAAAAACTTGACTACTCCGACATCCGGAAAGTAGTTCATACAGCTCTGTAGTAATAGCTGTGTTTCTTTTTTTCCTCCGCAGATAATAATTTTTGTATCTTAACTTTCTCTTATTATGTGCAGGTGCATAACAAATTAATTTGTAACCCAAGAAATATATCTAATTGGCCACTTTAGATTAGCACTTCTTACACAGTCTCTTAATTCACATTTTAGTATTAATGTTGTTTATGTTTAGTGCCATTTGACATGCGCTCTTGATATCTGTAACTATGAAACGTATGCTTAAGGAAAACTTAAAAACTACTGAGCAGATTTTGATGCAGTTTTCACGGTTTTAAAGCTTAGAATCAGACTTCAATTGTTTGGTATATGTTATGCTTCCACATTACTTAACACTGGAGCATTAAGTGGAAATCTGAACGTATGGCGTGACACACCAAAGATGAAATACCAACTAAATGTTGATTAGTTATAATTGGTAAAAAAATAATAATAATTGCCCTATTACCGCATCTACCGGTTTATTCCTTAAGCTTCGGCTTTCCAGTCTTTAAACCACATAGATGGCCGCATCGAATGGCAATGGCACACGAGGAAATTAGGAAAAATAATTTTAATAATATCATGGAGACAAACTACCAAGAGCTTCTTTATTTCTTGAAGCTACGATCTCAGGCCACGTAGGTACAATCTTTGACATTTTGAAGTGTAATTATATGAACTGTTAATAGTAATTAATGTGTATTTGATAGGCTTTAAAATGTAATTGAATCTTTTGTAGCCTTTAGTATTGGCATTAGTAGTTTAGGAAAATAATTCTGGATACTTGATTTTCAACTGAAGCTTTTTTGGCAGTCCAGCAGATCGCGACACATTCTGTATTATGATCATGCAATTTTTTCATATAATATTTCATTTATTCATTTTACAATTAATTATGCCGTTCCGTAATCCATTTCCAATATTTTTTATAATTTACTGTTTAACGATTCTGTGTTTTACACATTTCCTGTACGAATGACTGGGGTTGGTACACATGTTTCTGATTGGTTGACTAAAAGTATTGTAGGGATAAATCAACCCATCACCTTCGGGGCACACCGGGGTTAGTCGTTCAAATACATACAGCAAATGGAACGACTGACACGAAATTCGATTCAGTGGTGCAGAAAATAGAAATCTGTCATGAACTTGAACAACAAAAATTAAAATATATGCAGACATTTTAAAATAGATGCTAAAAATAGCAACTTATGAAGTCAGTGTAATAACTGAATATGACATAAAAAAGGCTATAGTGCAAGAATTTACATGTTGCGATATTGATACTACCTTTTACTCTTTTATCGCGAATAGAATCTAGAATTTATTGAGGCGATCGCCCGATTGCGTATTAAATTATTCCCGCAGTGTCCACCAAGAGAATCTACTAACTTCTAAAGTTTTAAATTACCGGACAGCCAGACACAATAACAGAAAGCAGTAAGCTCTAGTGGCTAGTCACCTACAGTAAACCAAACTGTTATCAGATTCATTCTTCCTGTTTCTTTCGCTTGTGTGCTTTATGCACAAAATGACTTCCAAACAATCACTGCTGATTATATTGATTTGATCAATGATATCACGAAAATTGTTCCCAACACCCGTATTCGTTTTAGTTGTAAACTGTAAACTGCAACCGCTCTTCTAAATAAAATCGTTTTAGGATCATCGTCGTTTTTTATCCTCTGATGTAATCAACATGAATTTGCTAATGGATGTGAGCAACATACCACAACAATCTTTCATTTCATGGCACATACTTACTTAATTTCCGTGTCCGGACTGTTTCAAATTGTGTTTTTCCCAGAAACTAGCTGCTTGGATCGCTTTATCATTGGTTGAGAACAGGTTAACCGAGCGGGGCGGTGTAACGGTTAGCGTTCTTGCCTCGCATTCGGGAGGACGGCGGTTCGAATCCCCGTCCGGGCATCCAGATTTGGGTTTTCCATGGTTTCCCCAAATCACTCCAGGCAAATGCCGGGATGCTTCCTTCAAAAGGCCATGGCCGAATTCCTTCCCATTCCTTGCCCCCATCCTTGCCCCCCATCCCTTCCCGTCTCTAAAGTCCTCGATGTTAAAAAGAGACGTAAAGCAGTTAAAAAAAAAAAAAAGAGAGAACAGATCTTCCTCTTGGCACGTGAAACCCATGTCTCTGCACTCGAGGAGATGTTCTGGTGTCTCAATGTAGCCGCGGTCACACTTGTCGTCATCCGTGTATCCCCACTTTTACATGTTACTTGATACTCCTGTTCTAAGTCTGTTCAAAGTCTTTCATTTCTCGTACGGCAGGTTCCACCCTGAGGCTAGTTCTTCTTGGGCCCTAAAGCTTTGAGGTTTCGGAAGCAACTCCTCCCATAAGGATAGTCTTCTTTCTTCTGGAGTTCTATCTAGTGCGCTGCCTCTTTTTAAGAAACTTCTCCATGAGCCCAAACAAGGATGGTAAACATGTTTCATTTGTAAAAACTCGAATGCTATTAAAGACCGGACCTGCAATTCTGGAGGACGCATGTTAGATTCACGGTTCAGCCACACTACTTTCGGTATTCCATCGTTTACCGAAATCACTCTATGCAATGCTGGATAGGTTCCTACATGGTAAAATTTCTGCCCTTCCCTTGCCGTCGGTTCTATGCAAGCTCTAATGATCACTATGTTGGCTAGCCATAAAGCATTAAGATGAAAAGTAATGTTCAGATGTGAATGTAGCACTTAAGAATTTTACAGAGCATGTACATTAATGGTTGAGAAAACTGGACACAGTCCATTGATTGTACAATACTGTACTTGTGTAACGCCGTAATTGTTGTCAATGGTTGTTGCGCCATAGTTTTCAAAGATCCTTAGTGCTACGTTATGAAAATCTTTCGGTTAGGGTACTTTGTCACCGCTGTGTTTCAGCGACTCTTAAGGACAAGTAAGGTCTAGTGGCTGTTTCTGCTAGCTGTTTCGCTGCCCGTTTGTGCGGTTCTGAACTGCTGACCGGCCGACAGAATGCTGACCACAGAGCGAAGTTACTAGGAACTCAAAGGAATGCCGGCAGGCGTGGGCCAATCTGCTCCCCTTTGTGGCCCCGTCTCGGGAATCTCGTCCGATATCGTTTGCAAAGACAGCGGCTGGCACGTGAGCGGAACTTAAAATATGGGAGCCTACGTCGCTTCTTGTTTGTGTTTCCGTCGCTTGTTGCATCTCGGGTATCTGCCCACAACGTATCTGAAAGTTACGACTACGAAAGCAGTATCCGCAGATAGATCATTGTGCCAAGGATATATATATATATATTATTTTATGCGAATAGACCTATATAGATCACGCAAAACGTAGTCATTTTCTATCTGAGTTTCTTTTGCCATTCCAGTATTCTCGCATCCGTTTACTGAAGGCAAATTTTCTCTCTTCTGTCCATGTTGTGCCGGTCTTCTTGGCTTTTGTTTCTGGCATGACTACCCAGTCGTGTGTTTTTGTCTGAAGCTTTTGCGATCTAGGATTTCTGAACTTTTGATTTTACCTTTTTCCAGGTCTTGTCTTACTTGATCTAACCAACTGTTAGGCATTTTTAATGGTTGCATGAGTTTGAATATCTGCTTAGTTAATCTGTGATCTGTCATCCTGTAAATGTGACCGTAGAATTTTAGTCTGCGTTTTCTGATGTCGTTGGCTATGTTTGAGTGGGACTCTACTGTTTTGTTTGACTTTAGTCTGTTGCCTTCTTCTGTTTTGGTTGGTCCAATAATTTTCCTGATTATTCTTCGTTCTTCTTTTTGGATGTTCTCGATATCCCTCTTAGAGTTTATTGTGAGTGTTTCTGTAGCGTATAGAGCGTTGGGTTTAATAACTGTATTGTAGTGTCTAATTTTTGATTGAATTAATATGTTCTTTTTGTTGGAGATGTTGCAGGTCTGTCCGAAAGCCTTTTTCATTTTGTTGAGTCTGTTTTGTTGTGACTTCTTTTCGAGTCCTGTTGGACTGATAATTACGCCTGTGGCGGTTATGCCTGGGGAGGTCAGGGTGAAAACCTTTTACTTCTTTTTTATAATTAAAAGAAACCCTAGGTTACTAATTTATTGGGTACTCATAATGGCGTACAGGCGAGGCTTATTTATCGTTAACATTGACACATTGAAATATGATAAAAAGAACTATGCAAAGCCTCTTCTTACAATTGCCAACACATATTAACAAATAAACAAAGCATTAAAACGCAACCACCTCTAAATTAACCTTGAAACAAACTCCCAATGTTAATTGGCAAGCAAGAAAGCTACACACTTGATTTGTTTAAATGAAAGTTCCCTTCACAATGATCGGGAACCATAAATCAAACACAGTATTGACATTAACTGTATCTGTTTCAAATGCCGGGCGCCAGGATAATTTAAATTTCCACCAAGTGTGGCTTTAAGAAAGTCTGCCCCAGCTAGCTCAATATTTGGGGGTGCGAGAACTCCTAATCGTTCAGTGGTCGTTACAGGGCTGTACTCAATGACCGAATAAAAGTACCACACTGCACTTGTAGAATTATTACCGTGACGGCGATGTATTTCCCGCGACGGCGGAATTACTATAGCCCCTTGGCTACAGTGGACTATGCACCACGTCCGTGCAAGCGTACTGGATGCGTGCACAGTGACCTCACTGTACAAGACACGCTTATTGACTCTCAGGTTCGAAGCCAAGACCGAGCGATCTCCAGCTTCGGAAGATCCGCTCCTTCCAGTCTGAAGGCTCGGAGTCAAGTCCTCTCCAGCGTCCGCCGGAAAAAGCCTCCTCTCGTCACTCGTGGTTTACATAGAAAAAATACACCATCATTACAAAATGCAAAGGAAAGTCTCTCTCGATTGGTTTTGCCATTTTTAAGCTCCTCCCTTCGGCTGTCACGATAGGCGAACCTTGTCTTTCTCGGTTCGTGTGAATTCGGGATAGCCTCGGACATTTTCGTCACCTGTGACCTCCAAAACTACCCGTTCGAAGACCTGGGGCTTGGGTAGTTTGTTCACCTCAGTGTACCGTTTCCCCGGAGCCAAGGGATTATACGCTTGACCAACAGCGTGAGAAGGGTAGCTGGTGTCCATTGTCCCTGGCCGCCGCCTGCCTTTCGCGACCCTCTGGCGCGTCCTAGCTGGGAGGTCCCACAAACACACTGACAATCCTCTCCGATAATTCCTTTCTTATTCTTTTTATATATAAAAATATGCAAAATAATATATATAAAAATGTACGGAATGACCCATATTTGGTCATTCTGCTACACGCCTAAGTATTTAAACTCGGTGACTCTGTTGATTTTTCCATATTTTGTGTCCGGTGTTTTAAGTTTAGTTTGTGTGCCAAGAAAAACCGTTTTCTCAAAGGAGATTTTTAGTCCCATTTTTTATAATTGAAATGAACAACTGGATGAAAAGCTAGTTTCATCTTACATGGTTTAAAAAATGGAAACTTCCGTTATTACTTGCGTTTTCTAAAGGAATTATCTAGTTTATACTATTTACACTTGACTCTGATTCAATCCTGTCTTTTCTGCAAAGTTACGATTTGTCACTGTAACGATTGTGCGACGACGTCAGGTTGAAGTCAGTCGAACAAGGTGAGGCCGCCAATTGTTAAATTCAGATACAATTCATACTGTGTGCTACAAAAGTTCATGGCTATAGGTGTAACGTGGCAAAGCAGTAACATGTGCTTCTTCACTGTTGTCGAGGACATTTGCATTGAAATATTCCGTTCTGTTACTTTCTAAGTTACATAGACCTACAGTGGCGCGTGGTGCTCCGAGCAATATCTGTGCCTCGAAGCTAGTCGTCCCCGGATCGAATCTCACCGATGACAACTTTTTCTATTTATTCAAATGTGTATACACATTATTCCCGCCATTGGTTCCAACAATTATTCATTTATTAAGTTTTTAAATGCCGTTTGTTCCGAAAAAAATTCCAACATTTTCTAACTTCAGTATATTGTTCGAAGACAAAGTTATATTTCAAAAATAGAAATATTTGCTGCGGCAGGTACGAAATACAAATATCGTTACTCGGCTGTTTAAGTTGAACGACAGATGTTCATTCCCGCAGCAGGGAACGGGATGTTCGAAACGAGACGCCGTCGGCTTCTTCACAACAAGAGGATTTTTTTTAAAAAAATATTATATGAATAATTGTTGAAATTGATTGCCGGGAATTGTCTGCATACGTATTTGAATAAATAAATAAATATAAAGGTCGCCCATAGCGGTACTCGCACCGGCGACTACAGGCTTATAAGGCGGACTACTAAGGACCACTCGCCCCTTGATATCTGTCTAACGAAGAAAGTGTTTGAACGCAACGGAATATTTCAATACCGAATTTCTCCATAAAGGCGAAGAAGGGCATGTACCTGCTTGCCACTTTATACCTTGCTACAGTGTGTAATCAATTTTAAATAGTTATATTGACATTTCGCATTATGTTTTCCATTTTTTAATGATTGGTAAATATAAATTACTATTTTAAAAATGCGTACCAATTGTCACAGACGTGTAGCTGCAGTCGTCTGCTTAGGAGCAGTCACAATTTTTCTATAACCAGAGTTCTGAATTCGCCCCCTTTCAGATTCTCAAATCCGTCCCGGGGACGGATTTAGGACCATCGTAATTAATTAAACGCATGTATTACACTCACTGTTACGGAGAAAATAACAATTTTGAGAATGACATAAGCTTGCTATAAGGCTAACAGAGTGGTTATCTGCAAGGTAAAAAAGAAAGTACACGAAGCTTCATCTTCTAAAGCCGCGACTCCGTTCCTGGTAACAGGAAGTCTCCGTAAGGGGGTCCTGGAAAGCTCTATCACAAATAATGAAATTGCGGTTAAGCGTAAAAAAAAAAAAAAAAAAAAAAAAAAAAAAAAAAAAAAAAAAAAAAAAAAAAAAAAAAATCGAATAAAATGCCAAGAGACGTTTCATCGTTCAAGATAAAGGTCATGTGGGGACATCTCTGGCAAAACTTTCCAAAAACGAAAGAAGTATGATATAAGTTAAAGCGACTCGGAGTATTAAACACAGGTTCCATTGGTGTCCATCGATGACGAGGATAGCTCAAGCGATGAGTATGTGTCAAGTCTAATTTTCTGAAAAAGTTTTGCGCAAGGAAAACGATGGGAGAAATGGATCGTGTGTTCAAATTGCTTCCAGTGGTACAAGAAGATGAACTCATAATTTTTTATTTAAATGTAAAAAACTCTGTTTATGATTTTTGTCTGTTTGAGTAAATAATATGAAATGTATAAACATGTTGTAATATTTATAAATTTACCATAAGAGGTCGTAACATTGTTTTAATAAACTTTTCCAAAAAAATAAATGGAACTGGCGGACATAATTAAGACATCTTTTTTGACAAAACAATGTTTGGTTCTATTCATTAGTTAATATTTTATCTCAAGAATGATCTATTTAATATAAACACACTAACAGCACTACTAGGTATTGAGTTGATTTTATTTAAAAAATATTTAATTATTTATAACCCTAAACCATTTTTCAGCATTGACAATTTTTCTTAGAGAAACGATATATGGGCACTTGCCCTTATCAAAACGTTTGAATAATTTGTTAATATTAAAAACCTAAAACGTTACATACTTGAATTAATACACTTTTCGTAATTTATCAAGCTAGTTTTTTCAGCGTAAGGTTAACTATGTATCGTTACTGGGAAGCTTTGTGTGACAGAATACACATGTTCGTTCGGAATAAAGTTCACTGTGTCACCAGACAGCACTCTTTTTCTACGGCCGCGAGGTATTTCGCCGCTGGGATCGTCACGGAAGATTGACGCTCGTAGTCTCTGCCATTGGCGATGCTCAGCTCGTTAATCGCCGACCATTCGCTCGCAAGATCACTGCGATGCAGCCGCTACCTCCAGCTTGTACAATGCAGCAGATATAGATACATGTGCAATTTCCTATTACGTACGATATGTCTTCCGTTTGCTGTAAACGAACAATAAAAAATATATAAGTTACGTTTATTATCCAGCCTGACATTTCTTTTTCGCTTTTTTTAATTATTTGCTTTTGAACGAGGACAAAAATTGGCGTATAGATTAATTTACGTAAAAAATCAGTAAATATTAAACACTTTGCCAAGACATCACGAAACAACGTTTGAGAGGTCTTTTTCGTAGATAGTTTCAGTCGCTTGAGGACTATGGACATGATAAAGTGTTACAGTCCGAATATGGCATTTTAGTCGGCGATTAAGGCCTGTTAATGCAACTGGACGAGAAAATTAACTTTAATAAGTTTCTCACGTCCCTTTCACATTTATTCAAGTGAGCTATATTTTTCTTTTTACCAGACGGAAGCAACCTTTCATCATTTCGGTGCAGTAAATCAAATGCTCTCCAAACTCCAGACAGAAATTCATAGTTAGCAAAATTACTGTCGTCTACTACAATATATGTTCTTTAATCTGGTATAGTTAAATTGTAATTAGATGCGGTAGTCAGATTATCTGTAGTTTTAATTCATTACAAGAAAATACTTAGTATTACAATGGATGTAGTGTTTCGGGATACCATGATTTTAGTTTCTCCTTACGATGCCAAAAATTTAACTTTCTTGTCAATCTGTGTTCCTAGGATCTCTTATGAACAATTCTATTTGAAACCGCACCCTGCTCGCCACTAAGCGAACAGATTTCTTATTCCCTTCCTTACAAGACTTTTAAAAACGGGAAGAGTTTATTGTCTTAGTGTGTACTATAGTGAGTTCTTGAAATTTATGTTCATCGACCAACGGTGTAAATAGCGATCCTTCTCTTTTGCTTTGATAATTAAATATAAACACTGTCACAAGACAGATAAAACTTGTATTTGAACAAACAAATTTTCGGAAAATTTCTCGTTTTGTTTTTCGCTCATAGTGTCGCCAAGTATAGTCAACAAGATCATTCAATTCCTGACCATTCTTATAATCGTGGTAATGAGGGGAACCAAAAATTAATAATTTTATTCACTATAGCGTCCTTGATACTATTTTTTTTACCTACTGGTCATAAGAAAGATGATCACAATGAACTTCATTAGATCCAGTTGTAGTTTTTCACCTGGTACCATAAACTAAAAAATAAAATATGTAAATCATTATGAATTCGTTAAAAAAGAAACTAGTGATTGCCTTACAAATTACAACCGAATTGCGCTTCAGTCAATGGACCTAGCAGTAACATTCTCATGCAAGTTAAATTATGACTGCATAGTGCGGTGATCATTATTTATTGCAATTTATTAATTTTTACAGCCACAATAATGTGCAGTTTGCTAAGTAAAGTTAAATGATATTAAACCGCGTTCCGATAGTTCAGTTACGGTGTAGAAGAGAATTTTATTTTAAAAATCAGTTGAAATATGAAACACTCTTCGTACTGAATTGACACCAACATGGTCTTCAACTAATTAAATTGTGGGTTGGACAGGATGGTTTGCATCAAAACTAATCAATACTCTGTGAATTCCAATCACGAATAGCACGAGGGAAGAAAGAATTCATGTAAACATCAGTGCGGTCCCTTATTTTTCCTATCATGACGACCCAAATATGTTGGTGGACGAAGTAATTCATCGCAATCATAAATGAGAGTGGGTGTACCCATGTTTATCAATTTCAAACGAAACCTACGTCGTCTGTCTACCAGATAATCCCAGCCAAATCTACGAATCTATTCTGTGGAGCTTTCGTAAGGACTGTAACAAGCAGTCACGAATCGATCATCTCTTATCTGTACTCTATCTACACTGCCAATCAACCCCTTTCGATACGAATCACAAACGACACAACGGTGGTACAAATATGGACAGACGAGAGTTTCGTACGCTATTTCCTTTGTTCATGTATTATAATTTTTCATATTCAACTCATGAATAGCAGTCTAGAATTGTCTCTACCTATGAGCAGGTCCCATTTCATTTTGCTTTGTTCTGTTACACCAAAATATGTCAGGGAATCGACTATATCAATAAGTGAACAGCTTACTTCATTTCTCCAAAACAAACGGATTCTTTTTGTTAGTTATGTACATTACCTTAAACATTTTACAATTTGCTTTAACTTACCATTCGTCGAACCATGTCGAAACAACATTTCTGAGCAATTCGTTGAATTCCTTACTCCCTTATACATGACCGCGTCATTTACGAAAAATCTCAAACTGCTATTCCGTTGCGTCCTAGATCGTTCATAAAAATTAAGAAAAAAGTGGTCCTATTACATTTCCTTGCGATGCCCGATGCAACATTAGAAAAGGCTTCTCCATCAGCGACGACAAATTCGTTGAGTTAATCAACAAATGTTGACTGAAAATACATTCATCAGCCCATGGGAACAAATTATTGGAAGTTGTAAAATACTTAAGTTGTTTCTTTTGTTTGCTGTTGGCTGCATGAAAAAATCTAAAGAAAATAGGTTCTTCTTTGACATCAAAATGATATTTTCATCTCATACATATCCATCCTAAATCTGCGTTGCAAGGAACTTAGTCTGTTAATCATAACAGTAAATATTCTGCAGCTACCTGCAACGACAAGTGAGTTTTTCTGATACGAAAATGCTACTTTCTTCAGACGTCTTCAGACAATAATAATAATGAGAAATTATTTTGGAATGTTATATAGCGTTTTAAGTATAATTTTGTTCCAATCACCCAAAAGATACTCATACCTTTAACGATAGAAATTTTACATGAAAGGAAACTTTCGTAAAGCGTTTCATTTGCGATGCCAAACATCTCGAATTTAATTTAATGGTAACAACTGATTCGAAACAATAACATTTCAGAGTTTTATGTTTTAGAAATCACAAGCAGCCGAAGGTAATTAAAGGTAGGTACGAAGCATAAGGAACAAGCGATATAATCTTCTTAGCTAAAAACTCTCCCTTGACGGACTGAGAGAACCGACAGTGCGTGGCATGAACAAAAGAAGCAGAACGACAACACGAAATTGGAAGCAAGTTCTTCAGGCAGTTAGTACATGCGACACAGTGCAAGAATCACTTACTGTCTGTGTTCAGATTCACTTAGTGTTTCTCGTTTAATTTGTAAGTACAAAAACTGAAGGTAAGATAGCATTAACAGTATTGCGATGACAGTGGTACAAAAGTATACTGTAAAGCCATGCGAATGAGCACTACTGAGGTAAGAAATGAGAGGGTGAAGAAGATCGTAAATGAGGAATGTCTACAGTTTTTGGAAAAAAATCATGGTTGTAATGGTTTTAATGGTTTTGAAATGTGAAATTTGAAATGTGAGTACGTAAATAAGTTTAAACCAGCTCCTGAAACCTAAAAGTGAGAAGTGGATGAATGGAATTAAAAAGAATGACTAATTATTAAAAAAAGAATAGAAAGCTGGTGGATGGATAGGGAAAGTTTAAAATGTCTACGTTAGAAGCGGCAGTTGGAAGCAATAGAAGAAGAACGAAGAATTATGACTGATCTTAGGTCAATGATTATCAAAATCCCTGAAGTTTAAACACAAATCCACCTATCGGAACAATTGACAGTTACGAGAAATGCGTGAGGAAGCTAATATTCAGCTTACTAACTTCGTCAAAATCCGACAAACTAGATTAAACGAGAATCATTTCCTATTCAGCATTCATCACCGAATCTATATTTACAAGTTGCTCCTCACCAATTGAAAACCTACTTCAATGCTTTAAAACATTATACAATGGAGTTTAAATTCAGATCATAATCTCTTGCCTCCTGAGAAAGTAACTTAAAAAATATTCACTCTTATTTTAAAATTATGGTTTATTGATTTTCAAAACAATTTTATCATCTTTTCAACCTATAACAAATTAAAAAAAAAAAAAGATATGTTTTTTTTTTTAGCTAGAGTGAAATTTTTACAGGTTTTTCTGTCGTCTTTAAAAGGTGTACTTCACTTAAGTAGAACGTGGAAGGCATTTATAAAATTATTACAAGCCATGCTGGGTCGCACCATATTAGTGCGACTCAAACGTGACGTTAGCAGGTGAAAAATGCCCAACTTGACTATTCGTCACATTCCCTCCCTTCCCATTCCTGCCTGCAGCGGTATATAAACGGACTAACGTGCGGCCATCTTCAGTTAACTATGTGCTGTGGTTTGACAATGGAAGTAGTATTAGCTTCCGAAACGTCGTCAGTGTTGCAGCCGCAAAAGCGTACATAGTTACCTATATTACATATACCTCCAAAAAATATCCAACAAAATGAGAAGCGAAAGAAAGAAACGCGCCACTTCACGGTTCACAAGAACAATGAATTCAGTGAAGTTCCCGTATCTGTAGTCAGAAATTATTTAACCTCGTCTAACCTCCTTAGCGGTCCGTCTTCACGCTTTGATGCGTCAATCTTGCCCCAACTCCGGGAGGAATATGTAATGAACGAAAATCATGAATATGCGTCCCACACTTCAGTGCGTTAATGTATGCACCGCATGTCCTTGCCTGGGCGATATAAAAGCTAGTCGGTTGGGACGGCGGACTTCTCCCCAAGTTGGAGGCACCAGCTGCTTGGCTACTCAAAGCGCAGTTAACTGCAGCGTCTCCGGCGAGTCGGAGTTCAACGAAAACATCACATGTTCCTAGTGGTCAACGTTCCTACATCCGGACGGAATCACTGAAGTACTTCAAAAACAACGAAAATTGCTGTCAGAAATTGTTTCTTTAGTAAAATTGTTTTTAACACGGTATAACACATACTTCAAGAATGTGTTCTAAAATGTTTGACATGCAACGAGAGAATTGGTATTTTATGAAAATCTAAGTCGAAATGCTTTGACAAAATACCATTTACGTCATGTCTATTCGAGTTAGCAAATATGTTTAGAATAATTTATTTTATACGGTCAACGTCACTTTTTTTATATAATGGATGAAATAATTAAAAAGTTAAAATGTTACCATATATTCTGTTTGCCAACAAAATAATTAGATAATAACTTTGCTAGGTTCTAAACATTGAAAATATGTAAAAGAAATCGATTATTTTTGGATCTGTATTTCTAAAAATTCATTGTATTTTGAAAATTTATTGATTCTTTAAATTTCAGTCCTTAAGAAAAAAATTAGAAGTATCCTATGCTCTTTGATTCCAATTTTCTTTTCTAGTCAGCCTAAATAATTGTTCCACATTACTCAACCGCAAATAATTACAGATAGTGTTAATTTAACGATAAAAAATACTTTATTTCTAGTAGAGGAAAGACTGGTTTGTGTAATACCCTTTCTTTTCCAATTCCATATTAATTTCTTTCGCTAAGCACAACATTTGAAACGTCAGTCATCTGATTTATGTACTGTTTCCCCCTTTCAAAAATGTTTTAAAACTTAATGCTGCTAATCTGTTTCCGCTTCAGTTTCCAGTAGAATCTTCTATAATTATTGATTTCGTATTTCAACTATTCACATTCGAAATGTGGTTTTAAAGGATAATATATAAAATTACTTTATACTATCGAACTACAGGCAACAAAAGGAACAAGACTTCCTACAAGAAATTAAAATGTTAATACTACTGAATCAAGAATGATACAATCTCACAAAATTTTGATGCATTTTTAAATAAAAATCTGAAGTTTTATATCTCTCTAAAACTAATGGTACGCACTGTGTAAAAGTAAAATCGCTTGTTTTAAACTTCTTGACAAAATCTTGTCACATAGCTCGGAGCAATAATGTGGTAACTTCATAATTATCAAGGTGAAGAAATTTACTGGGTCACATTTACATATCAATAAATTTCACTGTCAGGAAGTAATTAAGAGAAACTTTTGTAACCAGAGCAAACTTCGTTTTCGAAATGTCTATAGGCCTTTATAATAGTTCACTGCTTTAACATTCGTTGAATGTTTCTATCAACACATCTGTGTGTCTATCCTGTCATTATACTAACTATCACACATATAGGGAATTTTTTATTTTATTTGTAATCATCTCATCGGAATGTATTTGCATATTGTACTTCAGTTCTAAGATTCTTTATATAAGGTATTTTATTCAATTCTTAAAACCAAAACCACTTAATATAAAACTAAAAAGAAAGAAATCTTGATGTAAATGTGATAACGTTTCGGTGAAATAGACAAGACGAAAATGAGGTTTTCTTATAGTTAGTGACGGGTAATTATACAGCAGTTTTGACGGCTAGGTCTAAAATAATCATATTAGTTTTGTGCCTTATTGTATAGACCATTTTATCATTTTTCCTTGAAAGTTTTCCTTCATTTAATCATTGGCGCTGAATTTAGTACAACTGCGAAATAAAAAAATAAAATAAAATATTTTTCCATTGAGTTCAACTAGAGTATTCTAATGAATCAGCTACAAGATTCTGCAGAACAGACGAAAGTACAACAGCTCTCTCCATACGTTTATTTGCCTTTGAGATGAGTGGGTGACGATTAAAACACGTGTTAGGTCTGCGATGTGAGAGAGATCAAATTAAACTCAGCGCATTATTGCTTCTGTTAAAGAGAATAATACACAACATTGCACAGCACAGTTTGTTTCGTGGAATTAGAACTTCTAGAGAAAACTCAAGGGTCTCGTTCTACAAGTGAACACAGTTTTAGCTGGCACCCTGCCTCGCAATGTTGGCTTAATTTACACAATTGTGTTACATCCACTTAAGCTGTCCTTCGTAACAGGAAATTCGAGGGGAGTTTTACTCAGAGCACTTTATTACATTACTGCATAGTTTCAGTTGCACGTAACTGCAGAATTATGTGATGGAATTTCGTAGAAAAGCTGTAATGTAATCGTCCGGTAACATCATTTTTAAAAGTTGTTAGAGAAAACTGCAGTTATCAAGCAACACTTATGAAAGGAGTGGTATAAGAATCCTGAAAATGTGATAGTTTTAATAACTTTAAACGAAACTTCAGTGGTATATCCACACCACTTTACCCATTGATAATCATTCATTTGATTTTGATATCCTTTAAAATTAAATTTCAAAACAGTTGCAATCCTTCTTTCCTTAAATCTGCTACAAGTATTTATGGAGCAGAAATAGCTGTTTTGAAATGTTTTCAACAATAGCGACAGAAAAATGTGACAGTTTAGGTTATATAGACAGAGTAGAGGTCTTTTCTTGTCTCGTATGGTGAAACATTACGTCAGTCAATAGAGTTTACGGTTAAGTATAATAAGGATATACTTATTGTAGTAGCAAATCGAATGTGATTTGTTTAGATCCACAAGTAGTGGCTTTTATCTGCGATTAAAAGATTCAAATTTTGTATCATCAGAAGTTTCCAAAGACTTATGAATCTGACATAAAATTAATTGAACATGAAGGAACAAATTAGATTAAAAAAATAATAAATAACGCCAATGCAACTGTTTCAAATGGTTTAATTCCGTACCTGTTCTGCCTTTCATTGAGGCATCAACAACATTGCGTAAGTCTCGAATAATTGGTGGTGGCCCTAAATGATCTATTGTGGTTGAGGATTTTAATTGATTATTAATAATACCATTATCTATTCCAACTTTTATTGAAATATGTAAACTTCGGAACATTGATATGGGGAACAATATCGTATTAAATTAATGTAAAATTACGTTAGCATTGAAATTATTATACAATATCAAAATTAGCGAAACATTGAACGTAATGCAATTTTGGGAGCCATAAAAACCGATTTAATCCTGCTCCAACACACTCCCTAACCCACTAGCTACAACTCGCATTGTCTGAATGCAAGACTAACAAACATGGACACTATGAGACCATCATCGATACTCGAGCTATAGCGGGTCTGTCGATAGTCGTGGTTGGTCAGATGTCAATCAACGTCGAGGGTCGAATCGCTCCCACAGCAACGAATACCTTTCACGATCGAACTAAAAGCCACCTCCTCTTAGGAGTTTGTACAACTATTTCTTGCATGCCATAGGCCGTTTCAGATCCATACCCCACACACTGCATTGACACTTATTCACTGGCAGAGGCGTAGTAATCTTCCGCTCGATGGCAACACTCGAATTATCGGCCATATGCTAATTTATTTTTCTATTTCCAAAATCTTCACATGTTTGCCTACACTGTACTGAACATGTTAGTCAGATCTTTCCGAAAATGCGGAACGATACCCCCTCCTTATATCGGCACAAAATTCGAATCCAAAATATTGATGTCTCCTTTTTGAAGAACATTGTTATGTTGTCACTACACTAAAAGAGGTTGTTCAGGAGAATTTTAAAGGCGGAATCATTGAGAGAGGAGAGGAAGAACACTTAACAGAACTTCCTCACCATTCTTTAGAAATGAAAACCTTGAAATAGTGAACAAAGGGGTAGCTTTCTAAATTCAGATAACCTAACTCGAACTCTCTCCACCAATCTTCTTGTCTCTCACACAAGATATCGCTATAGAATACTAATTGGAAGCGGGTATTAGATGTCCTGAGTCATATTTCAGTAGGGGAAATAATAACAATAATCGTTACAACAGTGTTACCGTTTATATTGAAGATTTTACACAATCATTTTGGTACGAGAAAATTTTCTGGCAGTAAAACAAAATACAAACATGTTGCGTTCAAACATTTTCGTTGTGACATCGCCAGGTTTAGTATATAATTTTATGGCGTTTCTTTGGTTAGTATTAATATTTCTATAATTGATTATCGATAAAAAAAAAACAACAAAAAACAATTGAAGGCGAACTTTTAAATGACAACTCGAATTAATCAAAAACTGACATGACCGGTTAATTCATTCACAAACTTATTATTACGAAACTTTAATTTGAACAAAAAATTTGACACACACATACAAAATTAAAAATCTCAAATCAAAATCAAGAAAAAATAAGGAATTCGACAAACAAGATAGTTGCTATGAGACATGAGTAGAAATCACTAAAATTCCAGTTACTCAGCAAAACGTCATGAAGAATGTACTCTTATTTATTTGAATTTAATCAGTAGGAATGTGACGAGTATTTGAGAAAGAGAGAAATTGTCGGTGCAGCAACAGTTTTACCGCATCATCATGACGATACCATTGCGCAGTGCTTACGTCTCGTTATAACTAAAAAGTACGACTCAGTATTATCAAGTCGCTACCGAAGCACTTTTCCTAACACTTGGATTCGACCGTCACAAAACACGCTCATTTAATAACAATAATTGTAAACCATGCCAGCTCCCATAAAGATCGCCTCTTTTTTTTATCTGCTTAACGTCTCTCTAACAGCGAGGTCTTTAGAGACGGGAAAGGATGGGGGGGAAAGGAATGGGAAGGAATTCGGCTATGGCCTTTTAAAGGAATCATCGCGGCATTTGCCTGGAGTGATTTGGGAAACCATGGAAAACCCAAATCTGGATGCCCGGACGGGGATTCGAACCACCGTCCTCCCGAATGAGATGCCAGAACGCTAGCCGTTACACCACCAAGCTCGGTAAGATCGCCTCTTCTCTTTATAGTTTAACCTTAATCAATCAGGCATGGAGCTATTGGCTCTCCCCTCATAATTCGTCTGAAATATAATTTGCTTTACAAATCACTTTAAGTTCTGGGTTTTTTTTTTTTTTTTTTTTTTTTTTTTTTTTTTTTTTTTTTTTTTTTTTTTTTTTTTACGCCACCTAAAACTCCTTCTATCAGTCTGATTTATTGATAGTGGCTATTTGTCTGAAACATCTTTATGTGTCCAGATTCACTTAACTAGGAAACCTCAATACATCACCCAGTCAGAAAGGCAAGGGAAGATGTTTCCTCACTCCACCCATCAGAAGCTGCGATATCGCTCTTGGTGTTATAATTGAACATTTCCATTCGTGTGCAGGCTACAGTGTCTCTCATCCGTCTTTCTGCAGGCGCTTTATTGCATAGGTACTGCATAAAGTGTAAATATTTTCTCTATTCAGTGATGACAAAGTTTACAGGATCAGAAAACATTATTTTATTGAAAAGTGTTTTAGATTTATGTAATATATTTTAACTAGTTTCTGAAGAAGACACCTTAAGGCGGGTCGAAACCGGTCAATAAATTCATTGAATATTTGCAACAGGTTTGGCTGTTTTTTCAGTATACAATTGAAGAAATACCGTTGCTGTTGATGTTGCCATGTTCAAGATTTTGAAACATTTTTTTTCTTGATGCAATCCGGTTTCTTTTACTTCGTACAGTACTCTTTGTGGTCTATATATTCGTGTAATGTTTGTACACAGAAATCCACCTCAGGTATACGTTATCAATCCATATTGTCGTATCTCCTTCCAGTTAATTTGTTGGAGCATGTGATTCATATTAAACTCCAGAAAGTTCCTATTGACGAATCCGGTGCTAAGAACGGTCACATAAACTGTCGGTACGAATGGATGATTATCCGAAATAATTCAAGATGAATTCCGGGATATTTACTTAAAAAGGTCATGGACAAATTATTTCTCGTTCCTTGCGCCCATTACTTTTTTTTGCTTATCGATTTTCGCTTCGTTGGCATCGTGGTCATTAAAGGCTGGAAAGGACTGAAGGTGAGGAACGGGAAGGAATTCAGCCATGACCTTTTGAAGGAATCCTTTTTGAATTTGTCTCAAGAGATTTCGGTAAAAAATGGAAACCCAAATTTGGATGGCCGGATAAGGATTCGAATTCGTGTCTTCCCACATGCGAGAGGCCAGAGCATTACTGTTCACCCACCACGATCAGTGCCGATATCAACTAGGCATTAAGCCCTTAGAAAAAAAAATGACGTTGTGGGTTTTATGTCTAAACACAAAGCCTGTTCTAAACGTGTTGACGAAAGCCATGTCTAAGTAACAATTAGCTTGGAAGTCTTCTTCACCTACTCCAAATCTTCCTCGCTTTCGTACCCACTCATTGTGTAGCCGCAAGTGATTCATCGCAAGAGCATCCTCCAAACGTTGATACATTTATATTCGGTTAGTCAACAGTGCACGTTCGTTCGAAAACCCTCCCCCCCCCCCAGTTGTTTCCGATGTGTAGAACGGAACATTTCTGGATTCCTCATGGCACATGCTATTAAATTACACTAATATCTATAATTTTTGTTGATGCTTTTCACCACATGTAGCGTATTTTATATTTTTTTCTTGACTTATTTTATCAAAGTCTACATGAACGCAATATATTCTATATTGAGTGGCACTAGGTATATTATCGGAGAGATTCTGCGGTGATTGGCACACCAATTAGTCGTATCCGAGGGGCGATGGGATTTGACAGTCGCTTCGATTTGGAGCTTCAAAATCGTGAAAAAAATCGTGGATTGCGGGCTATCCCAATATCATTTCAGAATTGGAAATGATATAATAATTTTATAAAAAAATAATATATATTTTGGAACATATGGTGCATCCGCGTTTGAACTTGCACGTAACTTACGGATATAGCGAAACTGAAGTAAGTTTGGAAAGTGCTGAAATTTTTCTCAGTGTCTTAGCGTGCATAATGATCAGAAATCGTTCTTTCAGTACAGAGAGTTATTAAAAATTATTCGCAAAATTGCACATCAACAGAACTGGAACTAGCTTGTGTTATGTTTGCTACAGAATTTTCACATCTTGTACACAGCTACACAAATACTTCTCTTCATCGTTTCAGAAACACGAGAAACGAGTACGGAGCAGCATTAATTTAAAAATTGATTAAGAACAATGCAGTGAAAGTTGTTTTTGAATATCAAAGCTATTGAAACATACCATTCTTATTGATTGAGCCAATCTTCTTCTTGCGGCCAGATTGCAGTGTCCATAATAAGATGTTTTCAGTAATAAATTGCAGATGTCTCAAGAAATGGTTCATGTTATTTGGAATAAATTAATGGATGTTTATAATAAATCACATTTAAAGTTGATGATGTATAATACGATTCTGCAGACCAGTACATTTTGTATTACTCTTTGAGTATCAGTCCAATTTATACTCTCTGATATACAGAATATTGTCAAGACTATTTCATGATTCTGTATTAAATTGGTCTTGCTTAGGAAAATATATAGAGAAGAATTTTCTTCCTTTCTAGTTACTGAACTAATATTTTGTAGTGGACCGCAGATCCAGACCTTTAATGAAATTTTATTTTGGGAATTATGTGAGGCAGGCTGGGAATTTATTAATTGTGGTTTTGTGTGGTTTCCGTGTAATTAGTTGTGAATTTGTGTGTATGAACATTGTTTTATGGAAAAAAACTATGCAAATACTACGTAATATATTCAAGGATAGTATTACGTATGAAACATTAATTAAAAGTTTGTAATTGTAAGTATTGATGTGAAACACGATGTTTAGGGGACAATTCTGAGTGGTCTGTACTGATTTATGTAGATACCATCGAGTGTAAATACCTGTAAATATCTTTAATTTCCATTTATGTGTGTTTCATGATGATTTTGAATTATTTTGTATTAATTCTGATTGTTTTTGTATGGATTTAATTGTTAAAGTATTGTTTGAATTCGAGAAACGCCGGTCGGACGTATCTAAAGTGTTTATTTTAGCGCACAGAGATGGCGAACAGAGAGAGTTGTTAGTCAGTCGATTTCAGAAGAGTGTGAATTTAATCACTGGATCATTTGTATATGTTTGTAATTAGTATCTTTGGATGGAGTCGATGCCTATAGAGCGTACGGGAAGAAAACATAAATGGAAATTAATCCTTTGGAGTTGTTATTTCTTACAATGAAAAGCTTATCACGGCTTCCGTGACAGGACTGAACATCAATAAATATTAATAACGTGAAGCTTATCAGTTTTCTATCACAGTCCCTGAATAATCAAAATGAATGAGATCGAGAATATTGAAGAGCAGAGACACAGCACGTTTCTGATGATTAAGCCCTTCAAAAGCTACGTATTTACCTCCCCTTCCTTAGTAAATAGATCTCACCATTTCAGAGATAAAGAATTCGTATTTATCGATAGAACTCAATTGTAATAAGTATAAATAAGTGAATTTTAAGTGAATTGCTGTTTATTGACCGCATTTAACATGCGGCTCTCTAAATAATTATTAATTCAAAACGAAATGGAAGTAATTACCATCGTGATGTTTACCAAGATATTAGCAGCAAGTTTCCCCGCAATGTCGTGACGCGTGCCCACTTTGCAGGGGGTGAGGTGAGGGGAGGGGGAGGGGGCAGGGGGCAGGGCGCCACCTCGAACGGTTGCTTGTTTATTCAAAGTTTGTCTCGCTGGAAATTAGGTTGGCGGTGGCGACATTAATTACGAGAAGGCTTCCTGAAATAAACATGATCTATGGAGTGCGGCTCCCAAGTTACGGACTTGTACCGCCCCTTGTTAAGAGGGGAGGGGTTGAGTTGTATCACGCCGCAAGGTCTGTAGAAGCTACTGCACCTGTTCTGCACGATAGGTAACCAGGAAAACACGAAATATATTTCAGTATCACAAAAGCGAAGGATATGTTTACATACCGATCATTTTAAATAGCTGAAGGTAAATTTGTTAACAGAAAATAATGTTATCATAAAGCATTTCTGGGGGGCTACAGTTAAGCTCCTAAATTATAAAAGATCTTGGCAACTATGAATGTATCCTACTGCTGAAATCTGTCAGTCGTCTGGTTAGTTTTATCACCGACTCGTCATGCTACAGAGGCAGTATTCATTGTTACTATTATAATGAAAAAATGTTACTTTTTCAACCAGTCAAACTTCAAACAAATGTCACTCCTCCTACCATCTCCTGATGTTCGCATTAACCGACATTCCAAATTAACCACTTCAAATACTTTAAGAAAAATGTTTTGAACTGCCACTGTTCCCTTCATGTTTAATCTCTGTCAAGAATTCAGAGTGGGTAGTGTAACATAACATACGTCTGAGACATACAGTAATATCTGTGTCTTTGTATAGGAGTGAGTCTTTGACCTCCGTCAGGTGAAGGTCTGACACGGGAACATTTTTCGGTCTAATAGTAGAAATTGTAAAAACTTCGGTAAAGTGGATGATGGAGACTTGTAATATGTGGAACGCACTGTGTTAAATGGAATACTGTGTTTTCAAGTGACTGTAGAGCATTAAGAGGACGATAGTGAATGTGGGAGTCTATTTTGTAAGTCAACCTCTCTTATCCCACGAATCTCTGGTTTTCGAAGAAGAAGTCCGATTCCTTGTTGATATATTGTTTGGTGGTGGTACTTTCCGTCGGTGAGGAGGCAGAGGTTAATGAACTAGAATAAAGTTTGTTGGTAGATGTTCACTCTCTCATTTAATAATCCCGACGAAGAACAGTACCTAAACCTGGCGACCGCGGCTCAAGTAACCTTTTATTTAATTATTAATTGTTTGTGTTCAATAAGTGACTTTTAATTAAAATCAATAATCACCCAGAAAGCTTTCAGTAGTTTCTAATCTATCCACATCCTTCTGTAAGATTCTTAATTAATTTCGCTTCTTCAGGCATTTCAAGTAAGTTTATATTTCTTACAATATTTCATGAGTTAGTAGTATAAATACATAAGATGGCCGCTAGGCAACAATAATTAAACAAAGGAGAAAGGAAACGGCTTTGGGCAATATAAATAACAAGGAAAGGGAAAATGACTCATCACTCACCAAAGTTAAAGGCAGTGACGGGAGAAGAACATATACCACGAACACAAAAATATACACAATATTTCGGTCTTAAACAATCTTCATGTTAAAGAGAATGAATCTCGTGGTTCGTGAGGTGCACATGTCGAAGTTTGTTACATCACTCAGTCATTTAACAAACTTCGGCATGTGCTCAAATCCCAAACCACATGATTCATTCTCTTTAACATGAAGAAGGTTTAAGACCAAAATATTGTGTATATTTCTGTGTTTGTGATATATGTTCTTCTCCCGTCGCTGCCTTCAACATTAGTGAGTGATGAGTCATTTTCCCTTTCCTTGCAATTTATTAGATTAAATACAGCATTTTAAATAATTCCAGTTTATTTTTTCTTTACTTTTTTGCACTTAAATACCATTACTAATAAAAGCTATTCTACATACACATATTCGTTTGTTAAAAGCATAACTTCGCTTTATCGCATTTTATTGTTATCTGCAATACAGTTATCCCTGCAGGGCACTCAGACAAATGCTAGAGACTGATATTATATTGCATCGTTTAGCAGTTTTATGTAAAGAAGAAGTGGAAAATAAATGTAGTTTTTGGTCAGTTTACCGATTTTTAATCATTTAACTTCAGTGTATTATTCACATTTTGTGGATTGTTTGATTTATTACATTTTCTAGAACTAGAAAATCAGTCCTAGTCATGTATTCTCGACATATTCGCTAGCCATCTGCGCCATTCAATGATATATGTCAGAATTATTTCAATAGTCATAACAGAGCGTGGTAGGTGAGCGGTAATGCTCTGGCTTCGCATTCGGAAGGACACGGGTTCGTATTCCCGTCCGGGAATCCAAATTTGGGTTTTTCATAGTTTTCCCAGATCACACTAGGAGAATTCCAAGATGCTTCCTTCAAAAGGCCATGGCCGAACGTATTACGATTTTGGTTAAGTATGAAGGGAGAAAGATGGTTCGCCACTTTTTGAAATAATATGTATGATTACGCGCAACGGATTAATTCTGTCCGTACGACATGTGTCAGCACAGTCAAATAATATTTCGTTATCGATACGTGTTTCAACCATCTACTTCGCTTTTCAGAGTAGCATTCCCTTTGTGATAGCCCTCGAGTTTCCGATTACCGTATTGAAGTTTAGTGGCAGCTGGTTGCCGGGCGTTCTGACATGGGCATTGCGAGCGCTGCAGTCCTTTGTAGACGCGCCTGCTACCTGCTCCTCGTCTTGAGCTGGTAACCGGATCAGCGTCCGAGGCAGCCGTAACCTACTTTGCAGGCTGCCGGACTTGGCCCGTGGCGCCAATTACCATAATGCACCCGACCCGACCCGACCCGACTCCACTGTTACCGTGTCTAATGACGTTTGCGAGTTACCCCGACAGTGACGGCTCCAACGCCTCGATCTAGTGTTGCATTCTAGCAGACCAAGTTAGGTGTCCTAGCCGAAAACTAAGACCAACTAGATATACGATATCCTATTATGTTTCGTCTATACTTTTCCTTGTTTGTTAAGGACAATTCTAATGCCATTGAGTCCTGTAATGCTACTTCCCAGCATACCGCATTCATAAGCCTGGTGTAGTGAGGAAATAATCATACAAAATTTGACACATAAATGTGTCATTTTGAGGTATTGGCGTACACGGGCAGCGTGCGTGGCTGTCGATTTTTTTTTAATAAAATGCGTCCCTATAACCAACAAATAAGCAATGATAAAAAAAACTTTCTACATAGTAAAATCGCATTCTGACCTTCATTTTTGCACTATTTCTCCCAAAGCAGGCAATGGTTATACTCACAGTGAGAAAATGAACATGGCATCTCTGCTTCGGATTAAATGCTTCATTTTATTTTTTTAATAAATCGCTGAACTCTGTTATTGTTATACTTGTAATTATTTCCACATCGAAAAGTTTTATTGTTATGAGAAAGTTTCTAAACAATGCATAATTTAAAAAACGAGCAAAGATAATTAATTAGTTTGCTATCTTTCGTGATTTTTTACCTTTCGTATAATCTCTCTTTGAATTTTTTAAAACCTCCCTGTTTCATACTTTCTGTCAAAAATTATTATGTTGTGAACTCATTTTAGTAACTTCTGCAGGGAATAGATCGTACACATCGGATGTACTTCTCCTTATTTAATTTTTACATGTAACCGTCGTAAATAAACAAATAACAACATGTAAGTTTAAAAGATTGTCGCATATATCTCTGCCTCCTGTTATTATTTTTTATCTCTTCCCATAGTATTTGTGTATCGTTACTTCTTCAACAGACAATTTTCCTTTATCACGTATCGTAGTTACACTTCCATTTAACAAGATAATCGTAAATAGAGTCAATGCGTTTATTCATTTAAAATTTCCTAGTTAACTAAGCAGCGCGTTGGTGGCCGCCAGTGTAACCAACACTTCGGGCTCATCGCCCTACGACAGTGCCCGAGTTATTGAGCTCACGTCCAGTCTACAGGCAGAATGCATTTTGGTAAAGTGGTTTTCTCCAACACAAAATGAGGTCTTCTTAACATTAATTTCTTTGTTTTAGCGCTCCGTACTTTTGCGTGGAAAACTGATCCCTTTTGACTCACTGATTTTTCCATCCGTACGTCCGTCCGTCACACCCTCATTACTTCTGAATCCTGCAACTAAGAAATGTGCAATGACCCTCTGCATTAGTTCTTACTAACCGTAACACGACCATAATATAAATTCTCTAAAAATCACAGAGCATGAAAACAATTACATGTGTGGGGTTTATTGTAAGCCAAAGTAAAAATTTTTTCGCCTACTTTTTAAGTTTATTTTATTCCACAACTTTTAAAATCTTTTGCTTTTGCTGAAAAAAGTTAAAAAAACCATCGTTACTTTATTGTCGAAACCACTTATCCTGAAATTTCGTAAATACTTACAGTGATATATAGTCTGCTGAAGTTTTAGGACAATTATAGCAATTTTACTGGAGTTTATGGTTTTTAAGAACTAAATAAATGAGTTATTGTGACACAATTATGGTAGGCCTACTTCATTAAATAAATTTTTCTTACAAAAAATCATGTGATACTTTGGATGGAGAATTTAATGAATGGGATAATATACGTGTCATGAAAATACTTCTTTCAACAGATTAGAAATTTCCCCATGACATAAAATAATTTCTTTCGATTTAATTTTTCTTTGTGCTTGATATTTTTTGCTTCTGCCCTTTACGCCTCATCGACGTTGAGGCTATTAGAGTTCGGAAAGGACTAGGGGCCAGTAACAGAAAGGAATTCTGCCAAATTTTTTAAAGAAACCATTCTGGCATTCACCTGGAGTTTTAGATTTATATAATAGTTTTTAAAGAAAATTTTGCAAAAACGTATAACTAATATTTAATAAATTACTTTTGTTTGATTAGTTTTTCCAATTTTCTTTTAGTGAATACAATTTTATTCAAGTTTTTCTGTGAGGAGCACCTAGTGCACGTTATCAGCTAGCACGCGACAGCACTAGATTCTATTAGTTCCTTTTCTTTAAATTTGTTCTTAGGAATCGACGTCGTCACAACAGAGTTAAGCTTCTTAATAAGTGAATGGACAGATTTGAGTCATAGTGTTACGGAATTTGACATCCCATCATTCCACGTCAGAGATATCGCAAAACCATGGAATACAAAAATGTCGATACTCATGCTGTTGATATTCGATAGTGGGTGATGACAAATGTGTACCCGAACGTTGCCGTACAACAACTATAATACCAAATATTTCATCACTCTACATAAGAATGTTTTTCACTCGCTTTGTTTCTTTGTCTCATTCATTGTATTGAATTAATTGTTCTAGAAGTAAAAATTTAATAGAAAATAATTTAAAAAAAATAGGAATTACTACACGAGCAAATGTTCATTTTTGAAGATTAGAAAGCGTTATTCACTTATCGTCCATTGTTTCAATTGATTTTAATAATTTTAAAGTTTTTTTGTGACCTGGGCACCTGCTAGTATTCCAAAAACCCACACTGCATTAGTTATAAAAGTAAATTTACTTTTGCATATGGTACATGAAATACTGTAAGCTGATTAATTATTTTCATGATAACTAGATGAAGAATTTTAGAATTTACGGGTTCTTTAATAAGAGGTATCACATTTTTTAAATTTTTATTTTTTAAATTTTTTGGTGGCTTTGAGCCTCGTTGACGTCGAGGTCATTAGAGACGGGAAAGGACTGGGGACCAGGAACGGTAAAGAATTCGGCCAAGACTGTTTGAAGGAAGTGTAGTATATTGAGGGATTTTAGCTATAGTATTAAGCAATTTTTTACTCGGGATAATATTTCTCAAGCTACAGCCATGTAATGTAATTCCACTCGACACAGCATAGTCCAAGGTTAAAAGCTTGTCTTCTCTTGATAAGAGGCCTCCCTACCAGGGTAAATTCAAAAATCCCTTAGTCAGATGTTTTAAGCGAATAGAACTAATGTCACATGACTTCCCCCCACCACACTTCTACGCCAGGGAGCTCAGTCTGAAGCAGTCTCTTTCGCCGAGTCTCAGGATGGATCACGCCACCAGATAGCATGAAGAATTTATTAGGTAAAGGCTGATGCATTTATACCCATCTGCTGGCTTAGAAAAAGTGTCCCGAGAGACAGGATTTTATTAGTAAGAATTTTCATTCATAAGAGCTATTTTATGCAGTATTTTTCAGCTACTTCAAGTGTGTTTCTATGTTGCCTATTTTTATTGAAGATATTAAAGTCACTCCATTCTTTCAACTACATGTTCCACTTGTATCACTGATTCCTGCTCATTACTAACACTAAGTGAGGGCAGAACATAATTTCTCTGATCCTATAATCACATATCTTCAGTGAAACTGATCGGGGAGTGGTTGATCAGAGGCGAATCCAACTGACTGTGGCGTATCACAGCTCGTTCGTTACAGAAGCATCCAGGAATTCGCCTACAGTGCTATAGGGAAACTATTGAAAACCCAAATCTTGATGCCCGGACGGGGATTCGAACCGGCGTCCTCCCGAATACAAGGTCACAGCGTTATCAGCTCACTCACCACGCTCGGTAAATTGTTGTATCTGGTTAACAAAATCTGATATACTCTGTGATTGTAATATAATATATCTCAACATTTACTTCACTGTTACAAAAATTTCATGTTCGAAGCAAGCACTCACTATTTGCTTCTCGAAATTCCTTCAAGACAAAGTAAATTTTTCAGAACGCCTAAACGCCAATGTGCAACATAGTAGCTGAAGGCTATTACTTTTGAGGAAAGGCACCTATATAGAATATGGAAAAAAGCATTTTCTGTTAATTTCTGTAACCGCCATCGCTTCGCACTGTCTAGTCTACAATGCATTCTCAGGAACAGTAAGTGTCAATATAATTTTCAGGCCTGCCTTACCCAGCACTAGAAAAAAGTGGGTTTGTAAATGTGTTCCAAAGGATTGCGACTGGAAACGCTGAACTGCCGTCCGGTGAGAGAAATGGCCCAGTAGAGCTTATCATTGGGAGCAAGGGGTTTGTTGTCCCCCCCCCCTCCCTCCATAAATGGCTCGAAAGTTGCCTTCAGCAGAGGCATGTTTTAACAACAATTTTTATTGGAGACATCATTATCTAAAAGATAGGCAATAACCAAGGGTCTTGAGCAATTTCAAACAAAAATGACACGTATAGCGATCACCAGAGTGGGTGATTAGCGAATGGTAAGTTTGTTAACATTGTTATAAACTGTTGTAGTTATTTTCCCTGAAGAAGGCCGCAGACTATCTTAACAGAAAGCTGTAAACCTTATGAATCAAACTAAAATTGTACGTATAAGTGCAAACTTACATGCATCCACATGTGCAGTATCCACTCTATAATTTCCTAAGCTCCCTCGAAATCTATTGGCTGGAGAACGGTGCCGTCGCTCGCAAATTAACAACGACCAGAAATACCATTAGAAGAAATTCAAGGTTATGTCCACAATTCAATAGCTAAGCAATTGCTACAAAATTAATTGTCATACTACATTCATTAAGTTTGCTTTTCGTATTATTTCATAGTTAATAAAAAAATATCGATAAACTTTAGTTCTGAAAAAAAACGTTGAATTGCTTTTCAGTAACATGTCACTAATGAAAGAAACATAGAAAAAATTAAATTATTCATTACTTCTTCTGTAATCTCAAATTCCAATTGTCATTTTGACATAGGCTAAATTTCAGCTTAATTAAAACTTTCACTAATGTTGCTGCTTGACCAAAGATTATACATTAAGATTTGTCTTCTTTCGTTAATGGTCTTAATTCATGTTCGCTGTACGTGAGTTATTAGGTTATTTAAATTGGACATCAGATCAAATCGAGTATTCTGGCTTTCTTCGGAATTGCTCAACTGTTGAATAATTTGAATGTGCATTAAGTTCTCTGGCCGTTACAGACTCTATGACCAAAGGTTGCATTATGAATGTTTGTCCAGCTTCAATAAAAAAGTAACGTGTTGGTTTCGAACCAATTGCGCACTCCATTTAAACAGAAATTCTTAAAATTATGTAGAGTGAACGTTTAGGGTCAAATATAAGGGTTTGTATTTCAGCAGGTTAGAGTCTACCAACCACGCTCTTTGAAGCAATTACACGATAGCGCGATCGTCTCTGTCCGAGTTTAATACGTCTGTTAATACTTCTGCATTTTTCAAGCTCAAGAGATTTTATTCACCCAAGGATTAATTAAAGGTCAAGTTCGTATTTCGACAGATCACTTCAACCTGTCATAATCTTTGACCTTCTAAAAATCTGGTTCTATTCTGGACCAGTGACGATACGCAAAAAACGGTCACGGGCTTACACTATTTCAATAATAATTATTCATACCCACGCTGCATCTTCAAAACTTCATTAATTTTATTGGTTATTCAGAGCTGAACACTTTTTATTATATTAGGTTACTGGAATATTCCGTAATTGTAATACTTATTTACCACAGTTGAATGACAATTGTCACTAAGAAAATAATTAGTAGTAACCCATGACCAGAATTTATTAGTGAATTAATATGCGGAAATTCCTACCTGATTGTCCAGTTTTAGGGCTTGCAAAAAACAATTTATTTCTGACAAATATTCAATAGAGAGTTGTTTTGGATATATTTTCTCAATTTTTCAATTTTTTTTTGCTTTGTCTTTATTTATTTATTCATTTTAGTGTCATAATACGCATATAATGTACTTACAACAGAACTTCACTTAGCAAAATCACTTTCAACGCCTGAGTAACATCTATAAGTTATTTGACAGTTTATGAACTCTTCTAATGCAAGTCATTATCTTCATTATTTTCATTTTTTTGTTTCACAGAGTCAGATGATTTTTGCATCTCCCAGCTAAGCACTCTTGGAAGCAGGAGACAGCTAAAGATGCAGCAGTCCTGCCAACTTCAACCAGCGAAACACGTTCGAAGCGTATATGTAGCTTCCCGATGTTTTTCAAGTCCTTTCATAACTCAGACTATTTTCGTTATATTTTATATCTATAATTTAACAGATTCGAGTAAACAGAAACCCCATACTGCAGCGATACGAGGAGAGTTGTCCAATTTTTTATAAAGCGGTTGTCATCTTTGATTTAACCTTCTTTTTTATCGTCTACAATTTTATATTATGTAATATACTTTTTTACTATTTTTTTATTATTATTTATTTAAATGGTATAATTTTTTCTAAATAGTTTGCGGAGGGATTCTTCTCAATTTGTTTTTCCTCTTCTTGAATCTGTGGTAGTCTACCACAAGTTGGACCCAATAGTCTACTATGTTTGGATTCTTTTGAGAAAATATATAATATACAGTGTTCTCCCATTAGCCATATTAAGTCGTCTCTTCTATGTTTCGAATCTGTTGTAATATCTGGTTTAAGCAAATGTTCAGGAGTTATTCTTCTCGTTGTGTTATCTAAAATGTGTGCTGCGGTGCGCCTTGTCCAGTTCCAAATGTCTTTGACACGGTGGTAGGTAATCCTGTGTGGTAGAGTGTCAGCCATTTGACAGTGATTACATCTATCAGTTTCTAGAAGATGGATTTGGTTTAGTTTGGAGTTTGTGACTATTGTCTCATTAACCATCTTGTACAAGATTGCATGTACAGATGTCTGTAACACTGGGTTATGAATATTTGCCCAGAGATTTTTCCATATAATAGTTGGATACTTAGTTTCCTGTCTATTTCCGGGGGTATTATACAAGCCCTATTAATGTTTTTGTTAATTTTATCAATAGTGGCTCAAGGGCAATTGCAAATGGGATCATAGAGAGGACATCCTTGTCTTACTGATCGCCTAATTCGTGTAAGTCCGCTCATCATCCCGTTGACGATTATTTTTGTTGTCGCCTTGATTACTAAATTATTTACGATGTTTGATATCTCTTCCCCAAATCCCATCTTTATCATCGTTTGTTTCAGAAAGTTATGGTTAACTCTATCAAATGCTCGATCGAGATCAAGTGAGAGGATAGCAGCCTCTGAGTTACTTGTGTTCATATAGCCTATGACGTCACGATATTCTGACAGTAGTTGGACAATTGATCTATTATATCCAACAGCAGCCTGGTGGGTTTTAATCACCTTATGTATTTTATCTTTTATTCTATGTGCTAACACCCTAGCGAATAGTTTATAATCACTGTTCCGTAAAGTTATAGGTCTAGAGCTCTTCATATTATTAGCAGTCACATTTTTGGGGACTAATACTGTTAGGCCGGCTACAAATTCCCCAGTAAAAGTTTTTTGTTCCATAATTTCATTTTAAATTTGAATGAATTTATCTTTCATCTGACTCCAGAAGGTAGCGTAGAATTCAATTCCTATGCCATCTGGTCGCGGAGATTTATTTTTGGGGCTTCTTTGGATTGCTGCTTAAGCTTCTTCCTCGTCAATTAACCTGTTAAGGTCTATTCGGTCTTCATCGTTCAATTGCTGTTCTATAGAAGCTAATATTCTGTCTGCGTCTATGGTACTATCTACTTTCTCAAACAGGGGCTTATAATACTTGTAAACTTGTTGTTTTATTGCATCTTGGGTTTTGTAGACTTCTTCTTCTTCTATGCTTAGTTCTGTAATTAAATGTCTCCTCGCTCTGCCCTTTTCTTGCACTAGATGATAAATTGAAGCATCTTCAGAGGATAAAGTGTCATGTACCCTTCTTCTGATTTTGATTCCTTCGAGTTGTCTCCTTTTTATTGCTATTATTTTTGCCTTGACTTTCTTTCTGTTTCTACCTTTTTATATAAATCTCGTAAGCAAAGATAGTAAAATTCTTCTTTTTGCTTTTGCCACTTTTTTAATTCGGTGCTATAGGTCTTCAACATCCGTTGGATCTTGGGTTTAGGCAATTTTCTCCACCACTCTATAGTTGACTGAAATCTCCGTGTTTGGTTCAGCATTGTTGCCATGTATCTGCAAAGTTCTGTTGTAATTCTTAATGTTCTAGAATTGATATATTTGGTTTCCATTATCCTCTCCCCATGAATATATTTTGTATAGTTAGGTATGTTTTGCACTGGTTGGCAACATGATCTGAGAATTCGACAGGCAACCGTTCTGTTGTTAGTTCAATAGAATAAAATGAGAAGAGCCTTCCTCCAGCGCTCTGCCACGACCGGTGGGATATGAATGACGCCTTGGCAAGGGAACGGCGACCGAGGTTTTTTTTTAATATATTTTTTTCCCCCTTAGACTTTAAATATCCGTGGGCGTTACGACATGGAAACGGCAGAGTCTGACTGCACTAAGAAGAGTCCTTGAAGCCACAAGTGGCGAGGAGCGATCCTTGACTTGGTATGCACCGGTAGGAAATCCTCCGGTTGGAGATAATTTTTGGGAAGACGTTCCGCCTAGTTCAACGCCCAGTGAATTAAAATCATGCTCCAATATGAACCTGTATGATCAATAATTTTTGTTTTCATTTTGATAAATATAAAATCGATTCATGTTAGTCTAAAATCAACCATTAATTGATTAAAAGATTCAATTATTTTGTAAACCAATTTTTCGATTGGTCCTATCTGGTCAAGAATGACAAGTAATAGTAGTACTCACAATCCTTTATTTAAGTTTGATGATAACTATCGTAGGATCAAAAACTCGCTTCCTCGGATAGAGAAAAATTATAAAATAATAGAAACAGAAAATAGACAATTTAAAACAGATTAAAAGCTCCTAACTAAATGAAAACATGTGAAAAAGTCTTGTGGTCTTAACTGCTTTCGGACCATATGTGACTTTATCATTTTATGTTATTTGTTAGACATAATAATTATCCAAAAAAACCATAAAATTTATCTTAGTTAAATAGAAGATTGAAGCCGCCTTTTTTTATTTTAAACTAGATTTCTTGTGAACAAAGAACGGAAAAGAAAAGGCCATAACTAACGTGAAGAAACAATCCCACATTCGTCGAGAGTGGTTTTGGATCACTTAAATTGTAGTATTGAATCTCAGTATATTTCCACTGTTTATCTGAAATAATAATAGGTACAATGGCGATATCAACCAATTATAAAATTCTAATACTCAAAAACTGCTAGCCATCGTGGCCCCTTAAAACTGATTCGTTATCAAACAGATATAAACATTACTTTAATTAATAAGTGAGTATGCACTTTGGCAAAGCATATTGTAATATAAGGTAGTCTCCAAACAGTAACAAAACTTACATAAATAATTTATATATCGGTACATTTAAATAACTCGATAAAGAATTCTTCTATCTATAAACAGCGGAAAACAAAGGTATCCTAATAGCCGATGTATGATATTAACAGACGATACTTGCCGAACCGTGTCCTGATTTTCGAAATATTACTAGCGCGTCCGTGGACATACAATGTTGGAAGGAGGAAAAGCTTCCGGCAACGTTTAGCAATTTGAAGGCAGCCTAGTGAATTATTGATGATGAAGAAGAGAGAGAGATACCAAGAAACACAGAGCTGAGGACGAAAAGTTTCCAGGTTTTTGCCTTCGCTCTCAACATACTCACAAACCCAGTTGTATCTCTAGTCCCTGCATAGAAAGTAGAAGGAAAATGAAGGCTTAGTAAAGTTTCCCAGCGTCAATTGAAAAATAGAAAAATTCTAAGGTTCTTTGTCTTATCTGTCTAGAGCAGCTAAATAAAAAACTTATTAAAACAGGAAACAAAAACTGGCAATGAGGATAATTGAATAAATAACCTAACGCGTCTGCTAAAAAAAAATATTTAGCTGCACTAGACGGATAAGTCACAGAAACCTTATTATTAAAGTAGCAAACGATAAAAAGGCCTGAATATCATTTTTGATCGCTCACGCTGATGTACAGATTTTATGGCAACGAATGCTCCAACGAGCATTGGCACTCATCTCAGGCAATCTCGTCTATTCCAGATGAGGCACGCAAAAGTAAAGAGCTGTTCCAAGCATGATTTGTGTTTCAGAGAAAGCTCAAAGCACTATACCAATCAGTCGTGTATTGGAATCTGAAGGAAATCTGCTTATGATTGGATGGAGAGAACGAAGCTGACTAGAGCAGCTTTGAAAATATGTTTCCTTCATTTGTTACTATATGAAAACGGTATCATTACTTACATTGTAATTTGGGTTGAGTTAGAGCGTGAATAAACAACTAATAGACACACTTGTATATACAGCTACTTATGTAAGGTGGCGTAGATCGTAGTACACTGTTCAGATCTAATATAAATTCTATGAGATCAGCTTTTGAACACATCTAAAGGTGTTTCAAATCAATATATAAGAATATGTAAAGATACAAAACGTATTAACGTTTTTAAGGTGAATTATTAATCCAAACACGACGCTGATTGATCAGTTACGCGTAGGGACAAAACAGGTATAGAATCCTTCGTGAAAGACAGTAGCAAAGAATTTGTATGGTAGCTGAAGCAGTAAGCAAAAAAATTCAAATGTTGGTAGTGGCATGTCAAATATATATATATATATATATATATATATATATATATATATATATATATATATATATATATATATATATATATACCAACATTTGAATTTATATATAACAAATAAAATTCAGTCGCCGTATTTATTCGGTCAAAAAGGACGTATATTTCAGTTGCTTTTAAATGAGAAGAAGAAATGCGCGATATTATTAAGAGGTGAGAACACCCTTTTAGTATTTAAAAGTGAATATTCTACTTTTACTTTAATCCCTTCACAAGAGATTCAATTATTGCAGAAATAAAGTGATGATAAAGTAAAGCAAATATTCCGGAGAACGAGAAAAGAAAATAAAGAGAAGAAAGAACAGAAATATACCAGTTCTGACGAAACCAGAGTTTTTTTATATATATACCTTGAACCCGTAAACGAGCGTTTGCTTTTATTAAGAGATACAGAATGTAGTCAGATCTTGCTGATAATGGCATAAAGTAGAAGGAATAAAATTACAACCTTAAAAAGTGTGTTGCCTCTAAAAGATTTTTCTTTAAAAATTTCAAAAACATGTTTAATTATATCCATTCTAAGGCCGATAAAACATTATGATGATGAAGTAATTCAACCTAAAAGACGAGCTGCATCTTGATGGCCATACGTCTGAAGCAATCTTCTCTTTGTATTGTATTTTTTAAATGTATACTACAAATTTTACTTGATTCTGGAGTGAATTCAACTGAAACACTTCAATTGTTGTATACGTTGCCTGGTCAAATGTGAGATCGTTTTAACAGCAAGTCAATAACCTTTTTCAGCATGAGGTCAGAAGCACTTAAAATCGGTATGTATTAGTGATTATGATGACACCAGGAAACGGTTCAGATAGTTTCAAAATGTAACCTAATCTTATATGAAGAACGAGCTAATTTTGTTAGTACCAAACTTAAATTTTCAAAACTATTTTACTCTTCCCGTTATGGTTGTCATTTGCTGTAAGCGTTATCCAGGGTACTAGTAAACAAGTGTAATACAACAGACTATGAAACAAGTTTGACATAAAACACTAAATATCGTTTATCCCATGAGTAAGTTTCATTACACCATGACTCGAGTTTAAATCCTGAACAAGAAAATAGAATTTAGATTTTATGAAATCAGTTAATCCTAACAGCTATCTGATATTGAAAGTATCATACTCTCAGTTTTCCTCTAATATTTTCTACAGTTTTAACATTCAGTTTCTATCATTATAGACTGGCGGAAATTAGAAGTGCAGCTCACATATGGAACTGTGATAAATGAATGAAATTTGGCCCAGAGAATCACCATATGAAGATTATTAATTGATTAAAAATTGAAATTATGAGAATCAAGGGGCTATTTATTATGCAATATTTCTAGGTTTCTTTAGCATACAAGTGGTGATCAATGTGGTGTAGCATCACACTTTTTTGTCCACAAGTTCTTGTCGACCAAGTTTACCAAGGCGAAAAGATGACGACCATCTACAACCAAAAAGCAAACTGTGAGAGAAGTCGGAGGCTTGGCGTGTTTTAAATGGTTGCATCATGTCGTGAAATCTCTCGCAGGATCAGCGTTAGTGCAATGTCAGTAAACAATTGGATGAAAGAAGGCTTTAGTACTCCTAGAGAAGACGCAGATTGTAGCATATACGCTAAGACTAGCTTCTAAGTATTGACATTAAGGGACAATTATCTTTGGTCAGCGGGCGCTGCCAAAGAATAATAGTATGAGAGAGGTGTAATCGCTGTGAGACAAAAAGAGAGCACGGATTGTGTTAAGCTTGCGAGCGGTTTTGTATTTTTGGATATATGATTTTGAATAAACGTCTCATGTTATTGGTGTTCCATATATGTGTGGTTTTTCTTGGTTTAGCAAATATTATGTTCACGTAAATGCATTACATTAATATGCAACAACTGCAGAAAGAAATAAAAGGAATCATTGGCAGTTTATAACATGGCTTGCCTGGTAAGGTTGAATAGAATGTAGCCCAGTTATATTCCATAGAGAAGGACAATAGCATGTGAAGACCGCGAAATTGTGTGGGTGGCTGTTTCTGGCAGACGGTTGAGTGCAGGCCAGATTTAAGCAGTGGTTACAGAGAGAGTCACCCCCAAGACAATTGCAGAGCAGTTACTTGAAACTGGGTTACACTCCTCTGACTCCATTGCAATGTGTTCCATTAATCTGATTTCATTGCCAGAATCGTATACCTTGTGTAATGCAGAACGCAATTGGACCCGTGAATGGAGTACATTTGTGTTTAGTGACGCGTCTAGATTCTGTTTGTGGCAAAGTGATAATCAACAACATGAACGCTGAGCAGTGGAGAAACGGCTTACATTGCTGTGGTTTCAGAACGTCACACAGGTCTACTTCGATAGCAGGACTGAGTTGGTTATTGTTGTAGGCACAATGATTGTCCACCACTCTGTGGGTGTGGTGCTGCACCCTATTGTGATACCCTTCATGTCCACCATAAAAACCGAATCTTCCAACATGATAATACCCATCTTCATCCTGTGGTCATCACAATACAAGCCTTGCAATGGGTTACGATCCCAATTTGGACTGCACGGTCCCCAGATTTATCCTTAATAAAGCATGTCAGGCATGCCAGAAGTAGAAACATTATGGTCACCGAGCACAAACTGTGGAAAAAGTGACTCCACAAGACATACAGGCGTAGAGAGAAATGCCCCAAGAAGACATTGATTCAATGCCGGCAAGGATCCTCCAATGTATAGGTACTCAAGGTTGGCCCAATTCTTACTGACAACTGTATTTAAAGGTAATAAAGTTAGCCTGATCCGTTTCAATTTATTACTATTTCTTCTGGGTATGACCCTGTAAATAGCTACAAAGTTTCCTAAAATTCCACCATTTCTATCTGGGTGTTGGACTTTTAGTTTCCGCCACTGTAACAGCAGAGATCTTCAACGTTAGTGTCAAAATAAGATGACTTTAGTAGGAGTAAAAATACGTTAATCGGATCATATAGTCGTGATATAGTTGTAATTCTGGTAACGCTGATCACCGTTTTTCGTATTGGCTTGGTAATAAAATTGTTTTTGTTATTCCCTCACCAACGATTGTTCTTAGCAATCCATGAAGTTCAGGTCTTCCGTTATGATCATTACTTCACCCGAAGATGGGTGACGGAGATTTTGATCGCCAGAATATTGTGCGAAAACGTCTACTGGGTTAGTTCCCCGAGAAGAATATATTAATAAAATTGTGTTTGAGAGATAATATTATGTAGTAATTACAGCTTCATACATGGTCAGTAAGTTTCCTGCACGTCCAGAGATGACGGGTAAGGCTGTAGGTAAAAGGCAGTGCACGTACTACCTCAGATGTACTAGCAAGTGGCTGCTTTATTTCCATTAAACACCATGTAAGAAACTAAACGTGCTTTGGCGCTTTAAAATAACTAAAGTTCGTCGTTGCAGTTGTGTAGTTATGTTGCCTAACACAATTTTCAATGCTCTTCCCTACCACTTATTACTTCTAATTAAACAATTCGAATGCCGTGTGGCCGCCAGTCTAGTTAGCGTTGCTAACTGGATAAGCTAATTGAATAACAGTCAAAAGGGAATATGCAAGCAAGAAGCTACTGAGAAACACACACACGTGTTAGCTTTCACAGTTCACTAAGTTTTATTCTTCTGAAGCTATACAGGGTGTTACAAAAAGGTACGGCCAAACTTTCAGGAAACATTCCTCACACACAAACAAAGAAAATATGTTATGTGGACATGTGTCCGGAAACGCTTACTTTCCATGTTAGAGCTCATATTGTAGACGGCTGTGATACAATACGCCATTCTCCAGGGCTGCATCAGCGCATTAGGGATTCCATGCGACGGAGGGTGGATGCATGTATCCTCGCTAACGGAGGACATTTTGAACATTTCCTGTAACAACGTGTTTGAAGTCACGCTGGTACGTTCTGTTGCTGTGTGTTTCCATTCCATGTTTAATGTGATTTGAAGAGAAGTAATAAAATGAGCTCTAACATGGAAAGTAAGCGTTTCTGGACACATGTTCACATAACATATTTTCTTTGTTTGTGTGTGAGGAATGTTTCCTGAAAGTTTGGCCGTACCTTTTTGTAACACCCTGTATAATCCAAAAGCAAGTCACCGAACACTAAAACTAATCTTCGTCACCAAAGAATGCAGTTTCGAGTATAATTAATGTTGGAAATAGTGAGTATAAGCCCCGCAATTAATCATTAAACAATTGAAGTGGTCAGTACCGTAGTGGTTCACCATACACAGTTTATAGCAAATCATATCACTCAGAGCAACACACACAGTCTACAAAATACTTCAGCACTGTTCACACAATGTTCTGTCACTCAGAATATCGGTGATGCCGCGATAGAGAGTTAATACAGCGCATACACACGCGGCTACGACTTGCTCGCTCCCGCCGGCCGTAAATCACTTCACTCGACCTTCGACAATACTAGACTGTGCCCTCGGCGACCAACGCCACAGACATTATATACACATCTCAGATCACATTAGCAACTTAAAAAATATCCGTAATGTTTACGGTTTCGTCACAACCAGCAACTAGATTCATTCTGTGAATAAGTTTGTGAAGTCGCAAAGCGTTGCACTGTTCAAAATGCATTGTCAGATTTGTCTCGTGCTGGATCCAGACGTCTTCAGCAAGCACATCGTGCGTCGCTGGTGCTGGCAATTTTCAGAAAGTCGGCAAATTGTACGTGATATGGAGTGCAGTGTGAGACCACCGGCCTTTATTGACAACCTTGTGGAACAAGTGTTGAAGCACAGTTTGTAGAACCGATTTTGCCTTCAGTGATTATCATCTATTCTTATACCTCAAGACTTCGATAAGGTCAACATGTTTAAAGTGGCGGGATGTGCATTTGGATGTCAGACAGTGATTCCAATCCCAGGCAGCGAAACTTCTATGGGACAGGTAGCAAACAGAGACCCACTGTTCTGAGAAATATAGTCCTGGATTTTTTTCCCCCAAAAATCAAAATAAAAGTGTGTCCGTATGGAACCTCTCCCAAAACAACAGACATTAAATAATGCATCCTTGAGTAGCAAAACTTCTGACGAAACTGCTACATCCAACAAGAGAAAAAAACTTCTAAATCAAAGCTTCTTTATAGATGCTTAAACTCTTTGTAATTTTATGTAAGGAGGAACAAAGTTAACAAGTTTTTTTCCACCTTCATCTTTATATATAAATATTAGTACTAAATCACTTGTTGTACACAATATTTCAGTTGGCAAGGAAAACAATGATCGTTATGTAATTACACTTTACAGTTTGTATAGCTCTCCTCTCTCTCGCATTAACCGCATGACATATGTGGCCGCCGCCGGATAAAAAGAGTAATCATGCGCCATCCATAAATGCCTCGCATCGACTATGGAATAAATTCACGGCGAGAGCCCCACTGTTTCCCGCTGAAGCGTCATTAAATACCGCCCTTTGAGCAAACGCACAATGAGAGCACTTATCAGCGGTGGCATCGAGGCAGATAGCGCCTGGAAATACGCGTTGCCTTTCAGGCTGACGCTCAAAGAGGAATACGTTTGCTGTCGGTCGGAAAGTGCTATAACCATTGTGTTTCTGTTCGATACTATATTAGTGGCTTTAGATCAGCCAGACAATAGTCCTTCATAGTGTGCGGTCATACTCCTCTCCCAGAGCACAAAATGTCTTGGAATTAGGCTCTTTACAGCTTCTGCACCCAAACTACGTCTAAACTGCGTGTATACTGTTAAGGGTCCCATACACACAGCAACGTGCTGTCCAACCATGTCACTCAACCTGGTTGGACAACACAAAAACAACAACAATGTTGCCTGACATCAATACAGAGAGAACCAGCACACAGAGAACAAGGTGTTTACTTGTACCGGTAATGTTGGAACTTGAAGAACTGCGGTACTCAAGGAAAATAAATGTAAAAGTATAATAGTAAAAATTTGGTAAAAAAGGCTCCAAAAACACCTCCATTTTCGTAAACCAATTTGCTATCGGATCTCAAAGAAAATGTACCGAAAGATTAAAAAAACTTTCTGAGGATGAAAAATCGATTAACTGAAATGTGTCAACCGATTGTGAAATTTGTATATAAATATAAATGTACAAAATTTTCATAATAACGCTCGGCATCTACGTATTTTCAAACAATAAGATGAATAACTTTTTAATGACACTTGTAAAACTTTATAAGAAATAGTCAGGTTGAAAAGTTTCTTATAAAAGATTCAAATATAATATTGTAATAAATTTTATGAAATAATAATACCAAAAAACTATATGTAGAGGTGCCGAAAATCGAATAATTGAGAGATAAAAGGAGAAATCCATGTTTTTTACTAAACCCCGAAGGTTCCTTGGAATGACAAACTTTCCATTTACTTAATTATATACTATTTATTTTAATGTTATAAACATTTTCGGGAAATTTTAAATTGCAATTGACAATCGAACAGTAATACATATTATTTATCGAATTTTCAATAAAAATTATTTACAACACTCATAAAACCTTTTCCCCCCTCCCCCCCTCTCCTGGAGTCCGTTCGGTTAACTGATGGTTAGGTAACCGATGATCTACTGTAAATACAGGGCGTTCGCCGGAAAACGCTACCCTCCCAGTCTGTTGCCGTCGGCAACTTGCTCGGTCAGTGGACCCAGCAGTTTTCGCCACACGCCACCGTGAATCACCGCACTGTTTAACACCTCCGCTGCCCCAACAGTGCAGTGCAGTGACCCTTACATTGTTAAGAACGGTTTCTTTGCATTGTAGATAGTTTGTGACTTCAGTCTCTTATTAATCAGTGTTGTGAATAAACGTTTCTTTGCGGTTTGGCTGGTTTGGGGCTTCATACTCTTATTAATCTGTACCGTGTTTGAGTGTGAGTAAAATTATGGTACGTTACAGTTTGCAACAAAGAATATTTCTCTACGATACATATGTGAAGAAGAAGTCGTTTAAAAAGTGTCGCAGTAAATTCCGTCGCGAATTTCCTGGCGCTTTACTGCCAGCTAAATCAACAATTCTGCGTCTGGTTAAAAAAGTAAGAGAAACGGGTTCATTTTTTAACAAAAAGAGACTGTCGGTCAACCGTATTCTCACAGAGGAGAAAATTGACGATATCGCTTTTCGACTAGAACAGTCACCCAAAAAATCATTAAGTCAGTTAGGGCAGCGTGTGTCTCGAAATATGTTCAGAAGATGTGAAATGTGCATTACACAAAAGGGTCAACACTTCCAGCATCTTTTATAAGGTAAGCTAATGAATTACGTCACATTTAAATGCTTAGCACACAAGTTTATGAAGTTTATGAAGCGTAATTATTATGAAATAGTCCGCGGCCGACGGTCGAACAATGCCAGAAACTGAGCGCTCGCTCGCCGGGAGCAGTTTCTTCCTTGTAGCGCTAACAGTGGGTTGCGTTTCCCGGCGAACGCCCTGTATTAAACATAATTTGTTGTTCCCAATATTTTATTCAATTCTACTTAATTGCAAAGCTATAAATTAAATTGGTACCCAACTATGGGTAATCATCACCGTATTCTTCATTGTGGTCTTCTTCAGTGTTGGAGGACGATATCCCGGATAATTATGTTTTCTAGTAATGTAAATAATTTAATTTATCAAAGAACCACAAGGTAGGTTCATATTCATCTTCTGCTCCATATATTTCGATTTATCGTCGTTTTTTCCCCCCTAGCCTGGGATGTAGCGTTTTCGCGTATTTGTTATAGGTTTCTTCATAATTTGAACTGTGGTATTCTGTTCCCAGTTATCAACTGTTCCCAGCCCTTGTTTCTCATATATATATATATATATATATATATATATATATATATATATATATATATATATATATAAAATCAGATTTCACTTTTCAGAATTGTGTTAAATTGCGAAACTTTTCTATGATGATTTTCCATGCATTGTTGTTTTGAATAATTGCCATGACGATACCCTTTCTAACTCAGATTACTAACGCTGCATCAGTGACAAACCGGAGCATTCTGATGTTGGTAGCTAGGCGTCCGCGTCAGACACTAATCGTCTGGGAAAGCATTTCCCCCAGAGTATGGGGAAGTTCTTACAGGTGGTTCCGTATCTCCTTCCAGTTCAGCGGTTGGTTGTCATTGCTGTGAGGTGGCATTATCGGGTGTGTCAATCCCGGAGTGGCTGTGTTTGATAAGACCTGAGACATTAGCAATGTTTGCTGTTGTAGCAGCTGGACGATGACACTGAAGTTGTCGTGGTGCTTGCAGTCCGCCTGGTGATGTAGATGGTGAGTTGCGGACTGCTTCTTCGCCTTTGCGGGTCGCTCAGGTCCGGTCGAGCCTGGATGTCGGCAGGGTTTGCCTGATGAGCGTACCAACTCGTTGATAGGGCAGCCGCTATAACAAACTGAATGGGGGCCGGAACAGTTGGAGCAGGTGGGCACCCCGTCTCGCGGGACGCTGCACTCAGCGACTTTGTGTTTTCCAGCGCACCTTACACAGCGCTCCTCAGCGGTGCAGTCGAAGGCCATGTGCCCATGACCCTGGCAGCGAATACATTGTGTCAGGGCTAGCGGAGGCCGCTTCTTGGGTTCGAGTCGGAACTTGCGTACTAGCATTGTTCTTGTGCGCTTCTCCCGCGATACAAGATCCGCAGGCTGGAACGTGTACAGCGGTAGACGCTCCTCGGTGCCTGGGCGGCGCATTTGATGGACAGCCGAGGCTACGATGCGCCGTTGGAGAGCTCGGCAGCTACCACCTCCTCTGGCACATCAGCAGGCAGGCCCCGAACGACCATCTTGGTTGGTCGTCGAGGGGTCTGTGGGGAGTGGCGGATGCCACGCCCATCCAGGTAGGCCTTCAGTCGTCGAAGCTGTGTTGGATGCTGCGGTAGTAGCCGCAACCCCTCCTTCACCGGGAAACAGAGGATATACTGGTTGACTTCTAACATGAGTTCGCCAGCCAGGTGTATATAAATGCCTTTATAGAAGGCGGTTACAGGAAGGAAAGGTCCTTCTTCTTCTTGTGATTCATTGACGTATTCGTGTTCGTCAATGGTCATTTCTTCAGGTGGGGTCGAGATGGTCGTGCCCCCAACTGGAGAGTCAGAAGTAGCTGGCAACGAAGGCTGCGACGTCACCGTAAGATCTTCTTGCGACTTCTCTTCTTGATCCCCGAAGAGGCCTCTTCTCACTTCGTTGGCAAGCCAGTTTGGGTCCTGAGTTATTCTTGTTAATTCTTCCACTTGGCATTTTGGAAAACTTGCCCATATAAACTCCAACACGATGGCACAACATTATGCACAGCGCACAAATATCAAAAGAGTTTGAAAACCGCCAACTTGGTTGGCCAACTTGCGATTTGGTCTGCTAACCTACCCAACCAAGCTGGCCAACAAGTTGTGATGTTACAGAAGCTTCCATCAACTAGACTTCTTTGGACACCAGATAGAGATCACTGTCCTCAAAGCCCGTCAAAAATGATTCCGTTTAACGGAGTGTTCTGGCCGTCTTTATTTACAGTTGCTTAGCCAAATAGAATTGTTTTAAAATAACAGTGAGTGCAATTTCTTGTACCTTACGCTGTATCAAAAAGTTTAAGGCTGAATTTCAGTTTGCTTAAGATTACCACTAACATTGTTGCTTGAAAGTTAAAGCATTTATGTTACATATCCATCGGTTAAGAGTTTATGGAAAACATCTATGTCGAACTTCGTAACGTCACTTTGATTTATGCGAATTACTGCTTGCGAATTAAATAAACGGCAAACGGTACAACTGAGGTTATCATTTTTTTTAATATACTTATACTCGTAATTCTGTTATAATTCTTAGTCAAGACTTATGATGTAATCTTAGGCTTCCGTGGCCAGAGTCTGTTGATTCTTGGATCTTTCTGTTATTTGCATTGTTCAATTCATGCACTTCATTCGTTCTGTTACACTTGTAATAAATGCATTCTTTTTAAGCAAATTTTTCATTTTCTTGCGAATTTCTATGTGCCATACGTGCATCAAAAAGACGTTTTTGCTTGAAAACGTCAGGATGGAATCTTTAATAATACACACCATACATTGCTTTCCTTCGTCATTCCTCCCAGTTTTGTTGTTTCCAGATAATACTCACAGATGTAGCTAGGACAGAGTTTTAAAACCTTAACTTGGTGATTTTTCAAGTGGTAGGGTCACCTCCACATAAAATATAGCTGCTGTTACTCTCTCCTCAAAAAGATATAAAAGATGAATGGCTTTTAACTTCAATTCATTACCACGCTTGTAGGTTCCCTCAACGAGTTATATCTGCCGTATTCTTTAAAATGTTTTCTTACTATATTTTCTGCCATTACTTGATTTTAATTAACATTTCCTTCTTAATGTAATTATTAATAATATGTACAGACTTTCTGCACTTTTGCGAAGCCATTCTCTTAAGCACTCAGTGCTAAACGCTCGTTATCTGATCGGTTATTAGTACTGGGAAAACAAAGAGAAACTTTTTTTAATGAAATGTATAAACAATAGTACAGGACTTTATTTACTTAAATTTTTAAAAAAGTGGCAGTCAGAAGTGAAAACTTAAAACTATGAAATAACAGTGGTTATTTTGGTTTATCAAATTAATTGTAGCATCAAAAATTAAAATTTCATAATTTATAAATTAAAATCATTAACATTAGTGTTTTTCACATGTATACAATATAAATACAACTTGACATAATAATAAATATACATTTATATTATTTATACATAGTAGTTATATTGACATGAATTTCAATGAACTTAGTTTCAATATTATTTTCACTGTTTGCATCATAATTATCATTAAATTCAACAATACTTACCCTTAGGTTATTCGTACTATCAATCATTTAATTTTATTCCAAAAAAGATAGAATAGGCTTATTGTAACTGAAGTAAGAAAAAATATACATATATCCAACCTGAAATTTCGATAATGCATGATAATAAACCCTAAATTTGAAATAAAAGTCAATTTTCATGTTTAGGTGTCCACTGAAAAATTTAAAGATTTTTATTTGGAAATTTTTACATCCAATATTTCGATAATATAAGCAAACATACAGTTATTTCGGATTTTCAAAATTCAACACATAAATTAATTTTTAAATCCGTGGCAAAAATACTACCGAACGACTATAAATCTGTTTTACCACGCAAGTAACATAATTCCTAAGCCACCATGAAATGGTGCTTGAATGATGTATTGCAGAGGTTAATTATATATAAGGTCGCCGGTTTCGCCTAAGCCATTAATTACTTAATTTTACTCCGTAAATTCCTGTATATTAGCATTAAGGTATCTCTTTTCTTCTTTAATCAGGATGTTGACGTCCTTTGTACGCCGCGTGCGTATGTGTGTTAAGTGTTATGCCTGTGAAAGTCATGTCCATCATGTACTGTGTATAACTGGTTAGCAAAAAAAAAAAAAAGTCTCATCTGTCAGATTCTTTTCACTTATTGGGGACTTCTTGGAATGCGGTCCCTGCTTTGTGAAACAAAGTATCCTTTGTTACGTACTTGCCTGTTATTCCTAAAGTCGAGAAACATGTTTATTCCATTTTATCGTTACCTTTTGATTCCTTACGACATTGTATTTGATCCCTGGTGCTGCAGAGATCCTCTTTTGAACAGTGTGACTCGGGGCCATGACTACATGACTAGTCACCTCTGAAGAGGCTCGTCCGTCCCCGAGCAATGATACACGGCTGCCGCTAGCGGAGACGGATGGGGGCAGAAGTAATCAGCGGTGTGCGTGGAGGCGAGGACGTGGCGGGGCGCAGGTGTGCCGTGCCTTGCTGCACGCCGCCGCCCCCGCGCCGTGACGAATTTCCCCAGGCGGGCCTCGTCGCCGGCGCCGCTGTTTACGACGGCCCCTTATAGAATAGCGAGCGCTCCCCGCGGACGCCTGTGGAAAATGAGTCCGCCGCCCGCCTGCCAGCTGTGACGGCAATCCGGCCCGCAGGCGTCCCCGAGGACCGCTGGCCAGGCGAGCGGATCATTAGAACACGGCCGCTACCTGCTACTCCACTAAACAACAGCAACAGAAACTCACCGCATATTCCAAATACGGGGTGTCCCCGAATGACGTGTACAAAATTTGAGAGGAGGTAGAGAACATGGTGAGGAGTCATATTACATCAGAAAGCATGGGCGCAAACGTAGTCATAACGAGATAAAGAGACACAAAGACAGTAAGGCCGCAACACATAATGTATTGTAATACGCTTTATTACACACAAGAACAATCTATTAATATAATAAGAAAGTTGTCATGTATGACATCGCCAATGACGTCACGCTTTGCGTCATTATTTTTGGTAATGAACGTTATTTGATAACATTTCCAAGCATCCGCGAATAAATTAACTGACAGAACACTGAAATAAAAGTATTTATTTTGTTAAAATCGACATATCAATCATTAGATACTCATATTTACCTAATATTCTTTTGATATATACAAGTATTCCTTAAATTCTTTGCCTTTAGATATGTAGGATAAAAGATTTGTGTTTAGAGCAACAATGTGGTCAATGTTTTGGTTAGATTGTTACTTAACATGGGTCAGAATTACAACTGGCATTTGACGTTACGGCAGAGGGTATAAATAATTTAGGTTTTTTTTCAAAATAATTTAAACTGTGTCCTATTATTGAAATTATTAATTCGTTTAAACGGAAATAATTGAACACTGATCCCGATCTGTGCATCATATACTACATTTGAAACAAATATTAAGTGGCATATTGGAAGTTTATAAGATTTATTTTAATTTCCTTTGCTTCCACTGTGTAATATTACTGAGAATATTATTTCAGCAACTGTGTCAGCCATTCAAACGTTTTAATATCGGTCTGAAACATGGATAACAAAAAAGAAATGTATAAAAACCCTTGAAGATTATTGATCAAATTTATATCGCGATGTATTATTGCCACTGAAACGTGATACTGTTTATGTATTAATATGCGTGAGATAGAAGTATTGTTCTCCTGACGGCAAGTTTATCGTAGTACGTGGTTAGGTTGAAATGCAACCTGTATCTGGATGGAAACTGAAACCTTTTGTTATATCGCAAGGCACGAGGAATTACACTGAATTTTATATTATAACAATTCTATTTAGTTACGCAATTGCTAAGACATGAATTGTCAGAACACTGAAAGAAAAGTATGTACCGCGTTTAAATTGGCATATGAATTATCCGATTTTTTATCAAATTAATTCCTTGGTTCGAATGAAAGAAGTTCCAAACTGATCGTGATATATGTGGCCTAAATCACAATTAAATATTACGTGGCATAGAGTAAGTTGTTAAGATTTATTTTTAGCATGCTTCGTTCTCATTTCACCGGATGTATGCTGTCTCAGCCGTTAAAATATCAAACTTCATCACAGGTTTTAAGAAAGAAAGGTGTCAGAACCAGTGAAGATTTGGGATCAAGTTTATTTCGCGATGCATGATGACACTGACATGCGATACAGGGAATGTATCAATTCGCGTGTGGTTAAGCTTTGCTTTTCTATCAGCAATATTAGCGGAGATTGTGGTTAGGCTGAAATGCAGCCCGGACCAAGTTGATAACTGAAGCTTTTTGCTACAGCACAAGGAACGATAAATTACAATGAGCTTTATTTTATAACAATTCTATTTAGTTAAGTAACTGCAGAGAAATAAATTTCCATAACACTCAGATATACCCGTCAGTTTAGACAGGCTTTGGGGCTAGTAATAAACAAAATATCTGACATAAAAGCATCACAGGAGGTGTTCGAAATTGTTCCAAACAGATGGACTGGGCGTGGTGGTCCCGTCGCTTGGCCTCCAGATACCCTGATTTATACCCTCTGGATTTTTTTTTCTCTGGGGTGCCATGAAGAGCCTTATGTACGACATGCCCGTTAATTCTGGAATGGACCTGGTGGCACGAATATCCATTGCTGCTGTTACGAACCGTGAAACGCCAGGTATTTTCGAACTTCTCCGCCAATCCGTGTCGCGTGAGTGTCGTACGTGCATAAATGCCAAAGGCCGCAATTTCTAACAGCACCTTTGATGTTTTTAAGTCACTCTTATTATTTATTTTGTTTTATTTGTGTAATAAAGCGTTTTACTCTTCATTCTGTGTTGTGGTCTTACTGTCTTTGTGTCTTTTTATCTGGTTAGGGTTACGTTTCCGCCCAAGCTTTCTGATTTAATTATGGCTTCTCACGATGTTCTCTACCTCTCCTCCAAGTCTGTACACGGCATTCGGGGACACCCTGTATATAGAGATTCACAAAAATATAACTAATTAGTGCATAAACAAAGGCTTCCCGGCTGAAATATAATATCCGCCGTTTCGCTGCAGCACGATGTAGAAAAATAATCTTTTGATGGCGTTCTCTGTCTTCATCTCCTTCGCAAGCGCTGCGACAGCCATATCTGCAATGCCGTTACGGGCGTCGACGGAGCTATATTCCAAAGCGTAGAGTGGTCAAGGCCTCTACTTGTGAGCTATTTGTTGTGTCGGTGAAGTTTAATTCAGGACGAGTGTACTTACCTGGGCGGTTTACTCCTACAACTGGCCTCCTGTCAACTGATTCTCTTCATGAGACAGGTTCGACAGTAGAATGAGATAGTGATGGCTGTCCTGTAATATTATGCCGACTCGATGTTATTTGAGACAAATCTTACGTTACTAACAGCTTTCTATATCCAATTCTGGCAATGAAATTCTACGTACAAGCGTATAAAGTCGCGGGTAACAGCTAGTTTATATATATAAAGATAAATGTATGTATGTTTGTTTGTTTGTTTGTTCTTCATACATTCCACAGTTTTCATCCGATCTCGTTGAAACTTTTCACACTAATCCTTTGAAACAAGGAGAAAAATACTGTCTACATTTGGTTGAAAAATTATCTGTATAAATAATAAATGTTGTCTTCTAATTTAAAAAAATTACTGAACGGCGATAGACAGACGCGTTGGATATGGAGGTCACTGTACCGTTTTGCGTGTAGAGGTCAGCTAGCTTAGTGGTTAAAGCGCTTGCTTACTAATGTTTGGGTCGTGGTCCCCGGTTCAAATCTCCGTGGAGGCAAAGATTTAAAAAAAATTGTTTTTCATCTTAAGAGTCACCCCTGGACCGTCGGTTATTCGGATTGAATGTTAAAATGTAGATATCACAAATTTAGGGGCGCAATGCGAGGCAAATCGTAGATAGTCTTGCAATGATGTAGGTGTACATTTTTTACGTTAAATTAATCCCTCAGGGGTGATTTTCAACAGTCTGTGTGTGATCTGCAGTAATAATACTATAAATGCGAAATTAAGTCTCTGTCTTTTTGTTACGTTTTGATAACTAAATGCCTATACCGATATTGACGGAATTTGACAAGAAAATCTGTAAGGAGGGCACAGGACATTTTTTTTCGGTATGATTAACAGTTGTTGTCACGAAATTTTGAAAACTTATCGAATGTTGACAGAGAAACGGATGTGTGTTAGTCTATAATGTTGCGTCGGTTGCTCAAGCTGTGCTTCCCGCGCATTATGTTAGTGTATAATTTGTTAAAAAAATTAATTTAGAGAAAAAACGTATTATTTCGTATAGATGTCGATTTTCTCTGACCTATTACTTTGTGTCTGCTTAAATGTTTCTGGCGCCAGTTTATTTTGCCTTCTTTTTTGACATGCCTTGCGGGCGCCAACTGGCCTAAGTTGTAACTCTACAGGGCACGAGCAGCTTAAGTTATTAGAACCCAAGAATCGGATGATCATGCTGAAGAAAGAAGAAAAGACCAAGCTGAAATAAAGTTCCCCTTAGTCAATACTCCTCCCCCCTTCCCACATCCGCACACCTACGTTTGTTTTTAAATATGTTGAGACAGATTTCGCGGTAGAATGATATAGTGATGGCTTTCCTGTCATATTATGCCGACACGGTGTTGTTTGGGACCAATCCTTTGTTACCAACAAAGTTCTATATAAAATTCTGGCAAAGAAATTCTTAATCGACGCGTACGAAGTTGCGGGTATCAGGTAGTATTATATAAAATATATTATTTGGGTATTTTATGTAATACTAAATCGGTTTAGAGAACATGTAAAGTGGGCATAAATATCTGAGCAATTTGTGCGTAGATTTTAAAAGAAATAATATCATTTCTGTACAAACTTTGGGTCAAATTATTTTGACGCAGTTCTATACTTGTTCTTCTGCATTTCTGCAAATCTGTCAAATTCATATCAGTTTTATTTAATGCTGTGCGCTTTCTCAATATTTTTATGTTTGTCATGTAGTTTGTTTTTATCACCGGTGTTGTGACGGTATAAACACAGGTACGAAAATCCTTAGTTAGTAACTACATACATAACTCTCTGTACGTGTAGCAAAGTTACCATGAACAGAAAGCAATAAACAAGAGTAAACAGGTACTAATTGGCGGCGTAAATCATACCAACCAAACTGAAATACACATACTAATACAACGTGGAAACACAACAAGCACATATATGTAAATGCACTAAATTCACATACATACTTTTCTTTGAACATACACACACACAAACATACTCAATCGCTGTTCATCAAGTGAGCCCAGATTACGATAACATTATCCATTCATAACAAAACTGAAAGTGAATAACTGCCTTTCGAATAGCTAATATAAATCATGGGTGTAGATTAAGTTAAGATGTCAGACAGTGGGATAATTTGTCCATATAAACAAGCCAAAAGTAGCATTAGAACTACTGAAGATTTTGGAACGTACAGGAGTGGCTTCTAGTTCATCTAGAATACGTTCATTTTAAAAATAATTATTGGCAATAAAGTAACTACATATACTAGCAGAAAAGTAATTAAAGCTCAAAAACTAATACTGAAAAGTAAGGAAGATTCAGGAAATTAATAAAACTCAGATGAAACAGTTTATCGCTTAACACAAAACATCTGCAACAAAAAAGCATCTCCAAAACACAGAAAACTGAGACATTACAATACAGTCATTCAGCCAAAATGTGTATATGGATCGGAAATACGGCTTTTGAACAGTAAAACAGATATGGACACATTAAGAAAATAGAAAGCAAAGTTATAAGATAAATTTTTTGCTCGAAACATACAGAAGCCAATACGGAACTAAGAATTAATCAAGAAATCTTACAACATACAGACATTCACAGCGATATTAGAAAATGCAGACTAAATTTTAACGGACACAAAAAGAATGACAGACTTACATGACAAATAGTTGAATTTTATGGTAACTGAAGTAAAGCAGTATCAGATACAATCAAATGGATTGGTGAAGTCAAGAAAGACCTCAAATTAGCAGGAATCACTCCAAAGGATATCGACAACAGAGAATCATTTAGATCCAAAATTCACAATTGTCAAGTTAATATGGGGAGGGGGGGAATCGAAGAAAAAAACAACATGGTATAATGAGAGTAAACACGCCCACAGCAGGTGTATTAACAAAATATGGGTACAAAGGGAAGCAAACAAACTCTCCTAAATACTTTTCGTACACCTAATGTACTTATCCTCAAATAACAATAATGAAACCCACATTATTAATGTTGAAGTGATTGAAATTGTCTCGTTGGAAAATGCTGTCAGAGGTAACGCAAGGCGAAATGGATAATCTCGATCTTGAATTTGGCTGTAAGTGAGACAGAAAGAGAAGCAGTGAAATGGCGGAATAGTATGTGACAGGAGACTGGCGTATAGCGAAATAACCCTTTTGCCTCATTTGGCTTAACAAACAATGCAAAGTGGAGCACGGATGAAAAAGCTGCTGTCAAGTTAGATTGATGCTCCGCAGTTCACAGATTTCCAATAACTTTTAAATGAATTTACGCAAACGGTCTGCAGCGAAGCGTTTGTCGGGCTCAGCGTTCTCTTCCTGACGCCGTTTGTTTTACCATCCGCTGGGTCGGAAATTACTTTTAGCGCACTGCTAGATGGAGCAGTACCGGTTCATATCCATAACAGTCAGAGTCGCTCAGTGTATATGTGAGAGGATGTGAAACAGACATGGCCGACACAATAATATTGGAAAGGCAGACGTGTCCTGCGTCAAAAAAAAAAAAATAGCAACTTTCAGAGTAGCTTCACTACAAAAACTTCATCTTCAGAGAACTGTGTCAACACAGATCAAGAGAGGATACCATATTACGAAGGAATTAAAGATGCTAAAAGTGCATAGAAAAAGTAAAAAATGATACGCTCTGTTATTGATAGTGGTAATTTTTACGAGCGTCTCAATGATGATCTGAACCATGTAACATCCGACTTTCTCCATTGTGGTATGCCTAATCAATAAAGGAGCATTCATGAACAAACTTGGCGAGTAAGACTCGTCTTCTAACCATCACACGTCAACTATCATGGACGTTGTTACGGAGACCAAATAAATTCAGTTCATGTGTGTTTTGTTACACCACGTGCATGAATAGTGCACTGTTTTTGTTTCTCGTAATTATTCAAGTAATGAGGACACGTTCCCAGCGTCTTCTTCACCGCCTATTCGCAAAATTTTGGGGTCGTCCGACTTTGATAAGTTTTGCTGATCGTTGGTATGGCCAAAATTGGAGCTTTGGTTTTAAGGCAGCATGTCCTTGCTGACGGCAAGAATTTCATACACACTGCCATGTCGTACAACGCACTTATGGGAGATTTGCCATCTATGAGCGAAACGTGGAATTATGTTATGTGTGTGATAAGTATGGTTCGATTTTTTAGGACAAGTCATATTTTTTTCCTGCCCTCTTTTTGAGCTGTAATGCTGAATTACACACTGAATCAACCATTCTGATTGTATTTAAACGTATTTTATATAGCATATAAATGCTTATTTAGGCTATTTTCGCAGTTTCGTACATATTACGATAATATTTATGGTCATATAATCATATTTTGTGGAAAAATTAGGTAATTTTTTTATAGTACTGGGAATTCAGTGTAATTAGATGAGAAGAAATTAAGATAACTATTCATGAACTGTACTCCTATTATACATTAGAAGAAAAACAAAACTAAATGTCACTGAACTGGTTAGAATTCACCAGTCAAGGATTAAAGTTATTCATTATTGTCACTCTCTAAACGTTAATGTTCCGCCAGCCTTTTAATCGCGACAATGCAGCAGCAGCATGCCTATGGCGATCCGCATCAATCAATGTGTCAATGAAAAACTTTTGAAAATAATCCTCAGTCAGTTTTAAATCAGCAGTGGATCAGTGAGTATCGACATGTCGAAAACAAAATTTTCTGAAAGTGCGAAGTTACAGAGATACGTAAGGGAACTTGGAGAGTAGTATTTCGGCACAGATGAAAGATTTCTGTCCTGCAAAGTATGTGAAATAATTATTTAAAATTTAATTTCCCAATGGTGCCGTGTGTGCACGGAAACAAATTATGCTGTCTACGTAAAAGCGACACTACTAGGTAAAATAAATGATGTGTAATTGAGCTTGTTTTGATGTATAGTAAATTTAAATGTTTGGTCATATTTGGTAATTTTAGGTCATATTTGCCTGCATATTACTTTGTTTTTTGTCCTAAAGATCCGAACCCTAGTAATAAGTGTATTTTTGTTTGTGAGATGTGAAGTTCATGAGGAGGGGATTCGTGACCGTCCCGACATTTGTCTTGATGACTGTGGAAAACTGTCTAAAAACCGCAGTCGGTACGCTGTGGACTGTGCCAGGTTCCGTTGTAGCTACTCGATCCAATGTAACGCGCCTCAATGCACTTAGCCGCATTGGTTCCGTTCTTAGCCATAAGAATAAACTTTTAATAAATGCTATTTTGTTTTTCTAATTTTTATCTAGGACAAGTGGTTATATTTATTTTCCTGGTATATATATTACACTATTGAATTAGTTTTACATCAGCTGAAAGATATGAGCAGATCCAAATGGGTGCAAGTTCGAATCCCAGTAAATAAGGCTTACTACGATTTGAGGATATCGTCTAGATCAGGGGTGGCCAACTCGCGGCCCGCGAGTCGCATGCGGCCGGCCCACCTTGAACATTTTTGGAGCCTGGGAGATTCATCACACTTCTACAAAATATATTTATTCTATAATGGCCAAAGTAATGAAAACCAATGTAATAAAATTACGTTATTTGTGCATCCATATTTCAAAATATATATCATATATATATATATATATCATTTTTAGTGTAATATATTTCTTTAAAATATGTGTTTAGTATCATTATTATAATACATTTTACATGTAATAATGATAGTAAACACAATAATAATAACTCATTATGTTTCAATTTTTCACTCCGAAAAATGTTTATAGTGACTCTAAATGTAATATGGGAATATATCATTTTATAAACGGCCCGCGAAGTTATGACTCATTTCCAAAGTGGCCCTCAAGATCATTTGGGTTGGCCAACCCTGGCTGATACATTTTGAAATAGATAAGAAACTTATTTACTTTTTAATTATGCTTGAGATATTGAGAAAAAATATTGCTCTCCCAATCAAAATAAATGAATGCATTATGTGAAATATTTCTACCGCATACTGTGTATAGACTAATGAGTACCGTCAGTATTTGAGATGTTCTGGTAATTCTCCAGGATGAAGTCAAAGCATGATATATACAAGCAAATTTAGGAAATGTCATGAAGAATGAAGAAAAGGAATTACGTTGTGAACGGCCGGTAGAATAATCAGCCTGTATTAAAGCTATGGCGATGTATCAGTCAAGTGAGTGAGGAGAAAGGGATATTGCATTCAGTATTTTAAACAATGTGATATTTATCCAGTGGTCAAATGCTTACGAAGTTGGAAGAAATGCTTGCTCTGTGTTAAACAGTCCTTAAGCTGGTAATGAACACAGCGATATATTTACATAAAAGCCTAAGAGATAACAGAAAAAGATGTGGACAGCTAGATTTTTAAATTAGAGTTATCGACTTGTTGAAACAGTGCGTGACGGAAAAGGAATATAGGGCTTAATTTTTATACTCGATGAAACACCCTCTCGCAATCAGACTTTTATTAACTTGGCAGCGGCTAAGCAGCCTTACCTGGCGGCGCAGTGCGGTGGAAGCGCATTACGTCCGGCCCATAAAGCAACACGTCAAAATTCATTTCGTCCGCGGAGCTGGCGAGCTGCGGGTTCTCATTTGAAACAAATCACCGATCCACCGCGCTGTCGAACAAGATAACCGCTCGGCCACTCGTGCCAATAGCTTTTTTTCCACGCGTGCGGAAGAAAAAAATAATACGATTTTTTATATGTCTGTTTATAAACAAGCAGCGTTCTGTTTTCGCAGTATCAGCGCGGCACAGACAGAGCTGCTATTTACACTGGCAGCAAATTAGGTACTTCCAACAAATCGAAACTCAGCTAGCGGCCAGTACTTGGCCAATCGAGGCGATGTCATCCATATAGCTCTGAGCACTTTCGAAAGCATCTGCAATTAGAAAATAGGGTGTGTGGGGGGGCTAAACATTCCTTTTTTTTACATTGTTGTAATAACTCCGCCTACACAAGTAGACTGGAATTCGTAACATAACCACTTGAATACTTTAAAATGATTTAGTGGTATGTTTGGTCGAAGACACTATGTAGGATGTGATGTGGTCAGTTTGTAAAGCACTAACTCATATCTTGCCGAAATTTATAGTTATTGACTGTAGTTAATTATATTTTAAGACGAAATGTTTTAGAGAATTGTTTAACGGCGAGATATAAAGTGATGCTACATCACTGGATAAAGGAAGAGAATCTTTGGCAGAGAAAACAAATGATGGGAATGATTGAGAAGGAGACATTAAATGTATCGCAGACCACTTGAATACTTTAAAATGTTTTAGTAATATGTTTGGTCGAAGGCACCATGTAGGATGTTTTGTATCACAGAAAAGAGCATCATGAAACTTAATTTAATAACATAACATGAAACCTGTATTAGATAAGCGATAAAACAATTTGTATGCATGAAATGGTAAATCTTGAGTGAATTAAACTATTTATCGACAAATCGAGAGAGATAGAAGGGAAATTTCTTTTATATTTATGAATCGAGGGAAAATTCGTTATGAGGAAGAGAGTTCTGTTATAGTAAGTATCCAAAATTGAGTAGGATTTTATTAGAGCGTATAAGTTGAATTCTCATTCAAACTTGATTTGCAGAGAATAAGCAAGAGGTTCGACTTTAATGTTAAGATGCTTTTGGAGGAAGGATACGTAACGGGAACAAAAACGGTAGGAGTAAAAATCGAATATTGCCGTTTCACGCGCCATGCTCTTGGCGATATTTAATTTCCCTAGCAAGAACCACTTGTTAACCATTAGACTTCAGGCTTATTTGGTCTGGGAAACCGTTTCAGGCATTGGTTTTCAAAGAATATTGAGGGATCTATTTACTGTATGTAATTAATTTTCTTATATTTTATATAAAGTAATGTTTGCTTTCGAGTTATGCTATTACTGATCCCGATTTGGGGACACGGTAGTAACAGTGGTGTATTAGATTCGTCAAGATTTTATTACCGCCATACCTCTAAGAACTGTAGAGGTAGACAGAGATTAGAATATATGAAGCAGATAATTGAGGACGTGGGTTGTAAGGGGTATGTAGAAATGAAGAGGTTAGCACAGGATAGGAAGGGATGGAGGATTGCATTAAACCAGTCTAAAGACTAACGACAGCAAAAAAAAAAAAAAAAAAAAAAAAAAAAAAAAAAAAAAAAAAAAAAAAAAAATCCTTATTTTTCAAGTTGGCTGTAAACGTTCAGGACACTTCAAATATCAGACCCTACATACATCAATTGATGATTAAAAGGGTTCGGATCTTTAGCACAAGTAATATTTTTTTCCTGCTTCTTTTTGAACCATAATGCTGAACTAAAAACTAATTGATCGTTTGTATTTTAATGTATTTTATATAGCGTATAAATACATATTCAGAACATTTTCCTAGTGTTGGTCATATTACGATAATATTTTTGGTCATATGGTCACATTCTGAGGAAAAGTCTGGTAATTCTTTATAATGCCGGTAATTTACTAGAAGTTATAGACGAGACAAAATTAATATAATTTTTCATGGAATAAACAAAACTAATTTTCACTGAACTGGTCAGAATTCATCAGTCAAGAATTAAAGTTATATATTATACTAATTCTCTAAAAGTAATGTTCCGCCCTTCTATTAATCTTGACAATACAGCAGCAGCATGCTTGTGTCGATCTGCGTTAATCAATGTCTCACTGTCCCCAATACTTTTGAAAATAATTCTCAGTCAGTATTAAATCTGCAGTGAATCAGTGAGTACCGGCTTGCTGGAAAAAAAAAGAAAAAGAAAAAACCTGAAAGTGCGGGGTTACGGAGTTATCTAAGGGAATTTGGAGAGGAATATTTTAGTACAAACGAAATAGTTCTTTTCTGTAAATTATGTGAAATTAAACTTACGTTAACAAAGCAACTTAAAATTTAATTTCCAAATGGTGTAATGAGTGCACGGAAGCAAATTATTCTATCTACATGACAGCGACACTACTAGATAAAATAAATGATGTATAACTGAACATGTTTAGATGTATAGTAAATTTAAATTCTTGGTCATATATTGTCAATTTTAGGTCATATTTACCCTTTTTACAGGTCATATTTGTCCGCATATTTCTCTATTTTTTTTTTTTTTTTTTTTCATAAAGTTCCGAACCCTAATGATTACAATATCAGAGCTCAAACTCAATTAAGGATTATAATATATTTTTAAAATTATTTCTTGTTATTGTTAGTTTGGAATTAATAAATTAATTTTGATACAACTTTGTTTTGTCAGCTCATGGTCAGTCTACTTTATCCCCACTCCACTGCGCTTACTCCTACATGCCAAGGGGGAATTTACTACATGCCTACTGGACACAGCGGTCCGCTCAGAGAGGTAGGTAGAGATTAAGAATAGAACCAGTGAAAAATGATCTTGAGCCGCCAGATCAGAGCGAGCAAAGTATAGTAATCTAATTGTTGTGTCCTCCATATGTAATTAGTTTCGATGACGTGCAAAATATTTGCAGAGGGTCCATGCTCCTCACAGTCAGATGCTGGATAGCACATGAAGTGCTAAGTGTAATGTTTATAAAGAGAGGTATTCATCGTCACAAATAAAGCTGATAGTTTGGCAAGTCAATGAAAAGTACTCTTAGTTGGTTGAATCTCTAACATCTGTCGTGTAAATAAGAACAAGCATGAGATAGTCTATTGAAAGCTGCAGCTGGTACAACTATACATAATGCTGAAAGTTTATGAGCTTTTTAATTTGTCCCTATATTTCACTCTGCAGCCTAGCGCAGACCACTGGTGTTCGTGTGTGGTAGTAACCTGGAGTCTCCCACCGTGCTTTGTTGTGGTTGCATGTCAGTAGCTGTCAATCAAACTTCTTTACAAGGGCGCCAGCTAGTATAAAATATTGTGTTTACAACTAAATTTTATCAACATTTGGATAAAAAAAATAATTTTCATTTTACCTTCGGTAGTGACCATTCAGAACATGAATCGTCATAGGTACCATTTTGACTAAACTATTTGCTTCCTTCGGTTACCAGCCAATCTGCTGGCAGTATTTAATTATTAAAAATCATTATATTTAATGTGATTTAAAGATTAAAGGGAGTCCGTCAGCTGTACGGGTTAAATTTTGACAATATATATATCTGCAGTTTTCAGTTTTCTGTCTGAGACTCGCACTAGTATTAGGAGCTCTCATTAAAATATTTGTCAAAGACAAAAAATATGGTTGGTAGAGCAACTAAAGGCGTACTTCATGGTAGGTATTGAGATTCCAACAAAAAGAAATTATCACCTTTAAGATAAACGTTGCGATTGGCTACCAGGGTCCTATTGCCATGCTAGCACTAACACATAGATGGTGGCAAAGCGACCTGCACTTGGTGCTGATGTAGCACTTCAGTTTAGCGCAATGATCCTGAAGTGTCTGCACAGCTCTGCCCTCACTAATTAAAAAATTAATGATTCAACATTCGAGTCAAACATTACAGACAGACAAAATATACTTTTCAACAATCATGTCATGGTTCTGATTTTATTTGGGCTACATTAAAGCAAATTTACGCGGTAATGTATTCTTTTCGTAAGATCAACTGTCCTTTGTAAAATCAAGTGTACTCTGTCACACGTTTTACCAATGAGATTACGATTTTATCCATCTTGTTACTTGGAAGCATAGAGAAGTAATTTAGGGAGATATAGTTTCCATTAAAGTGTACAAAACATTGCCAGATAATGATAAATACTGAATACTTCTATTTTTTTCTTTCAAATTATTTTCTAGTTACTTTAGCAATGGGCTTCTGGAATCACGTTTAAAGACAAAAAAAATCATTAAAAAAAGCCTCGAAAGTTACTGAGACATGAGAAATGCAATTAGAAATCTTTTTCTAATTTAATTCTCCTGTTTATTGTTGTATATAGAGAAACTTTGATAGATACAGTGCAGTTTATATGGTGGTGGAGGTATGCAGTTTAATAGCAACGTAATGCAGTTTATATTAAGAGCTAATGAAATATGACTCAGTTCCTCCAATACTAGAGTCGAGTGCTTCAGGTTTTCATTGTATATACATATGCAGGGTTTGTGGCTCATAAACTTTGCCCTTTAACTTCACGATACGTCCGGTGTGAGATGCTGGTTTATTCACCATCCACTTTACGATCTGGGGCCGTGCCATTGCTATTTCCAACCCCACTCTCAGCTCTCCTGACGGGCAGAGATTGAAATCCCGCGCGGAGCAACGATCGGCGTTCGAGAAAAGCAACTCAAGTTTGGACGTAAGAGCACTTAAAGAGTAGAAAGTAAAACCCGAACCGGGCTACTCAGCGGGCATCGTGGCACAAAAGCGAAATTAAGCTCTCGGATAAACGAAGGCAAATTTCATCTTGGTCATAAAGCGCAGTTATTGCCCGCATAACTGGCGGCGGCAGTCCCGCAGTATAATGTAAATACGGCCACCAGGGCAAGAGCGGTTTATGCGCCAGTAAACTTGAAACAGTGCGCTCGGGGACCCGCCGGGGCGCGCACTCCACCTGCACGCATAAAACGCGCGTTAAACCTCCGGCGCGCAAGGGGAAAAAAGGAGGAGGTCGGGGAAACGCGAAACAAAATGGGGAAAAAGGCGACCGCGGCGGCAGTCCCCTGCGAGGCAGCGCGCGACCCGCCCGCAACACGCACAGTGTTTGGCCCGCTTTAAATCTGTCGGCGGGCTCAGCCGGCGGTAGCGACTAGGGCGCTTGGCGGCCCGGCCAAAGAGCTCTGCGGCACCTCGGCGAACAACAGCACTCCAGACTGCTGAGTCCCTCTCACTGCTATCCACTACGGACTAAAGTTTTATTTTTACCTTTCAACCACGCACTGTACACCAAGTACAGGGTTATTATAACTGATTGAATCAATTTCACAATTAGCGGTAAGTGTGATATATTGTCACAAAACGTAACGTCAATTTTTTTAAAAAATTTCTCACATGTTACAAGTGCTCTAACTAACTTTTCAGATATATAGACGATATTGAAGTTCTTGCCACGCTAGGCGCAGCATGTCCCTGACAATCTGTCGATAAGTACTGTTGATACCAGCTCGTAGTTCTGGTAGGTCTAACGTAGCTACTCTCGTTTCATTGCTTTTATTGAGGCTTTTGAACGTTGTCTCCTTAATACACTACACATACATTATAACTATACACCGTGTGTCGCTACATTTACGATTATGTCACATTATCTCTTTTCGTTTTGGTTGAATCCTTTTACCAAAGTGAATATTCTGAATCGTTCTTAATGCAACTTCTTAATTGACCTCTTCAGTCGTATTTTCTACTAATAATATTTGCCTTTAGTGTTAGGAAATAAGCACACTCCAACTTTCTCTCTTATGCTAGGATAAATTAAACTATTCGCTCACAAACATTAATGACTTCGATTTTCACTAAGCTTCACATTTATTTAATAAGATCTTAAACAGTTATACTGCACTCAATTTATTTCTCAAAACAATTATTATTCTCATAACTGAACGTTCACTTGTCTGTAATTCTTTTGCAATTCCAGTCCCGCCTCTAAAACATGCCTCATCGCATCAATGTTTTTTCCTTCCAATGTTTCTCTTGTTACAACATATTCTCTTTGTAATGGCATCCCCTATGGTTACGCTATTCTTTTTGCTACCAAGGATGATTAAAAATGACACTTTTATCATAATTATACATAGCACATAAAATTAAAATAAGTTGATAATTATATATTTATTCATATTGGCGTGATGTATGTTCTTCAATCTTTTTTTATTATTATTTTTTTTAAAGGAGATAGAACACTGACCACACACAACGCCAGGCAGTAAAAAATTACTGCACTGGCTTCAGCATCGCTTTCCATAGGATTGTTATGGAGATGATGCAGCAAGTGTGGCAAGAGCTTGAATATCAACTTGATATATGCAGAATCCGTAAGAGGACACATATAGGGAACTTATGTCAAAAAGCTTTTTGAGTTCTTTTGTATGTCTGTAAAGTTTTATGACAATATGTCAAAAAATATAGCTACAGTAAATTTACGAAATTGCTGCAGCAATTTATAATAAATATTTATATTAAAATCGTAAGAATCGAGAATATTGAAGAGACGAATTCTTCACGGGTTTTCTGTCGCATAATTTCTTTTTTATAACGTTTCAGCAGCAACCTCCGCTGCCTTCATCAGATGAACTGTTATATCGAAGCTAGCAGACTGTAAATGACAGCTCACTGTGGTATGGCGGCTCACCTGATGAAGGAAGCGGAGGTTGCTGCCGAAACATTGTTGAAAAAATAAATATCCGGCAGAAAACTCAGGAATAATTCGTTTCATCCATACGCCGGGAAAAACTTAATTCTCACAATATTGAAGAAATTTCCCATGTTATAAGTACGGATTTTGAGCAAAATATTAGAATTAATGAGAAACCTTGATGTGCGTAAAAGATCCGAAACGTTTTGGTCTTCCATAATTAATCACGATTATTCCATATTTTATTTATGTATTTACACAATGTCGAAGAAAACTATTTTTTCTTGCAGAGAATGGATTAAAAAACGAATAGCATTTGTTTCTTCATTTTAGTTGTGTTTTTCCTAAATATAGTATATTTTCAGTCGTTCTTTTTGGTAACTATTTCCTATACATCCAGAAACGTTGTATGGATTTCGTATTTATTTTCAATTTTGTCCGTTTGTAAAACAGTGTTAGATTGCTTTAAGTTTTTTAACTTCTTAAAGTATGATTAAAACTGAGAGGATACGTATATATTCATCGTTCCGATCAAATCACGGCCTAAGCACCAAAATCCTACTGTCAAGTTGCTTTTGGTCAAGGCTAGTGGACGTATGTGGATGAGTGTGTGCTTACAAACTGACCTTATGTAATTCCAGCTCTGCTCAAGTGTCCTCCTGTTTTTCTGGCAGCCCCACTAGAACCTTACAGTTGTGACGTTTGTGCTATTGCTTGACATCACTATGAAATTCCCCTAGTTTGTATATCCATTCTAAAATACTTCTCCTATTTAATTTCCTTGATTCCATTCAAATTTTGCGTCCCTCTAACCATAATTTCAATTTATTTTCTGTAAATTTATCTACATCTTTAAAGAAAATGTGATCACGTTTCACTGTAATTCTTTTCACCTCATAACAACTTTTCTTAAACGCTTCTTTCACACGCAGGTTGTGTATTTTGTCACTTCCAGGTCCCTGTCTCCGCGTGGTTTAACTTTTTTAGTGTGAATTCACTTCATATATATTCTTAATAATGTTTGCGTATCCTTTTTCTATCGTACATTTTATAATCAAATGCCTGACTTATCTTTTTAAGAGTACGAATATGTTTGAACAGCAATTATGACTTTATTGAACTTAAGATTCTTCAGGTTTATAATATCACTACCTTCTAATTCTTCTAACAAACTAAAATCAAGTGCCCCAACAAATACATTAAGTAGCCACTGAGAACATTCGGACATTTCAGTGGACAACGTTGTGGTCAAATTAACGGGGTACAGCAGCAATCTATCACCCGAGTTGTAATCACATGGAAATGCACGTTGGTCACTGCTCGCAAAAGCTTCATTATTTTCTGCACGGAAAAGTATGTTACATTTTATGGATGGGAGTGGCGCTTTGTGACGTAATGAGTTGAAATCCAGTTGTAATTAATTTTGATGCAGATTCCATAAAATTATTGGCTATCGCTGCAGAAAAAAAGCATATGTTTGCAATGTTCTGGAAGTATGATAAATAACTGTCCCTGGTGACCGATACTGCAACAGAATAAAATTTGTTATATTTCTATTTCAAACCAACCAATACTATTTTTTTTTTTAATTTTGTGACTTCTTTTTACGGAAATCCTATTTTCAGAATACTATATACTATCGCTGTAGTTTAAGAAAAGCGTAATGCAGATTAATCTGTGAAAAGTTACTGCCATCATGGTTTTACCCAATGGCAATAGAGGCGAGAAAGAATAGGGGGCAAAGAGCGGGAAGGAATTTGGTCATCCAGGTATTCGCCAGGGGTATTTTCCGGAATCCATGTAAAACCGTTAGATGGTCGCTCTGGTATTCGAGCCTACGTCCTCCTGAATGCAAAGCCAAACTATAATCTCAAGCTACTCATACTGTAACTGCGATCGTTGTTTTTTGGTTCTTCTGCAAAACTCTTTTGATGTTATTACTTTAATTGTTTTAAATCGTGAAGAAAGCTGAAACTGTATTCTTGCGCTACCCTAAAGAACACGAGAAGTGGAAGTAACAAGGCTCACACTGGAATAAAATTATGGCATAAAGGAATAACGCAACGTTAAAAACTCGTTGGATAATGTTTGTTTACAACATTGGATAATATTTGTTAGCTTGAGTGGACATAAAAACAGGTTAGATTCTGTTAGCTTACGAAACGATATATAACCATTTATTTGTTTTTGTGAACATAAGAGAGAGGTTTAGCTCTTATTTTAAAATCTGTATTTTGATTTATTGTACAACGGCAGTTTTTTTTTTTTAAAGGGATCCAGTATAAAAAGAAACGAAATGAAACATCCCGGATTGATAAAGTATATGATGTTTTTTCCGTGATTAGAAAACTATCTGCGTGATGTAGAGGTACTCCCATGGCCAGCAAGATTTCCAGATCTGTCCCCTATAGAACATGTGTGGTACCAGGTCGGCCGTCAGTTCCGTCCCAGTGCCAGCATGCAGGATATCAATGACCACTTACAACAGTTGTCAGCCAGCTTGCCGCAGAAGAGGATACAACGGCTGTATGATACGCTTCCCTACCGAATCAGTGAATGTATCCATGACAGAGGGGTTGCAACGTCAGACTGATAAATTGGCTCTTATTGCCTAATTCTTTGCAAAAAAAATTTGTCAAATAACTATAAAGGGGAAATGCTGAAGAATTGACCTGGTATACTGAAAGAATATGGAATTAAAATGTCTAGAGCAGAAAAGTAAGTGGGTTTTGAAATATCCCTCAAAGAATTTAAAATTGAAACTAAATAAATCACGAAATGGGAGGGCAATTGATAGAGGTGCATATGCACAATCGAAATTCCATTAAATTAAACTATTGTGCTTAATTGTTTTCAATATAATGCAGCGAGTATTTCAACACACAATAATATGCTATACTGCTTCCAACCTGCTTGCTAAACTAGTATGTTTGGTATAAAGTAAAACTTTACAAGGTTCTAAAACAAAAGTTACAATTAAATGAGTGTTTGTATGTGAATGAATTATTGTATTAGTTATTGATTGTATGTAAAGACACAAAACTGAATTTCTTGAAACAGTTAAAAGTACGTCTTGACGCAAATGTAGTTGAACGTAATGGATTGTGCTTACTGTATTATGGGTGGGAAAACATAATATTTACAGTAACCGAAACGATCAACAAACATCAAAAATAATACGAATATCCCCAAGAAATTATTAATCTTATCAATATTATTGATCCTCATACGTTAATTGTATATGTACTGGTTAATATTGTGTACTTACTATACTTATAATATAATTTTCTCCTTTAGTTTTTAATGATAAAAATTTAATACCGATTCGTAAATAAATGGACAGCCTTCTTTTACATACGGAATGCAAAAATTTATACGTATTTAGTCTTATAAAAGAAGTCAGCAAAACAAATGAAAATTTTGTCATTCACTTACACTTGAAATTAGGGGACATTTTACTGTCATGGCCCTCTCTTTCCTTCCAAAATCTGCATCTAATTCTTTATCCTTCAAACATTCATATGTTGTCATCAGTGTATGCCTTATTCATATGAACCATTGTCTTTACCATTCTGCAGATTAATCATTTACTATATCACTTGCTGAGTAGTGTGTTCTTTACTTATTTTCACAGACAAATCTAGCTGCCCTTTTTTCGCACACATCAGATTCCCATATTTGATAACAATTATCTGAGTACCTTATTCAAGCAAGACTTCGAGATTTCGTTGCCAAATTTTTCTTACTGCTCTTTTATATCCCCTCATAACCCGCCATGTTTCCATAGTATCTGAACAGTTGATTTATTATTGATTGGTACGTACTTAGGCTTCTACAAGGAAAACCCCTTTCAGAATATAATCATACAAAAACTTTATTATCTACATTTTTACCTACTAAGCTGAAACTTTTTGACAGTTATTTTCATCCTAAGTTTACTTACCAAACCACATGCAATTCCTAGAGGCCCATCTAACTACACATGATCCAGGTATACAGTGTTATATCGCCCAAAAGCAACCTAACAAATTTTAAAAGCAACAACAAAATAATTTATTAGAATATTGAAGAGCAATTGATACAACACATTACAAACTAGCTCTACTGTTTTCATATAATGCACTCTACGAATAAGTGCTTTTAATAATTCACTGTAGAATGACGATTGGTATTTTGTCGAAAAAATATTCGTCTATAATCTCAAACTTTGAGTTCTAAACTGTAGATAAGTTATTATTAAATCTGAATTTATTAAAAATAAGGAAGTACTAAAATTTCCGTTTCAAACCTACTAATAAATATATCCTGGAAACAAGTATATCATTTTAACCGTTATTCTGAGTTGAATGAAGTTACTTGCATTAGTTAGTTCATCTCACTGCCATTCGCCTACTTAAACTAAAGATGCTCTTTACACAATTCTCTGATAATTCCTAGGTGACCTGTTAAATATTTTGTCTTATACAAACTTAACGTACAGTAATTCATATTTTTGTTATACGTTAATTGTGATCGTAATTAAAAATGTCATTAACAATCTTCGTATTGCTGTTTATGGCAGCATATTCATGATTTCTTGATAAATATCGTACCGAATGAAAAGTTTCACTGTTTTTTTACGAAACTTTTTACAACTTTAGAAAAAAATGAATAAAAAACAAAGGAGTCTTCGTGATTAAAACGTTTATTGTCAGTAATAATACTCTAAGACACTTGTTATTTCTGTGATTGCGTAATTAATGAACTTTGCTTTATGCGAGAGGTGTTTATGTAGTTATCGCTTCGGCATACGCATTGCGTTTAATTTCGTCTTATGAATATTCATGAAGTGGTATTTGATGTCGTTTAAATGCTTCATACTATATTTACAGAGAGAGGAAACAAAAATCATCAGCAAATGAGCGAATTCACATTTGCAGTTCAGATTTCACTCTAGCGCCGAACGCTGTTGACGTCATTACTGAACACAAATCCGCCTGAACACAATGAACTTCAACCATTGTTCTCATGCAGCGTGATGACGGCTTTATTCTGCCATTGTGCGAACTTCACTTTGTGGCGAACCCTAAACGCCCTTACTGTACTCCATATAATAATTTAACGCGCCATCACTTTGACGTTTTGCAAACAGCCTGCTGTTGCCGTGCATTTGTTTTATGTTAACATACAAGAATCACCACAAACAGACAGTTGTCAACATTTCCTAGCAGCTAACTGTGTAGCATACGAGTAAATAACATTTGAGTGGTCACTGCGACTGCACCAACGTTTTACGACTAACATTACAAATGGATGACAAATATTTCCTTTTACAACGATAATATTTATCATCGAAGTTCTAAGTCACTTAATTTTTTTTTTAAATAAACAGACTTGTTTACTTTTCTTATTTACCTCGTTGTATTCATACCTGAGATCCCATTTAAATTTAATGCATAAAATTAACTAACCATATCCTCAATAACCCTAGTAACAGTTAGTATTTTTCTCCATTAAAATGACACTAGTCATTAAAACTGTGACACTCCCATGCATGATACAATAAGAAAATTTCCATGAGCTTAGTAGTTCCTTGGTTGTACGCACATTGTTTTTGTCGCTGAAAACTTAACACGAAGGTAAAAATTTCATGAAACTTAATTTAAGGTCTTGAAAATTCAGACTGATCAGTATCTTTTACATTATACGGAATATTCCTTCTTGAAATATTTTTGTTTTACTATCTGATAACTGCTGCCCGTAACATGTTTTTTGTTTTTCTCCCCCTTTATTTTACAAAGGATTGTGAGCTCTAAGTTACTCAGTCTAGCAATTTGACTTTAACTTAACTTGTGGGCCCTCAGAAAAATTTCGCATTTCACAGAAAAGGCGTACATTTTATTGCCGAAATATTTGTAAGTTTGTTGAATGTGTTTAGTGTAGTAGTGTCAAAATGTTCAATCGAGTTGTCATGGGAAAGACGTCATCTTAGCCGTGCCGTGTAGATACATGGAGGGAAATTTTTTTATCGTCGGAACATCGAACAATACAGTATGCGAAACTAAATTAACAATTTATCAGAAGCGGAGAACTTTTTCTTCAAAACAGCACCTTATTTATAGATTTTGGTTACGTATGATAGGAAAAAGTTTTGTCACGAAAAATCGCCTTCTAGACTTATGTTCATCTGGGTCAACTATTACGTACCACGTTAAGTCTTCGTTTGCCTTTGGTTGTAAACGTACTCGTGTCAAAACTAGGTTTGTTAACCCTAGAACGGCCCTACAGTTTATCGTGGAATCGCCGGCCTCGGTAGCGTAGGGGCTAGAGCACTGGCTCTGCGTGCCGAAGGTCGCCGGTTCGAATCCGGCCGCGGGCATGGATGTTTAAGTGTTGTGAGTCCGTGTGAATGTCCTGTCCGTCCTGTGGTGTCTATACTTAGGAATCATAAGCGTACTGAAGAAACAAATCACTTGATGCGATATAATAAACACATTGAGCTGGCTGAATGGCTAAGTTGCCGAAAGCCATTTAAAAAATAATAACAATAATAATAATCGTGGAATTCGAAATGCGGAAGTATTCTTGCGTACTTCACATTACATAACAAGCGATGCCAGAGATGGATCTCAGCTTGAGGTCTTTTAACATGTAATATTTTCAGAAAAGAAAGTCATATATAGAATAAGAGATCATGTAGGTTTAGCGACAGTGGATTAATATCTGTTTCAATTCCGAATAATGACATTGTTATGTATCCCCGGAACATTTCGAATGCAAGAAAACAAATTATCTTTCAATGGATATTAACTTGCGGATACTTTTAAGTTAATTTCTCAGTTTATGAACGTCACATGAGAATTAAATATATCCTGTCTAATTCCTAGGACCACGAGCTCTATACTGATTCAAACGCCACCAAAATACGACCTGCAATTTTGGCAAGCGTCAGTTTCGACGAAACAAACCAGCAGACGAATAGAAACTTTTGAAACGTTATAAAAATTCGTTCGGTTGTTTTACCGTGAATGAAGGTTAATGAAACATAATCTGCCACTCGTAGTTATATTCTTAAAAGCAACTGATGCGTCGAGTTACTGACATCTATTTTTTATACCTAAATTATTAAGATTCCTACTGTCTTTTGATTTAAGGGAAAACACCTCACGTAATTAATGGAATCCCACTAACAGTGTGTTATATCTTCCAGACTGAGCCTGGTAGGCGAGGTGTAATGCACTGTTGTGACATTCAGAAAGACCCATCAAGATTTCGGTTTTCAGTGGTTTTTCGAAATCGCTAACGGTTTTTTTATAATAAACAAAAAAATAAAAAATACCATCCCAGTTGAAGGCCCGGAGGCGGGCTGCTGGAGAGTCACGGAGACTCTTTTCAGCCTAACTAACCTACGGGGAGGGAAAGGGGATGGAAGTCGGCAGTGGCCTTGTAGGGAACCATCCCAGCATTCACCTGGAGGGACTGAGGGAAACCATCTTGTTTGTATATGACATGTCTCATGCCGATAGCGCGAGTTTTGAAAAGTGCGTGATGACGTTTTTAGTGTGTTTTGTATTTATGTGTGATGTATATATGTGTGTTTTTTTTTTAATACAGTTTGTGTTTATTTTGTTTTGTCTGTCAAGTTTTTGTATATTAGATGGAATAACGTTTTATTTGTGAGGTTTACTTGGTCGTTTAGTACGTGTTTGCCTTCATTTTTTCCTTTTTGAATATATAAGTTTTCCTGTATAGTGAGTGTGTTGTGGTTGTTTATAGTGAGAATTTGCATATCTGTGTTTATGTTTGTTTGTGAATGGTCATTTTCTATGAGGTGTTCGGCAAATGTGGAATGGTTACTGTATTTTAATGTGCTCATGAGTTCTTTGTATCTGATTTGGAACTGTCTTCGTGTTTGCCCTCTGTATATTGCTTCACATTTTTGACTGGTGAGTTGGTAAATGCCTGAATTGTGGTATTTTTTGTGTCTGAATGGGGTCTAATTTGTCTTTGCAGTGAGTTGTCAGTTCGCAGTGCAATGTTGATGCCTTTTTTTTTGAAAATGTTTGCGATTCGGTGAGTGTATTTGTTAGAATATGTCATTGCATACCATTTCCTTTTGTTTTCATTGTCCTGTGTGCTTTGTGTGTTTGTTTGAACTGTGTGTGTTGCAGATGTGTTTTTCTGGTGGGATCTGTGTAGTTGCAGTTTGGTTGTGCTGTTTATTATTTGTTCTTTTTTCATTTGGTTAATTATTTTCCAGTTTATTGTGTCAACTGTGTGTGGTTCATATCCGTTTTTTGTTGCTATTTCCTTTATTGTGTTGAGTTCTACTTGGTAGTTGTTCTTTGTTTGTGGGATTCTGTTTAATCTGTTTATCATGAAACGTATTGCAGCTTGTTTGTGATTGTGTGGGTGATTTGATGTGGAATGTTTTATCTGGTCTGTTGCTGTTGGTTTTCTGTATACTTGGAATGAGTGTTTGTGTTCATGTTTTGTAATGGTCAGATCCAAAATAATTTTTTTTTCTATGTCTTCTTTTTCTATTGTGAATGTAATTTTTTTGTTTATACTGTTTATGTCCTGGCGTAATTCATTTATTCCTTCATCTGATTCGTTTATGAGGCATAGAATATCATCAACGTACCTCCACCAATACAGAATCTTGTATCCTTTCGGGGGGATACATTCTTCCGACAAATATTATTAATGTCAAAACGAGTGGACTCTTTAAGTATATGGGTAATTTATCATTTAGGATGAATGGGATGTGTATCGCGTGTTTAAACTTAACTTTTTTTAAAAATTAGTGGTGGGAGAATGCAGATTTCCGATTACGACTAATTCCCGCAATGAGCTACAATCATTACTTTATCAGTGCACGCACCTCGAAGCTACGTGCCTCTACCTCAAATGTGGTAGAATTGCATTCAACTTTCATTTAACGATCTAAAATTCTTCCAACGTACTCGCTCTTGCGGGTGTGTATCACGACTTCACAGTAATTTGATTGTTACATATTGTACTGAAACATAATTTTTTGGGTAGTAAGTAGCATTGAGCTTATCATCCCCTTTAAAAATTATTGATTAACGCTGTAGGTAGGAGATCTGAGTTTTAATCGTACGTATTAATGATGTGCTATTATTCTACTAAGCACGAGACCAATTGTTTCTACAGCCTCCTGTATTTACAAAAGATTACACTTTTACGGAGCCATCATAATATCTCAATTTGAAAATTCTAGAAATTCAGAAAAAATCTGGAAATACTTTCGTGGTTGATTTAAGCATATACAAGTTTTAAAAATAGATAGAGGTAACTCTTGCAGAAATTACTAACTTATAGTGACATCTTATTCTATTCCTCTTTTTTTAAATAAAACGTAAACTAGTCAAACCGTTTACTACACTGCAAATGTAGCGAAGAGAATTATTGTTTTCGCAGATGTCAGTAAAATCTATTTTTCTGTGAAACCATGTGTTTCTGGAATTCATTTTTGGAGCGTATATTTATCTGCTTAAGGTTTAGACACTCAGACCGTATTGAATTCTATTCAGAAGAAATATTGGGTCAAGAGAACTTACCAATTCATAGTACAGATAGTACAAAAAGAAATAGAATGCTCTAGATGAAATAGGTCTCTCGATTAAGGGCCATGCACGGGTTGTACATAAACAAGAAAGTAGATCACATGGCAAAGGAAGCAGCTAGATTAGACGTCGCCCTCAGTACTCGGATACTACACACGGGCTGCATTGAAAAAGTATAAACCAATCCGTTGAACAACTTGCAATGTGAATGGGACACTAGTAACAAACCGAGATTATGATATCATCCAGTCCCGAATTCCAATCCGTCCTAGGTTTTCCAGTTCCTCAGGGCCCAGAGAGGTAAAGGTGTTTTTGGACCCATCACCCCCCGGTGGTGAAATTTGGTGAAATCTGGAGGAACTCTCCCCCCCCCCCTTTTAATGGTGATGTAAGATCTTGAGAGACCCCCAGCTCTACTGTTCTTCAAGGAATTAAAAAGATCACTTGCTATTTCTGTTGACTGCCCCTCTAGTGAGATTTCGCCCCCCCCCCTCGTATTTCATCTCACGTAATTAATGGACAATTCCGTCACAAGGAATGATTCCTGGTGCCGGTCCGAAGCCCGGAACCTCATATTGCAAGGGATGAGGAAAGAGGAGGAGGAGGAGGAATCACAAACTCGTGAAAAAACCTGGGTCGATCTGGCTCCAGATGGTAGCACCCTGTATGGGCCCCTGCCTAGGTTTACAGGTGAAACATGGCCAATGGTCTCAAAGGCGGAAGAGGAATCCTAGGTTCCAAACGGTGGAGAGAGCGGAAGAGCTTAATGGAATCTGAAAGCGGAACTCCTGAAAAAAAAGTGGTCCTGTAATGAAAGAAAGATTGTTCCAGCTAATACAGAATATTTAAAAGAATCGAAAAATACCTCCAGACTTTGAGAAAAATGTGATCATTTCTTACCAAACCATCTAGGTGCTAAAAATTGTGAGCAGTATTGAACAATAAGCTTAATAGCACAAGTATAAAAAATTATCACCAATCTAGTATTACGACGAATTGAAAAACAAGTAGAAGAGTTTCTAACGGAAGACCAATTCGGTTTCAGGGAGAGGAGGGGTACAAGGGAAGCTATTCTTGCACTGAGGCTGATATTAGAAAAGAGGGTAGAGAAAGAGAAAAAACCGTATTTAGGTTTCATAGATATTGAAAAAGCATTTGATAATGTTAAATGGGTGAAGATGTTTGAGATCCTCAGAAAAATAGATATACAATACAGAGATAGGCTGCTACTATGGAAAATTTACAAAATTAAAACGACTGTAATTAAAATTGGAAATAAACAAGAGGAAGCAGCAATACATAAAGAGTCAGACAAGGCTGTGCCCTGTCTCCCTTAATTTTCAATGCCTATATTCAAGACTCACTGGATAAGATCAGAGACGAAACTGATGCTGGGATAAAGATACAGGGAAAACTAGTAAATATGACTCGATTCGCAGATGGCATTGTGACATTAACAGAAAGTGAAGAGAATTTTAAGAAAATTTTGGAAACAATGGGGAATGAGTTCAATATGAAAATTAATAAACCGAAGACGAAAGTCATGGTATGTCGTAAGGATAAAAACTCCAAAATTAAAATAAAAATAAATGGAAAATCATCGGAGGATGCTACCTAGGAAGCAAAATCACAAATGGAAAAAGCAAGAATAAGATAAGATGCAGAACTGCACAAGCAAAAATAGCGTTCAACAAAAAGAAACTAATTTTTACAACAGCTAACATCAGCTGGTCAACGAGGAAAATTATATTAAAAGCTTATATCTGGAGTATTGCTCTGTATGGATGTGAAACCTGGACAGTTGGTACAGAAGAGAGAAAAAGATTAATTTCATTTGACACATGGTGCTACAGAAGGATGTTAATGATTAGCTGGAGGGACAAGATTACTAATGAGGAAATTTTTGAGAAGGCGGGACAGCATAACTCTAAATTGAAGAGTATAAGAACTCGGAGGACAATATTAAGTGGAAAATCTTAAAACACGAGAGCTTAGTAAAAACAATAATGGATGGAATGGTAGAAGGAAAAAGATATCGAGGAAGATCACGTTTAAAATACATCCAGCAGATACTGAAAGATGTTGCCGCAGACCAATCCCAGGATTGACTAACGTAGAAGAAGAGAATTAATGTCACCACAAAACATAGTTAGAAAGCGTTTTAATTACAGCATATTCGCATAACAACTACATCGTGAATACAGGTATCTGTGAATGTAGCAGTTCCGAAATAGATGGTATAAACCATATAGTTTTCTCTCGACCCGGATATAAATATCATCGACCTAAGTTCTTGAAACAGCTAACTAACTACGGAATACCTTTCCCGATAAGTGTCTGTTCTATGTTGCACGGAAACAACGAAGTTTTATACAAACTATTAGTAAGTTTTAGAAAGACAACTACTATTGGAATTTAGATATATTAGTTCTTTATTTTTATTAATATTTTACTTCCAATATGTGTAATGAACAATGATTTTTTTTTAAATATCACTAAGACATCGATTAAATGGGCTTTACGTATTTATAACGTTTTACTTTCTGCATGTATGTATGAAGAGTCTTGTACTCCCTACTAGCGGTACATCGTACCACATCTATTATCAACTTAATTAAGGAGTTTACACACATAGATGTATCTATATGTATAATAGTCGATCTGATGTAAAAAATTCTCTCTTTCATTTATGTATAATTATCCCGGACAATGATTGGTTACAATGTATAATGACTAGCTTATCTGTGCAATGCCTTACTTGTCTGTAAAATGACCTCATTATACCGGGTGTTTCAAAAAATGACCGGTATATTTGAAAAATCAATAAAAATTAAACGGGCAGCGATAGAAATACACCGTTTGTTACATTATGCTTGGGGCAACAGTAAATTTTCAGGTAGACAAACTTTAGAAATTAGTTACAATTTTCAACAACAGATGGCGCTGCAGGCGATTTGAAAGATTTGGAATTAAACGCAGTCTGTGAGTTCGCCATTCTGTAAGTCGTCTTTCTGCTGTAAGCGTGTGCTGTTCACAGATTGCAAGTTTTCTGTGAAAAAAATGGTTTATTCCTCCGAATAATCGTACTTCAGATTTTTCCAGACTGCAGCGCCATCTGTTGTTGAAAATTGTAACTAATTTCGAAAGTTTGTCTGCCTGAAAATTTACTGTTGTCCCAAGCATATTGCAACAAACTTTGTATTTATATTGCTGCCCGTTTAGTTTGTATTGATTTTTCAAATATACCGGTCATTTTTTAAACACCCGGTATGTACAAACGGTATATGGCTGTGTTGTGATTTTTGACGCTCAGAGCTAATAAGTAAATTTAAAAAAATATCTGCTTAAGGCTTTGTTGGGTGAAATGTATTTGATTAAAGTTTGGATCTTTATTCGTAAGTTGCGTCGACGGTAAAGAGGCAAAAAGACTACAACATTACTGGAACTTATAAACATCAATCGTCTAAACCGTAACAATTGTCCAAGCGAGGCAAGAAAATGGAATATATCACCTGTTCAGCAGCTCTACACTTGACAACTCAGGCCGCTGCGAGGGCTCCTAATGAATGACACACGAGGGGAGAGCTTTCCCTAATGGAATATAAGGCGAGGGCCGGCGCTGAGTGCCGCGGGGATTTCTGTGAGGCGGGCGCGAGAGGCGTTAAAGGATCCTTTGGCCTTGTGGGTGGAGCGGCGAGGGTCCGCAGGAAGAAAGGCCGCTCCCCCGGGGCACTTAGCCGTCCGCATAATGCTGTTACCGGGCGATCGCCCTCACAGTGCTCCGCACCTGTGGGAAATGTCTCTGCAATCTCCAACTGCGCCATCAACAACGACAAAGCAAGTGTCTCGTTTTACGTGGATTTAAGCAGCGCCTTGCCAGTTCAGCAGGTTTCTGTCTAACAGAATGGCGCTAGTATACTAGTTATATGCTAGAAACATTGTATTTATTTTATCATGTAATAATTGGTCACACTTTTAGCACCTCCATTCACAATTATTAAACCGAGCGTTGTGGGTGAACGGTTAACGGTTGCCGTCCGGACATCCAGATTTGGGTTTTCCAGGTTTCCCCAAATCACTCCAGGCGAATGCCGGGATGCTTCCTTCAAAGAGGCCAAGGCCGAATTCCGTCCTTCTCCTTGACTAGGACAAGTCCCATCCCGCCTGTAATGACCTTAGCTGTCGACGAGTCGTAAAGCAATAAGAAAAAAAAAGAGAATAAACAATTATTAACATATAGCTTGCGAACATGTGCTAGCTTGTGAATCCCAGAGCTATATGTAAGATATCTGGGACAAGGGAGGCCAGGTTGAAAGCGTAGCACTAGATCTTTCTAAGATATTTGACAGAGGAGCCATAAAATGCTTTTAAATAAACTGAACACTACTGGATTGGATGAAAGAGTTACTTGCTGGATAGAGGAATTCTTAAAATCCAGGAAGCAAAATGTTAGAGTTGGAAAAATATTATCAAAAGAGGTGGAAGTAAATATGGGAGTGCCACAGGGTAGTGTATCGGGACCGTTGCTGTTCTTTCTTTTCCTTATTGCTTTACGCCTCATATCGGTCAAGGTCATAAGGAGCGGGAGGAGGGAAGGCAATGAATGGGAAGGAATTCGGCCATGACCATTTGAAGACAGCATCCCGGCATTTGCCTGGAGTGTTTTGGAGAAACTGTGGAAAAACCCAAATCTGAATACGCTGACAGGGATTCGAACCGGCGTAATCCCGAATGCAAAGCCAGAGCGTTAACCGCTCACCCACCAAGCTGGGTCCGTTGCTGTTCATTATTCTAATGAACGATTGAGTTGATGGTTTACGGTGAGAAATTAGGTTGTTTGCAGATGGCATAATGGTATATCATAGGTTCTGAACATCTTCAAAAGTGATCTGGATAGAATATATAAATGGACAGGTCAGCATGAAATGAAGATAAATGCCAAGTAGAGTCAGCTTATTAGGTTGACAGACAAAAAACTATGATTATAGGGTGGTGATAAAATTGCTTGTTGAAGGCTTTAAGTATAATTATCTTGGCAAAACTTTTGACAGTAAACTCAACTGGGCAGGACAAATTGGGCAGGTGGTAGGAAAAGGTTACAAAATCCTTATTTACTGGAGAGGGTGATGACAGGATGTCTCCGAGATGTTAGGGAACTGGGTTACAAAGTTTTGGTCAGACCATTGTTGTAGTTGGTTTTTTAGTTTGGGACCCATATTTTGGGTATCATATACAGGAGTTGGATGGCGTGCAAAGAAGAGCAGCTAGATTTGTTTATGTAAATCATTGCAGGACCCAGACAGTAACTAATATGATAAAGGAGCTGGATTGGGAGTTGTTGGAGGGTGAAGAGAGTGCCGGAACTGTACAAGGCATATGTTGGTGATGGGGCTTGGAAGGATATTGGTCGAAGAATTTGGTATAGTGCATGGAAGGGAAAAGATGTTCATGGGCACAAGCTGGCACTCGATTTCACGCAAGGAGTGGGAAATTTTTTATTTTGTTGGTATGGGCATTAGTGTTTTAACAAATTACGAACTGAAGTGATGAATAATTTAACAAAAACTCTAAAAGAATTTAAAATTAGTAAATGGGGGAGGAATTTAACAGTCAGTTTATATAAGACAATCAAAAATAAAATAAAAAGAAGTAATTAGATGACTAAATAAATTGTCACCGGAGAGTGTGATCCATCGCGATTAAATTATTAATAATAACATAGTAATTTAACAAGGGAACTATAATTAATACCTGAGTGACATAATGTCTGATTTTTTTCTGGGTCAAAATACAAAACCTCCATTTTTAAGCCAACCTTTCTGAGGCAAATTAGGTTTCAAATTTTCTGAATAACGTAATTTGTAATGCGATATGTGATACAGAATAAATTTATTAGAATTACAGCTAATGCCCCACAGTACATGCCAAACAAAGATCACTACGACTTAGGCATTCAATCTACATAAAAGACAAATCAACTAGATTCTTTCAATAAGCAATTAACTGCATCATCAGATTATTCAATAATTAGGACAAACTGAAAATCAACATGAATACAATCAACCAGTTAGAACAGAGACCAGAAATTACAGGGTCTGACATAAACTTTAAACTCAAAGGAATAGCACCAGGATGTCCATTAAACAACCAGCGCAAAACTCATTATTTCGACAGAAGTTACAGAGCTACGATGCTCTGATACTTCAGAATTACATGGCTTCAGGCCTAACTAAATGACTGTCTGTCACGTAATCCGATCAAATGTAGACGACCTACACTCAATACATACAAAGCAAAACTTGCTGGACGTGCAGAACGGTTTGACGGCTATTAAAAATCCCATTATATGATGGGAAAATAGACGAGGACATGTCAAACACATTACCACGAACCTATCAGACCACTTTCAGTGAGTTCAGCAACTCACTAAATCAGCGGTTCCCAACTTATGGGTCGCGACCCACTGGTGGGTAGCGGCGTGTGTTTTGGTGGGTCGCGGAACAATCGAGGTTTTTGCCACCAAAATATATATTAATGTTTTTGAAAAACAAAACACGAAATAAACTATGTGTAGAAAGTGACTTAATGTTAAAATTAACCAGTGTTAGCACTGATATCGATGCCCTCATCAGTACCAGTGCCAGAACTCTCACTTATTGTAAAGTTGTGTTTTTATAATAATTAAACGTATTTTTCATTATCTTTGTAAAAAAAAAGCGGGAGGCGTCTGCACAAAGCATAGCCTCATCGAGTTGACAGCTGAAATTCCAGGATTAGTTAAAACTCGATTTGCAAATTAAAATGGCTCTGATGTGCCCAGTCATATTTTGGTGGGAAACACCTACAAAACCCATTTTAGTGGTTGACTTGTAAGTTTACCATTGTGTTTTCCTGCTCCCAGTCTTCCATATTTCCATACATTTGGTTGCATTAAAACACAATTATAAAGTTCCCAATCAACCACGAAAATCAGGTCTGCAAGTGGTTTCCACCAAACAACGACTTGGCAGACCAGTTGCATTTTAATATGCTGATCGCGTTAATTCTAATCGTGGAATTTCAGCAGTCAACCTGTTGAGGTGATGGTCTGTGCGGCCGCCTCCCGTTCTATAATATGTTTGTTGTTTTATGTATTATCAATCCTTGTTTTCGTTGATAGTAAATCCTTTGTACTAAAATTTGCCTTTTCGTAGGATAGGATAGTCGATAGCGTATCGAGGTCATGCAACATTTCCCATTCTGATATTAGATAGACTCTCATATTAGGTGGGTGGTGAAATTTTTTTTTTACTTAAAGGTGGGTCGTGTACCAATAAAGGTTGGGAACCGCTGCACTAAATCATTTTTTGAAATATAAGCATTTTTTCATGCAGTTTTCAAATCCTATTTTGTAGATTGTTGGTGGAAGTGATACTTTAAATGTGCAATATGTCGTTCTTCAATGGCTGATCTCAGTCGGTAAAAACGTATTTTGCGAAACACAGATACACACAACTCTGTACATCAAGTCAGTACAGCTCAATAATGATTACTTTGTCACTGGATCTCATTCGTATTATTTTGCAGAGAACCATTTTTCTATTTAGAAATACCGGACGGTGATTTCCATGGGTGGCAAGTTGAGCCTCTGGCAGTAAAAACCACAAAATGTAAATCCTTATCACCGTTTTGATTCAAAATAAGTCAATTCCGACAGTAACATCTCTTCATCGCTTTGCATGAGTGCTAACAAGACAATAGTCAACTAATCAAGAACTATGTAGAGCAAGTCTTATTTAGTCAGTTGATTTCAGTCATGTTATTTTTTTAAAACTAAATACGCAGAAACAAACTGGCTTACAAATAGTGTTGTTTGTTTTATTTTAACTTCATTACTTCATTTTTTATATAACTGTTCTGAGAATTAAAAATCGAAAGAATAATATCACATCCTTAACTCATAGCTTCTCGTGTGTTCCACCGAAGGTGGATTAATTTTTCTCTAGAACCATACATTAAAAGGTTTCAGGCTCTCTGTAAGAAAACGAAGTATATTTCACCACAGCGAAATGAAATCTAAATTACTACCGTGTATTGGGCTTCTGGTATTTCGAACAATACAAATTATATTTAGGAATATCATCCAATGTTGTGGAAACTATTAAAGCACCATTGTAGAAATTATGATTCCATATTTATTCTTGAATATTTCTAATTTATTTTGTATATGAAAGTAAGACCACAGAAAACTGTAGAGTATATATTTCAAGTTTTTTCGGGTCATTTGTCTTGGAGTGGTAAACAAGCGGTAAGCTTTACATTCACAGGAGTCGGATTCGATTCGCGAACTGCCTATCGATATTTCTGTTTCGCAAGAATTATTCCTTGATAACAATCATGTCCAATTTCCTTATCGACTGCAAATATTCCAGCACTAAAGACCCCGCTGACGTCAAAGCATAAAGAAATTTTTTAGTAAATACCTGTTCTTAATTTGAATATCAAATACAGGAGCTGGAGAGGGTGCAAAAAGGGGTGCTAGATTTGTTTATGGAAATTTTCGCAGAATGCAATCAGTAACAGATATGATAAAAGAGCTGGAATGAGATTCATTGCAAGACAGAAGTGATGAGGCATGGAAAAATACTGGTGTAAGAATTAAAAGTAATGCATGGAAGGAAAAAGATGACCATGATCACAAGCTGGCACTCGATTTCAGGCACAAGGGTGTGGGAAGATTCTTTTTTTAGGTAAGGGTGTCAGCGATTTGAATAAGTTACCAAGAGAAATGATGAATTATTTACCAAAAACATTGAAAGAATTTAAAGTTTAAATTTGTAGAGGGCAAATTTAGGTGGGTGAAGAAAAGGGGGAAGATGGGTGTGTAGGGAAAATTGCCATCGGAGCGTGGGCTCCATTGTAATTTAATTAAATATTATTATTATTAATCTTCCATATCTCTTAATGCATTCATTTTCTGGCGGTGTGACACTAAGTTGACATCACGATTCCAACTACTCAAAAACCATACGTCCTTTAGCCATTTCATTATTCGTGTTTATGATCCAAGTTTATCAACGCACTCTTATTTCATGTAGCTGTTCCTTTCATTCAGGATAATTATTTCGTGGTTACAAAACTCCCCCTCTCTATAAAGACCTCTGACAAAACTGAATCTGTAATATTAAGTGTGTCGGATTACAGTTTCCTGCAGCTTTTCTGCTGTACAAAAAATTAATAATATGACACCAAAAATGTTTTTCATAGCTACTGCTTTAACCTGGCGGTAATGAGTCTGCGGATAATTAAAAGAAAAATATAATATTACAGCCGACATTTCACCTGATGCAAAAATATAAAATAGAGCCTTTATTTGTAAATATCAGCATTTCATTTTGTCGCCTTTTTAATCTTTGAAACTTCACTCTATGGAAAGAAAATAAAAGCAAATATCATAACAAAAATCATTTTCAATCAGGCTCATCAAGAGCGGCAGTTATACAAAACCCGTAGAGAACCAATTAAAAACACGTAGTAAAAAATATAGTCCTGTGGATAACGTTTACTGTCACCAGTAACTAATTATTGACCGGGATCTGTAGCGTAGTGGCTAGAGTACTAGCTCCCCGTGCCGAAGGTTGTCGGTTCGAGTCCAGCCGAGGGCATTAGTGTGTAAGTGTTGTGTGTGTGTGTGTGTGTGTGTGAATGTCGTTTCCGTCCATAGTGTCTACACTTAGTAGAAACAATATACTGGAGAAACTGGTACACTGGAAGAGTTATGATAATGACATTGAATTGACTGGTAAGCAAATAATTTTACTGCAACACAGTTATTTTTGATGATGTTTTAATTTACGTTATGGGTGACGCGTTACGAGAAGTGATTCTCATTCTCAAACGCAATATTAGTACATATAACGATAACTTTCAAACAGTGTACATCACATAATACCTACATTTAATGTTATGAGAATGTGGACGTCTGAGTTTCTGTGGTGGCGAGTTTTTAAGAAACCTTCAAAAGAACGAAAACTCCAAAAGTTTTATCCAGCAGAAAGTGAAACAAGCACTTCGCACATCAAAAATGCATTAAAAATGTTCTAATATTGCGTTTGAAGATGAGAATCACTTCTCCAAACGCTTAACGTACAGCGTAAATTAAAACATCATCAAAAGTAACTGTGTTGCAGTAAAATTATTTGCTTGCCAGTCATTTGAAAACAGTTACAGACTTTCCTAAGTTCATTTGCTATGGGTAAGTAAAAAACACATTGAGTTTGATGTATGGCCTATGTAGCCAAATGCCATTTTTTCCCCAAAAAAAGCCCTCATTTTTGTGTTAATGTACTGAAATAGACAATTTCCTGTCAACAATTGAAACACATAATTCTCCGTAGAATTAGCTATTGGTCTGAAAATTGTATGCATATAATCAAATTTTAGAGGCATTTCAAACTGTTCAGCAATTAATTACTCATCTTAATTAGGTGGATGGGATCCCGCAAATAATAATTCACTGTCAAATTCTCCTTTAATGGTGCATTAAGTTTTCATAATCCATCGTGCTAATCAATTTTCTTCAAAGCTATATTGTTTGTGGACAAGCAAGTGAATAATATGAGAGCCGGAGTCCACCTTTGACACATTTTTTCGAAAAGTTACTTAGCTCGGTGGTCGAACGCTAGCGACCGGAAATTCCTGAATGGGTCGAATTTTTTGCAAACGTCTGTAGTTAAAAAAAAAAAAAAAAAAAAAAAAAAAAAAAAAAAAAAAAAAAAAAAAAAAAAATCGTGTTTACCGTAGAGTACGTTCGACATCTGCAGTTGAGAAAGCCGTGCCCCTAAACTGTCTCAAAAGTCCAGCGTAATGCAAGTCCGTCGTTGTGCAGAACCTCCACGTCTCAGGCAGTCAGCTGGCGATGTACAAGCAATTCTCCCATGTGTTCTTATGCCAAATTACAAGAGAACGAGAGAAAATCTTGTCTATAAATCAGCAAAAGGTGTCCTTCGTAAGTTTTCTCCTCCCAGTAAACAGGTATTCGAACCTACAGATCGGCTCTCGCGGTTGCACAGCCAACCGAAAGTTTCGCCAACTACCTCCAGCCTTCTGATACGTCCAACAAATGTTAATATTGTTGCTTGTCAAATGCTGCAAGGCGCTGGACCGTTCCCTTTTACTCCGCTAACCTACCAGTTATTACAAATAAACAAAAACAAAAAACTTGTTGCGCGCTTTCAAAATATCGTCGACTCCATGCCCAACCTTCATCTACATCTACATCTACATATATACTCTGCAAATCACAAAACTGTGGGTGGCAGAAGGTGCTCAGCATCAAACCTAATCTCTTTGTTGTGCATTCCAATCCCTAATGGTACGAGGAAAAAAAGAATTCATATAAGAATCAGTGCGGCACCTTATTTCTCTAATTTTATCTTTCCTGTCATGCCGACCCAAATAGGTTGGTGGACGAAGTATTTCACTACACTCGCAAGTGAAAGTGGGAGTACGCATGTTTACCAATAAGTTTATACGAAACGTGCGTCGTCTATCTACCAGAGACTCCCAGCCTAGTTTACTAATCAGTTCTGTAACGCTTTCATAAGGACTGTAGCAAGCGGTCACGAATCGAGCGGCTCTTCTCTGTACTTTCTCTG
>JARYHS010009186.1:103903262-103943945 GCA_031002005.1 Vandiemenella viatica | reverse complement strand
TTTAATTTTAGTACTACTGGAACCGACTTCGATAACAATAACTTACAAATATTTCTATTACTGAAGGCATCTTGTTTAGACCCTAAACCATCACCAAACCCTGATTAAGACATCCAGAGGATAAATATTTTATTTTCTGCACGTTCATAACCATTCCCAAAACTGGCGTTCTTACTCAGCTTACTGAAGTGTGTCATATGTCAACCTTATACTGAACAAGTACAATCAAAGGTAAGAGGTTATAATTACCACAAAAAAAACACATAATTTACAGTAATTTGATTTAGAGCAATTCTTCAGTAATATCATTGCTGTTTCACAATAAGTAACCAACATTTTATTCAGTTTCACAGGTTTAGGAGATTGTAACTGCTGCCGGCGTTCAAACATGAGTTGAATGATGAATAACCTTTTGAGAAAGTTTCAATTCCCTGTCTGCAATAAGGTTGACTTTTGCCACCTAGGAAATTATACGATTCTTACTATGGACTTATGGTCGGACATTTTCGCTCTTTTATGGAAATAACTCAGAAATAAATTTACAACTGGTGTTGCTTATACTGTAATACTTCATACTTCGGATAAAGAATTTAATTTAATGCTCCACTCATTTACTCCAAACAAGAAACTAATATTTTTCTTGATATTCTGTTGCGAGGAGTGTATAATCGCATGTTTGTGCAACTTTTAAAGTTTCTTTCACTAGAAGCGAAAAGTCTGTTTATTAGATAGATGAAAAATGTCTTTGTCTTTTTTATTGCATTTTTTACTGGAGCTTATTGACTACATGACAGTAAAAGCAAATGGTAAATAAGTATTGTATCGAGCTTGACAAAACTTTTAGATGAGAAGGAACGAGCAATTCAAGTTGTACTTTGATGCTTATCGCAAGTTAACTGTATTAAGGGCGAAATGAATATCTTCACCGTGTTTGGAATGTTCACCAAATATACAGTAAGATGACAATTCAACAAATTTGACATGAACTACTAGCGAAAACTAGAATGAGACGAGAGGAGACTTCTCAAAGATACTTTAAAATCGTACTAACAGATTTAAACTACCTGGAAATTAGATTTGCAAGTCATTAACTAGACAAACAAACGATTTATTATTGAAATAAATTTGTCTTTTTCAGTGCAAGAAATTAATAAATAGAATTATGAAACAAATAGTTAACTTTATATCCATTATTGAAGTATGGCATTTAATATATCTTCAATTTAATTATCTCTTATTGATTACATGCAGTGAGATAATACGACCCTCTCATCTGTAAAACTTAAAGATCAGTGGGTCTAAAGCTTAACATTTTTAATCATCTGTACCACAAATTGGCGATTAAATACATTTTATTAGCTGGTTTTTGATTACGTTAATACAATTATGTAATTGCGCCTACCATCACGAGAGATTTGTGTAAATAAATAATGATAAAATGATACTGAGCAAGAAACAATTATCAATTCGGTATGTTATACCAATTTTGGCTGATAAGGTGGCCAAGTTACAGTAAGAATCCTGTTGGTCGAAATAACAATAAAAACCTTGCAGACTCTCCAGGACAACGCCATCCCACAAAAACAATTCTTGTAAAAATAGGCCAAGTCTCGTGTTCATGTAGTGACAAAAAGTTATGAGATAGTTTTCTGAGCCAGTCTACACTCTACTGTGTGTATTCACTTCACTTTGTGAAACAGAATGGTTTCTCTTGTTGCCATAGATCGTTTATCTAGGATTAAAAAATCTGATGACTTGTCCATTATGCAAGCAATGTTTTAGTAAAGCTATATAAATACCTTAAATGTGTTGCTTTATCAAACTTATAATTACGTATAAGCCAAGATTTCCCTCGTTCTTTTTCAAATTATGCCCTCAATTTCATTAAAAATTATGACGTGCATAATAGCCAGGTCATCAGATTTTTATCCTAAATAAACGATCTATGACACCGAAAGAAACCATACTGTTTCACAAAGCGGAGTGAATACACTCTGTGAGGTGTAGACTTGGCTAAGAAAAAGATCTCATACCATTTGCCACTATATGAACACTAGACTTTACCTATTTTTACAAGAATTGTTTTTGTGGGATCTCATTTCTTTTTGTAAGTTTACAGCTTATTCTGAATCGTCGCTCAAATGTAATAATTCCATTTGAAAATCGGTGAATAAGAACATTTCAGAATTTAGGACATGAATATACGTTACCAACTCTCTGAAAACAATGGGTGTGAGCCGTAGAGGAGCAATTACAGTTAGATTCGGTACCACTATAAACAAAATTACAAATAACTTCCAAATTAAGCATAGAAACAAAGTAAAATTTAAGATATTAATTAAAATTGCTGATCTCTATGCATTTAAAAATTCTCATATAGCTTCATCCGGAGCCGAAAATATGTGCCAGAATTTGGGATTGTAATTAAATAAATACAGGGGAAAACTCCAATATTAGAATTTTATTAAGATTTGGGGATGAACTATATATGTAAACCAAATTACTTGTGTGGTGAGACATAGAATCACATTAACATGAGATATGTGGGTAACGAAACAAGGCACGAATTACGCTGGCTTAGGACATTCTACAGGACAGGGGTCAGCGAATTCAAGTGCATTACGGTGAATTCTCCATTCAGGCTGGAAGAAAGACGAAACATAAGGGGACTTGCCAGTTTGTAAAGGCAGATTTACGACCTTTCACTGCTCAGTATGGGGTCGGCCGCAGTTCGGTGGACAGACAGTGTTGACGGGTGAGATATATATCGCGTGACGAATGCAGAAACGTGATAACGTCAAGACACGCCAAATTAGAGATTCTGTGAGTGCTCACTGCGTGAAAATAGTAAAACCGAGTGGACACGAAAGAAAAACGACAGTTTCCGAAGAAATTCTCCAACCCCGTCGAAGGAATGGTGTTTTGAACCAAAGTGTGCTTGGAGGGGCGAATGTTTCGCCAATAGTATTTTAATATATAGAATAGTTCTTATTTTTTTTGTATAATCTTGTTTCATGTCCGCCAATGAGGAGAGAGACAGGAACGTCTACATCGCCGATAGGACCAGAGAAAATCGTCTGGAGTAGGAGAAGCGGCATCACGAAGTTTTAAAAGGTGCTGCGAGATGCTCTTCGCGGTCTTTCTGGTCGGTCTTTCTGATCGTCTTTTCTGGTGGTCTTTTGGGTCTGACTGGTTCCTGTTCACTTGTGCTGGCGCACAAGAACGACCCAGAAAGCCGACAGCATATCATGCGATCGGTTGTGTCTGCATTTGAGTCACAAGGTGACAAATAAATTCAGTGTGGGTTCGGAGTTTGCTGACTTCGCCAATGCAGACAGACGGTAAAAGACAAACATTGCAGCAGTTAGTAATATTGTGTTTGCACTCTACCCAACATAACGCTCTGAGCGGAGAAGTCCGCACGATAAGAACTCTCACTCTCCGATAGACAAACTGAGATATTAGCCGTGGCATTATTTTGTTTTTAACTTGATTCAGTAGTTTCTGTGATTGAAACGGACATTAGCTTGTATAAAATAGTCTCATTACGTGTCTTGCCGAAGACTGTAAATTAACATTTTATATATGAAAATCTGAATGGATATTTTTGTCGTTTTGTATTGCTTAATTTAGTGGCCATTAATGTAGGGCAAAGGTGTTGTTTGTAAATAATTTTGATTGTGTATAATTATTAAATTTAAATTCACCTTATGACTGTTGGCCTTCGTTCAGAGAATATATGGTCAGGTTATGACTTTTTCATTCTTATTAGTGATTATAAATCATTTTGAGAACCCTTTTCAATCCACAATATAAATATTCATATGCTTTTGGTAAAATTAAAATAAATATTAATTACCATTCAGTACAGCGGTACACCGTACCCGCTTAACTTGTTTCAAGGATTACTGGAAGTATAGTGAAATTTTGATGTCGGGGTGTCGTGCTCGAAATAAAATTTTGAATTCAATAACTTCGGAAGTAAGAAATTGAAAGAAGTAAAACTTAAGACATTAGTTAAACATGGTAAGCTCACTCAACAGTGAAAATCTGAGGTACCGGTATAAAGTTGTTAGGAAAGAAAGCGATTTCACGTTAGGGGTAGATATAAAGACATTTACTAGTTTCAGACTTTTCTTATAATATGTGGGTAAAATTTTGTCTGTTTACCAAATTTAAGCTTTATACGGCTTCATCAGTCAGTCATTCAGTGAGTGAGTGAAAAAATCTCTGAAGTTTGCATCCGAATAACATCCGAACTAAGAACAGTAACAAAATAAAATTTAGTACGTTTGCTAATATCTATGCCTAACAGAAATTTAAGAAAAAAGAAATTGAGGTTCAAAAATGGCCCGAATCGCTTCGAGAAAAGGGTAGGCAGAGCCGCCGTATACTCGACTCGGCAGGTGCACTGAAATAAGGGTGTAATTGCAGGAGGATAATATATAGGTGATCAAGGGGGTTATTATGGCCGCGCAGTTCACTTGTGAGCGTCTAGATTGATTTGGGGGTTGTTCTTAGAAGCATCTTAGGATTTTAGGCTATCTTCCAGATTATAACAGATTAAATACTTGTGGGCACCAAGATGTTATTTGTCAGGATAAGTATATATTTGACACCAGGGCGACTCTATTGATAAAGCAGGAGTCCCGTGACTGCTTTAATCGTGATATTTATAATAGATCTTACCTTGTCGATATATCACAAACTCTTCCACATAATTATCTGAAATAACTTGGAATCTAACCTAACGACTGTAAATTACTGAGGCGACACAACTGATTATTTAAACATACTTTTATTATAAAAACCTAATCATACACTTATCCGCAAAACTGTCTAACGTTATGCTGGAAGGGAAATTACACGCAAGCATAGATACATTTGTTATCAACTTACTAAATGAATTAATAGCTTCTTCAAACGAGTATAATGGAAAGATGTCTTTACTGATTAAATGCAACTAACTGAATAATTAACCATCCTGATTATAACCCGACATTACCAAATAAGAATATCACGAGGCTACAACATTACGACAACAACGACAAAAAACTCATTTAAGTTACACAGATTGAATAATGACTTAATAATTTATCTAACTACTTTAACTAACCGAATACTAATTAACGTGAGACAAGACTATGGGCAAGCATAGCTTGCCCAGTGCCGAAAGGCACACAGACAAGACACAAGTCTTACCTCTTACATGGCTGCTGGCAGAATAGTCAATCACAGAATAGAACGATCCGATGCTACGCGGCGTTTCTTATTCACGTTATCACGTGCTAGACGTATGATGCGGGCTTCGGACAGCGCATGCACTGAGAGTCAGCAAATGTCTCACGTAACCACTGTCCGCTTGCTTCGAGCAACTCGTAATATTCACAGACTAAAATATCAAAACTCCCAATTTAAGCCTTAATGCACAGACTGCCTGTTACAAAGGTATCAGAGTTAAGACTGATGAGTGAGTTAGTAACCTGGTTAGTGACCAATGTGCTTCTGAATAGTTCGCTTTATGAACCGTGACTGTTTAACCGCGGGTATGGTATGATGCACCAGTTTGGTACCATTCATTACTGGGAGTGGGTGACACAGGTGTCCGCTGAGGAGGTGATGGAGTCTATTCGACTGTCATATTATATGGCGAGATGTCTGTGCCAATGGATGCGGAGTCAACACTGTGGGGATAATGTTAACTAATGAGTATATTAAGTTACAGTTTGGAGGGATAAGATGAACATGGATTCCGTCTTACCAAGAATGGGTTTGGTGGCAGTATTCTTCTGTAGACCATACTGTGCGGGTCTGTTATATGGAAAGTATTGTGCAAGTAAAATACTGTTTTGTTATAGACACGGTACTGTGTGGATGTAAGATATCTGGGAGCTGTATTTGTGAGAGCCCTGTTGTGTGTGAGAGTGGCTCAGAGAGCGCCTAATAGCATGGGTAATAAAATTACAATTATTAAACTGCCATTTGTTTTGACAGAAGTACTAAGAGCCGAGTAAATTAGCTGTTGTTACAATGATTGAATTACTGTAAAGTAATGTTAACCTTCATTAATAGGATATTTGCAACTGAATTCCTAATTAGGTTTCAGATAATTTTACATTGAATTATCACTTGTTCCAAGGGCGCAGCCCAGATTAGCTTCAGGGTGGGCGGAAACAAGGAAACCTAATAAAAATGCTTGTTGGAAATGGTTTTACTACAAAAAAATTAAACAACAATTTATTGTATTTAAGCACTAATCTGCGAGAGTTCTGATTAAATTTTGACAAAATCAATTTTTTAATATTAAAACATGGAAATTTTATTTTCATGTATTTTTCACTCGATTACTTGAGAGAGGGAACCAGGGTGAACCAAGCACCATGCCCTAGCTACGAGCATGACAGAGTCCAACGGGCAGTTATAACTAATCCAATTCAAGTAATATATGGGTGACGTTTCAGTTTTTAAACATAAATCTCGAATTTTAAGGAAAAATTGTTCTTTTCCCTGTTCAATCAACTTATGTTTAATTACTTTCGATATTATACCGAGCCAGTATCATTAACTATTGCTTTTGCAATAAATTACTCTCCACGTACGATACACGACTTAAATCAGTCGGGTAATATTTGAAGTCAATAAGATATTATTCTACTTGTTTCACAGTTAATAATGTAATGATTTTTAATGTACGATGTGACAGTGTGTTTGTTACTTAGAGTGCACTGTGCTGTGGCATATAAAAGAGAACCAAGACGTGATATGGACAGTAAGAATCGGGACTGTATGAGCCTGTGATTGGCCAGAACCCAGATTTTAAGGAGACAATTTTATTGTCACCAATAAACAGGTTTAGAGCTGGCCTGAAGGCTGGGCACGCATTCGCCGATATTTGGAAAGTGCACAACAAGTTTCTGTTTTGTTTGTTTATTTCTAATAACTCGATAACTCGTAGGTTAGCAGAGTAAAATGGAACAGTCCAGCGCCTTGCAGCGTTTGACAGGAAACAATATTAACATTTGTGAAAATTTGTTTTTGTTGGACGTATCAGGTCAGTTGGACGTTGTCGGCGAAACGTTCGGTTGGCTGGGCAACCGGGAGAGCCGATCTGCAGGTTCAAATACCTGATTCCTGGGAGGAGAAGACTTACGAAGGACACCTTTTGCTGATTTATAGACAAGACTGTCTCTCATTCTCTTGTAATTTGGCATAAGATTACATGGGAGCATTGCTTGTACATCGCCAGCTGACTGCTTGAGATGCGGAGGTTCTTCAACACGACGGACCTGCATTACGATGGGCTTCTGACACGTAGGGTATAAGGACACGGCTTCTTCAACTGCAGATATACTCTACGTTAAACACGAATTTTTAACGACACACGTTTGCAAAAAAATTGAACTATTCAGGAATTCCTGATATTACCCAGTGGCTCTACCTGTATATACCCCCATTCCAATTTGAATTCTGATCGGGTAGATCCACCGCATACATCAGTCTTGCGGGCGACAGCAAACTAACAACATTAATTTTTCTTTTCTTTTGACTTTATGGCTCTTTGACGTCGAGGTCATTAGAGCTGAGGAAGGATGGAGGATGGAGGAGAGGGGGGGGGGGGACGAGGAAGCATTTAGGCCATGACATTTTGCAGAAATTATCCAGGAATTCACCAAGAGAGATTTTTGAAAACGAATTGAATACGGAAATCTGGATGGTCAGCGAGTATTTGAAGTCACTTCCTTCCGAAAGACAGGTCAGATCGTTACCGTTCTACCACCGGGATAAGTAACTTTTTGAGAGGAATTTTTAAAGTTGAACTACCAAACTGTAGTAAACTCCGGGTCACATAATATTCACTTGCTTGTCTACAAACACTATAGTTTTGAAGAAAATTGACTAGCACGGTTGCTTATGAAAACTTAATGCACCATTAAAGGAGAATTTGACAGTGAATTATTATTTGCGGGATCCCATCCACCTAATTAAGATGAGTAATTAGTTTGAAATGCCTCTAAAATTTGATTATATGCATACAATTTTCAGAGCAATAGCTAATTCTAAGGAGAATTATGTGTTTCAATGGTTGACAGGAAATTGTCTATTTCAGTACATTAACACAAAAATGAGGGCTTTTTTTGGGGAAAAAATGGCATTTGGCTACATAGGCCATACAACAAACTCAATGTGTTTTTTACTTTACCCATAGCAAATGAACTTAGGAAAGTCTGTAACTGTTTACAAATGACTGGTAAGCAAATAATTTTACTGCAAACACAGTTACTTTTGATGATGTTTTAATTTACGCTGTGCGTTACGCGTTTGGAGAAGTTATTCTCATCTTCAAACGCAATATTAGAACATTTTTAATGCATTTTTGATGTGCGAAGTGCTTTGCTGGACATTAGTAAAACTTTTGGAGTTTTCGTTCTTTGAAGGTTTCTTAAAAACTCGCCACCACAGAAACCCACACGTCCACATTCTCATAACATTAAATGTAGGTATTATGTGATGTACACTGTTTGAAAGTTATCGTTATATGTACTAATATTGCGTTTGAGAATGAAAATCACTTCTCGAAACGCGTCTCCCATAACGTAAATTAAAACATCATCAAAAATAACTGTGTTGCAGTAAAATTATTTGCTTACCAGTCAATTCAATGTCATTATCATAACTCTTCCAGTGTACCAGTTTCTCCAGTATATTGTTTCTACTAAGTGTAGACACTATGGACGGAAACGACATTCACACACACACACACACACACACACACCCAACACTTACACACTAATGCCCTCGGCTGGACTCGAACCGACAACCTTCGGCACGGGGAGCTAGTACTCTAGCCACTACGCTACAGATCCCGGCCAATAATTAGTTACTGGTGACAGAAAACGTTATCCACAGGACTATATTTTTTAATACGTGTTTTTAATTGGTTCTCTACGGGTTTTGTATAACTGCCGCTCTTGATGAGCCTGATTGAAAATGATTTTTGTTATGATATTTGCTTTTATTTTCTTTCCATAGAGTGAAGTTTCAAAGATTAAAAAGGCGACAAAATGAAATGCTGATATTTACAAAAAAAAAGCTCTATTTTATATTTTTGCATCAGGCGAAATGTCGGCTGTAATATTATATTTTTCTTTTAATTATCCGCAGACTCATTACCGCCAGGTTAAAGCAGTAGCTATGAAAAACATTTTTGGTGTCATATTATTAATTTTTGTACAGCAGAAAAGCTGCAGGAAACTGTAATCCGACACACTTAATATTACAGATTCAGTTTTGTCAGAGTTCTTTGTAGTGAGGGGGAGTTTTGTAACCACGAAATAATTATCCTTAATGAAAGGAACAGCTATATGAAATAAGAGTGCATTGGTAAACTTGGATCATAAACACGAATAATGAAATGGCTAAAGGACGTATGGCTTTTGAGTAGTTGGAATCGTGATGTCAACTTAGTGTCATACCGCAAGAAAATGAATGCGTTAAGAGATATGGAAGATTAATAATAATAATATATAATTAAATTGCAATGGAGCCCACGCTCCGATGGCAATTTCCCTACACACCCATCTTCCCCCATTTCTTCACCCACCTACATTTGCGCTATACAAATTTAAACTTTAAATTCTTTCAATGTTTTTGGTAAATAATTCATCATTTCTCTTGGTAACTTATTCAAATCGCTGACACCCTTACCTAAAAAAAAGAATCTTCCCACACCCTTGTGCCTGAAATCGAGTGCCAGCTTGTGATCACGGTCATCTTTTCCCTTCCATGCATTACTTTTAATTCTTACACCAGTATTTTTCCATGCCACATCCCTCCTGTCTTGCAATGAATCCCATTCCAGCTCTTTTATCATATCTGTTACCGATTGCATTCTGCGAAAATTTCCAGAAACAAATCTAGCAGCCCTTTTTGCACCCTATCCAACTCCTGTATTTGATATCCAAATTAAGAACAGGTATTTACAAAAAAAAAAAAAAAAAAAAAAAAAAATTATGCTTTGGCGTCAGCGGGGTCTTTAGTGCTGGAATATTTGCAGTCGATAAGGAAATCGGACATGATTGTTATCAAGGAATAATTCATGCGAAACAGAAATATCGATAGGCAGTTCGCGAATCGAATCCGACTCCTGTGAATGTAAGAGCCGAAGCTTACGGCTTGTTTACACTCCAAGACGTAATGACCCGAGAAAACTTGAAATATATACTCTACAGTTTTCTGTGGTCTTACTTTCATATATAAAATAAATTAGAAATATTCAAGAATAAATATGGAATCATAATTTTTACAATGGTGCTTTAATAGTTTCCACAACATTGGATGATATTCCTAAATATAATTTGTATTGTTCGAAATACCAGAAGCCCAATACACGGTAGTAATTTAGATTTCATTTCGCTGTGGTGAAATATACTTCGTTTTCTTACAGAGAGCATGAAACCTTTTAATGTATGGTTCTAGAGAAAAATTAATCCACCTTCGGTGGAACACACGAGAAGCTATGAGTTAAGGATGTGATATTATTCTTTCGATTTTTAATTCTCAGAACAGTTATATAAAAACTGAAGTAATGAAGTTAAAATAAAACAAACAACACTATTTGTAAGCCAGTTCGTTTCTGCGTATTTAGTTTTCAAAAAATAACACGAATGAAATCAACTGACTGAATAAGTATTGGCGAGCTGTACAGACTTGCTCTACATAGTTCTGTGTATCTAGATGTTCTTGATTAGTTGACTATTGTCTTGTTAGCACTCATGCAAAGCGATGAAGAGATGTTACTGTCGGAATTGACTTATTTTGAATCAAAACGTTGATAAGGATTTACATTTTGTGATTTTTACTGCCAGAGGCTCAACTTGCCACCCATGGAAATCACCGTCCGTGATTCTTATATAGAAAAATGGTTCTCTGCAAAATAATACGAATGAGATCCAGTGACAAAGTAAGGATTATGAAGCAGTACTGAGTTGCTGAACAGAGTTGTGTGTATCTGTGTTTCGCAAAATACGTTTTTACCGACTGAGATGATCCATTGCAGAACGACATATTGCACATTTAAAGTATTTCTTCCACCAATAATCTTCAAAATAGGATTTGAAAACTGCATGAAAAAATGCTTATATTTCAAAAAATGATTTAGTGCAGCGGTTCCCAACCTTTATTGGTACACGACCCACCTTTAAGTAAAAAAAAAATTTCACGACCCACCTAATATGAGAGTCTATCTAATATCAGAATGGGAAATGTTGTATGACCTCGATACGCTATCGACTATCCTGTCCTGCGAAAAGGCAAATTTTAGTACAAAGGATTTACTATCAACAAAAACAAGGATGGATGGATAATACATAAAACAACAAACATATTATAGAACGGGAGGCGGCTGCACAGACCATTACCTCATCAAGTTGACTGCTGAAATTCCACGATTAGAAGTAACGCGATCAGCATATTAAAATGCAACTGGTCTGCCAAGTCGCTGTTTGGTGGAAACCACTTGCAGACCTGGTTTTCGTGGTTGATTGGGAACTTTATAATTGTGTTTTAATGCAACCAAATGTATGGAAATATGGAAGACTGGGAGCAGAAAAACACAATGGTAAACTTACAAGTCAACCACTACAATGGGTTTTGTAGGTGTTTCCCACCAATATATGACTTGGCACATCAGAGCCATTTTAATTTGCAAATCGAGTTTTAACTAATCCTGGAATTTCAGCTGTCAACTCGATGAGGTGATGCTTTGTGCAGACGCCTCCCGCTTTTTTTTACAAAGATAATGAAAAATACGTTTAATTATTATAAAAACACAACTTTACAATAAGTGAGAGTTCTGGCACTGGTACTGATGAGGGCATCGATATCAGTGCTAACACTGGTTAATTTTAACATTAAGTCACTTTCTACACATAGTTTATTTCGTGTTTTGTTTTTCAAAAACATTAATATATATTTTGGTGGCAAAAACCTCGATTGTTCCGCGACCCACCAAAACACACGCCGCTACCCACCAGTGGGTCGCGACCCATAAGTTGGGAACCGCTGATTTAGTGAGTTGCTGAACTCACTGAAAGTGGTCTGATAGGTTCGTGGTTATGTGTTTGACGTGTCCTCGTCTATTTTCCCATCATATAATGGGATTTTTAATAGCCGTCAAACCGTTCTGCACGTCCAGCAAGTTTTGTTTTGTATGTATTGAGTGTAGGTCGTCTACATTTGATTACGTGACAGACAGTCATTTAGTTAGGCCTGAACCCATGTAACTCTGAAGTATCAGAGCATCGTAGCTCTGTAACTTCTGTCGAAATAATGAGTTTTGCGCTGGTTGTTTAATGGACATCGTGGTGCTAATCCTTTCAGTTTAAAGTTTATGTCAGACACTGTAATTTCTGGTCTGTGTTCTAACTGGTTGATTGTATTCATGTTGATTTTCAGTTTGTCCTAATTATTGAATAATCTGATGATGCAGTTAATTGCTTATTGAAAGAAACTAGTTGATTTGTCTTTTATGTAGATTGAATGCTTAAGTCGTAGTGATCTTTGTTTGGCATGTACTGTGGGGCATTAGCTGTAATTCTAAGAAATTTATTCTGTATCACCTATCGCATTATAAATTATGTTATTCAGAAAATTTGAAGCCTAATTTGCCTCAGAAAGGTTGGCTTAAAAACGGAGGTTTTGTATTTTGACCCAGAAAAAAATCAGACATTATGTCACTCAGGTATTAATTATAGTTCCATTGTTAAATCACTATGTTATTATTATTATTAATAATTCAATTGCGATGGATCACACTCTCCGGTGACTATTTCCTTAGTCATCTAATTACTTCTTTTTATTTTATTTTGTAATTGTCTTTTATAAATTGACTGTTAAGTTCATCCCCCATTTACTAATTTTAAATTCTTTTAGAGTTTTTGGTAAATTATTCATCACTTCAGTTCGTAATTTGTTAAAACACTAATGCCCATACCAACAAAGTAAAAAATTTCCCACTCCCTGCGTGAAATCGAGTGCCAGCTTGTGGCCATGGACATCTTTTCCCTTCCATGCACTATTCCAAATTCTTCGAACAATATCCTTCCAAGCCCCATCACCAGCATATGCCTTATACAGTTCCGGCACTCTCTTCACCCTCCAACTACTCCCAATCCAGCTCCTTTATCATATTAGTTACTGTCTGGGTCCTGCAATGATTTCCACAAACAAATCTAGCTGCTCTTCTTTGCACGCCGTCCAACTCCTGTATCTGATACCCAAAATATGGATCCCAAACTAAACCACCAACTACAACAATGGTCTGACCAAAACTTTGTAACCCAATTCCCTAACATCTCGGAGACATCCTCTCATCACCCTCTCCAGTAAATGAAGGATTTTCTAACCTTTTCCTACCACCTGGCCAATTTGTCCTGCCCAGTTGAGTTTACTGTCAAAAGTTATGCCAAGATAATTATACTTAAAGCCTTCAACAAGCAATTCTATCCTCATCCTATAATCACAGGTCTTTATCTGTGTTCCTAATAAGTTGACTCTTCTTGGTATTTATCTTCATTTCACGCTGACCTACCCATTTATGTAATCTATCCAGATCACACTGCAGCTGTTCAGAACCTTGTCCTGTTTTGTTCCTATGATACCCAATTATGTCATCTTAAAATTTTGACCATAAACCATCAACAAAATCATTCATTAGAATAATGAACAGCAACGTACCGAGCATGGTGGGTGAGTGGTTAACGCTCTGGCTTCGTATTCGGGAGGACGCCGTTTCGAATCCCCGTCGGCGTATCCAGATTTGAGTTTTCCACAGTTTCCCCAAATCACTTCAGAATGCTGGCTTCAAAAGGCCATGGCCGAATTCCTTTCCATTCCTTGCCTCCCCTCCTTTCTCGCCTCTAATGACTTCGGCCTAGATGAGGCATAAAGCCAAAAGGAAAAGAAAGAACAGCAACGGTCCCAATACACTACCCTGTGGCACTCCCATATTTACTTCCACCTCTTTCGATAATATATTTCCAACTCTAACACTTTGCTTCCTGGATTTTAAGAAGTCCTCTATCCAGCAAGTAACTCTTTCATCCAATCCAGTAGTTTTCAGTTTATTTAAAAGCATTTTATGGCTCCTCTGTCAAATATCTTAGAAAGATCTAGTGCTACGCTATCAACCTGGCCTCCCTTGTCCCAAATATCTTACATATAGCTCTGGGATTCACATGCTAGCACATGTTCGCAAGCTATATGTTAATACTTGTTTATTCTCTTGTTTTTTTTCTTATTGCTTTACGACTCGTCGACAGCTAAGGTCATTACAGGCGGGATGGGACTTGTCCCTATTCAAGGAGCGGGACGGAATTCGGCCTTGGCCTCTTTGAAGGAAGCATCCCGGCATTCGCCTGGAGTGATTTGGGGAAACCTGGAAAACCCAAATCTGGATGCCCGGACGGGAACCGTTAACTGTTCATCCACCACGCTCGGATTAATAATTGTGAATGGAGGTGCTAAAAGTGTGACCAATAATTACATGATAAAAAATTACAATGTTTCTAGCATATAACTAGTATACTAGCGCCATTCTGTTAGACATAAACCTGCTGAACTGGCAAGGCGCTGCTTAAATCCACGTAAAACGAGACACTTGCTTTGTCGTTGTTGATGGCGCAGTTGGAGATTGCAGAGACATTTCCCACAGGTGCGGAGCTTCCCCTTTTCGGAGCACTGTGAGGGCGATCGCGCGGTAACAGCATTATGCGGACGGCTAAGTGCCCCGGGGGAGCGGCCTTTCTTCCTGTGGGCCCTCGCCGCTCCACCCACAAGGCCAAAGGATCCTTTAACGCCTCTCGCGCCCGCTCCACAGAAATCCCCGCGGCACTCAGCGCCGGCCCTCGCCTTATATTCCATTAGGGAAAGCTCTCCCCTCGTGTGTCATTCATTAGGAGCCCTCGCAGCGGCCTGAGTTGTCAAGTGTAGACCTGCTGAACAGGTAATATATTTCATTTTCTTGCCTCGCTTGGGCATTTGTTACGGTTTAGACGAATGATGTTTATAACTTCCAGTAACGTTGTTGTCTTTTTGTCTCTTTACCGCGGACGCAACTTATGAATAAAGATCCAAACTTTTATAAAATACATTTCGTCGCATAAAGCCCTAAGCAGATTTAAAAAAATTTATTTACTAGCCCTGAGCGTCAAAAATCACAACACAGCCATCAACCGTTTGTACATACCGGGTGTTTCAAAAATGACCGGTATATTTGAAAAATCAATAAAAACTAAACGGGCATCGATAGAAATACACCATTTGTTGCAAAATGCTTGGGACAACAGTAAATTTTCAGGCAGAAAAACTTTCGAAATTAGTTACAATTTTCAACAACAGATGGCGCTGCAGTCTGGAAAAATCTGAAGTACGATTATTCGAAGGAATAAACCATTTTTTTCACAGAAAACTTGCAATCTGTGAACAGCACACGCTTACAGCAGAAAGACGAATGGCGCAGACTGCGTTTAATTCTAAATCTTTCAAATCGCCTGCAGCGCCATCTGTTGTTGAAATTTGTAACTAATTTCGAAAGTTTGTCTGCCTGAAAATTTACTGTTGTCCCAAACATAATGTAACAAACGGTGTATTTCTATCGCTGCCCGTTTAATTTTTATTGATTTTTCAAATATACCGGTCATTTTTGAAACACCCGGTATAATGAGGTCATTTTATAGATAAGTAAGGCTTTGCACAGATAAGCTAGTCATTATACTTTGTAACCAATCATTGTCCGGGATAATTATACATAAATCAAAGAGAGAACTTTTTATATTAGATCGACTATTATACAGGTAGATACATCTATGTTTGTAAACTCCTTAATTAAGTTGATAATAGATGTGGTACGATGTACCGCTAGTAGGGAGTACAAGACTCTTCATACATACATGCACAAAGTAAAACGTTATAAATACGTAAAGCCAATTTTATCGATGTCTTAGTGATATTTAAAAAATCTAAATTCCAATCGTAGTTGTCTTTCTAAAACTTATTAATAGTTTGTATATAACTTCGTTGTTTCCGTGCAACAGAGAACAGACACTTGTCGGCAAAGGTATTCCGTAGTTATTTAGCTGTTTCAAGAACTTAGGTCGATGATATTTATATCCGGGTCGAGAGAAAACTATATGGTTTATACCTTATACCACCTATTTCGGAACTGCTACATACACAGATACCTGTATTCACGATGTAGTTGTTGTGCGAATATGCCGTAATCAAAATGCTTTCTAACTATGTATTGTGGTGACATTAATTCTCTTCTTCTACGGTAGTCAATCCTGGGATTGGTCTGCGGCGGTTTTCCATTCAGCTCTACTCTCTGCCCTCCTCTTCATATCTACGTATCTCCTACAACATCTTTCAGTATCTGCTGGATGTATTTTAAACGTGATCTTCCTCGATATCTTTTTCCTTCTACCATTCCATCCATCATTTTTTTTACTAAGCTCTCGTGTTTTAAGATTGTCCACTTAATATTGTCCTCCGAGTTTTTATACTCTTCAATTTAGAGTTATGCTGTCCTGCCTACTGAAAAATTTCCTCATTAGTAATCTTGTCCCTCCAGCTAATAATTAACATCCTTCTGTAGCACCATTGTTCAAATGAAATTAATCTTCTTTTCTCTTCTGTACCAACTGTCCAGGTCTCACATCCATACAGGGCAATACTGCAGAGATTAGCTTTTAATAGACTTTTACTCGTTGACCAGCTGATGTTATCGGTTGTAAAAATTCGTTTCTTTTTGTTGAACCCTATTTTTGCTTGTGCAGTTCTGCATCTTATCTTAGTCTTGCTTTTTCCATCATTTGTGATTTTGCTTCCTAGGTAGCATCCTCCGATGGTTCTCCATTTATTTTTATTTTCATTTTGGAGTTTTTATCCTTACGACATACCATGACTTTCGTCTTCGGTTTATTAATTTTCATATTGAACTCATTCCCCATTGTTTCCAAAATTTTCTTACTCTCTTCACTTTCTGTTACTGTCACAATGCCATCTGCGAATCGAGTCATATTTACTAGTTTTCCCTGTATCTTTATCCCAGCATCAGTTTCGTCTCTGATCTTATCCAGTGAGTCTTGAATATAGGCATTGAAATTAAGGGAGACAGGGCACAGCCTTATCTGACTCCTTTATGTATTGCTGCTTCCTCTTGTTTATTTCCAATTTTTATTACAGTCGTTTCAATTTTGTAAATTTTCCATAGTAGCAGCCTATCTTTGTATTGTATGTCTATTTTTCTGAGGATCTCAAACATCTTCACCCATTTAACATTATCAAATGCTTTTTCAATATCTATGAAACCTAAATACGTTTTTTTCTCTTTCTCTATCCTCTTTTCTAATATCATTCTCAGTGCAAGAACAGCTTCCCTCGTACCCCTCCTCTCCCTGAAACCGAATTGGTCTTCCGTTAGAAACTCTTCTACTTGTTTTTCCATTCGTCGTAGTACTAGATTGGTGATAATTTTTGATATTTGTGCTATTAAGCTTATTGTTCGATACTGCTCACAATTTAGCACCTAGTTGGTTTGGTAAGAAATGATCACATTTTTCTCAAAGTCTGGCGGTATTTTTCGATTCTTTTAAATACCCTGTATTAGCTGGAACAATCTTTCTTTCATTACAGGACCACTTTTTTTTCAGGAGTTCCACTTTCAGATTCCATTAGGCTCTTCCACTCTCTCCACCGTTGGGAACCTGGGATTCCTCTTCCGCCTTTGAGACCGTTGGCCATGTTTCACCTGTAAACCTAGGCAGGGGCCCATACAGGGTGCTACCATCTGGAGCCAGATCGACCCAGGTTTTTTCACGAGTTTGTGATTCCTCCTCCTCCTCCTCCTTCCTCATCTCTTACAATATGAGGTTCCGGGCTTCGGACCGGCACCAGGAATCATTCCTAGTGACGGAATTGTCCATTAATTACGTGAGATGAAATACGAGTGGGGGGGGGCGAAATCTCACCAGAGGGTCAGTCAACAGAAATATCAAGTGATCTTTTTAATTCCTTGAAGAACAGTAGAGCTGGGGGTCTCTCAAGATCTCACATCACCATTAAAAGGGGGGGGGGAGAGTTCCTCCAGATTTCACCAAATTTCACCACCGGGGGGTGAGGGGTCCAAAAACACCTTTACCTCTCTAGGCCCTGAGGAACTGGAAAACCTAGGACGGATTGGAATTCGGGACTGGATGGTATCATAATCTCGTTTTGTTACTAGTGTCCCATTCACATTGCAAGTTGTTCAACGGATTGGTTTATACTTATTCAATGCATTATCCGAGTACTGAGGGCGACGCCTAATCTAGCTGCTTCCTTTGCCATGTGATCTACTTTCTTTCTTATGGACAACCCGTGCATGGTCCTTAATCGAGAGACCTATTTCATCTAAAGCATTCTATTTCTTTTTGTACTATCTGTACTATGAATTGGTAAGTTCTCTTGACCCAATATTTCTTCTGAATAGAATTCAATACGGTCTGAGTGTCTAAACCTTAAGCAAATAAATATACGCTCCAAAAAATGAATTCCAGAAACACATGGTTTCACAGAAAAAATAGATTTTACTGACATCTGCGAAATAAATAATTCTCTTCGCTACATTTGCAGTGTAGTAAACGGTTTGACTAGTTTACGTTTGATTTAAAAAAAGAGGAATAGAATAAGATGTCACTATAAGTTAATAATTTCTGCAAGAGTTACCTCTATCTCTTTTTAAAACTTGTACCGATGTGTTCCCGCATATTTTTTTGTCTTCTGGAATATCTCTTCTCAATTTCTGAATCAATGTGCGTAAATCAACCACAAAATTATTTCCAGATTTTTCTGAATTTCTAGAATTTTCAAGAAGAGATATTATGATGGCTCTGTAAAAGTGTAATCTTTTGGAAATACAGGAGGCTGTAAAAACTATTGGTCTCGTGCTTAGTAGAATAATAGTGCATCATTAATACGTACGATTAAACGTCAGATCTCCTACCTACAGCGTTAATCAATAATTTTTAAAGGGGATGATAAGCTCAATGCTACTTACTACCCAAAAAATTATGTTTCAGTACAATATGTAACAATCAAATTATTGTGAAGTCGTGATACACACCCATATTCTTACGAGTACGTTGGAAGAATTTTAGATCGTTAAATAAAAGTTGAATGCAATTTTACCACATTTGAGGTAGAGGCACGTAGCTTCAAGGTGCGTACACTGATAAAGTAATGACTGTAGCTCATAGCGGGAATTAGTCGTAATGGGAAATCTGTATTCTCCTCCCACTAATTTTTTAAAAATGTTAAGTTTAAACACGCGATACACATCCTATTCATCCTAAATGATAAATTACCCATATACTTAAAAAGTCCACTCGTTTTGACATTAATAATATTTATCGGAAGAATGTATTTTTTGTTTAAATACAAGGTTGTTGCAGGCTATGTTTCCACAGTTGCTTAATTAATTACCGGTTGAATGGTAACACCAATGCAACTGTTTAATTTATTTATTGTTGCGCTCGTACCTACAACAGGAAGGACTGCCTATGGAATCCCCAATCTCAGGCACCTTAGCCAATATACTCATAGACAACATAGAAATGGAAAAACTGCAAAAACTAATCCCCCAGATACAAGATTCTGTATTGGTGGAGGTACGTTGATGATATTCTATGCCTCATAAATGAATCAGATGAAAGAATAAATGAATTACGCCAGGACATAAACAGTATAAACAAAAAATTACATTCACAATAGAAAAAGAAGACATAGGAAAAATATTTTTTTTTGGATCTCACTATTACAAAACATGAAAACAAACACTCACTGCAAGTATACAGAAAACCTACAGCAACAGACCAGATAAAACATTCCACATAAAATTACCTACACAATCACAAACAAGCTGCAATACGTTTCCTGCTAAACAGATTAAACAGAATCCCACAAACAAAGAACAACTACCAAGTAGAACTCAATACAATAAAGGAAATAGCAACAAAAAACGGACATGAACCACACACAGTTGACACAATAAACTTTAAAATAATTAATCAAATGAAAAAATAACAAATAATAAACAGCACAACCAAACTGCAACTACACAGATCCCACCAGAATAACACATCTGCAACACACACAGTTCAAACAAACACACAAAGCACGCAGGACAATGAAAACAAAAGGAAATGGTATGCAATGACATATTCTAACAAATACACACACCGAATCGCAAACATTTTCAAAAAACAAGGCATCAACATTGCACTGCGAACTGACAACTCACTGCAAAGACAAATTAGACCCCATTCAGACACAAACAAATACCACAATTCAGGCATTTACCAACACACCTGTCAAAAATGTGAAGCAATGAACATAGGGCAAACACGAAAACAGTTCCAAATCAGATACAAAGAACACATGAGAGCATTAAAATACAGTAACCATTCAACATTTGCCGAACACCTCATAGAAAATGACCATTCACCAACAAACATAAACACAGATATACAAATTCTCACTATAAACAACCTCAACACACTCACTATACAGGAAAACTTATATATTAAAAAAGCAAAAAATGAATGCAAACATGTACTAAACAACCAAGTAAACCTCAGAAATAAAACGTTACTCCATCTAATATACACAAACTCGACAGACAAAACAAAATAAACACAAACTGTATAATAAAATAAAAAAACACACACATAAATACAAAACACACTAACAACATCATCACGCATACACGCACTTTTCAAAACTCGCGCTATCGGCACGAGATATCTCATATACAAACAGGATGGCCACAGCAAACAACCGAAGGACGCAAAAGCGCACTAGAGACAAGACATAAACAAACCAGCTGGCCCAACAGACGAATGATGAGAAAGGATAATTGTGTAAATATAATACAGGCAAAACATGCTTTGTATAAGGAAACGGAGATGCGCAGCTGCATACCATAATAACAAATGTAAATAGTAAGTAACTATTAGCTATAAAAATATCCCATGCTCATAATTACGTAATAATAGGATAAAAATGTATATAAAACAGTATATAACAACTGTAACACAGATTCGTGGCTGATGATGCCTCGATGAGAGGTGAAACGCGTACGGCGCAACAATAAATAAATTAAACAGTTGCATTGGGGTTATTATTCAACTGGTAATTATTTTTTGTTTGTTTGGGCTTTACGTCTCGTCGACATCAGTGTCATTAGAGGTGGTTGGGAATTGGGAACAACCAGCGGGAAGGAAATCAGCCATGACCTTACTCGAAGAATCATCATCTATTTCACCTTCAGCGATATGAGAGGAGGGCGAAATCACCCTCCCACCTATCATTCGGGAGGACTGGTGTCAAACCCCGTTCGTCCATCCTGACTGAGGTTTTCCGTGGTTTCCCTCAGTCCCTCCAGGCGACTGCTGGGATGGTTCCCGACAAGGCCACGGCCGGCTTCCATCCCCCTTCCCTCCCCGTAGGTTAGTTAGGCTGAAAAGAGTCTACATGACTCTCCAGTAGCCCGCCTCCGGGCCTTCAACTGGGAGGTTTTTTTTATTTTTTTTTTATTAAAAAAAAAAAAAAAAAAACCTTTAGCGATTTTGAAAAACTACTGAAAACCAAAATATGTAAAGTAGGAATCTTAATAATTTAGGTATAAAAAACAGATGACAGTAACTCGGCGCATTAGTTGCTTTTAAGCATATAACTACGAGTGGCAGATTCTGTTTCATTAAACCTTGATTCACGGAAAACAACCGAACGAATTTTTATAACGTTTCAAACGTTTCTGGTCGTCTGCTGGTTTGTTTCGTCGAAACTGACGCTTGCCAAAATTGCAGGTCGTATTTTGGTGGCGTTTGAATAAGTATAGAGCTCGTGGTCCTAGGAATTAGACAGGATATATTTAATTCACATGTGACGTTCATAAACTGAAAAATTAACATAAAAGTGTCCGCAAGTTAATATCCATTGAAAGATAATTTGTTTTCATGCATTAGAAATGTTTCGGGGATACGTAACAATGTTGTCGAATTATTCGGAATTGAAACAGATATTCATCCACTGTCGCTAAACCTACATGATACCTTATTCTATATATGACTTTCTTGTCTGAAAATATTACATGTTAAAAGACCTCAACCTGAGATCCATCTCTGGCATCGCTTGTTATGTAATGTGAAGTACGCCAGAACGCTTCCGCATTACGGATTCCACAATTTTTTTTTTTATTTTTTTTTAATGGCTTTCGGCAACATAGCCATTCAGCCAGCTCAATGTGTTTATTATATCTCATCCAGTGATGTGTTTCTTCAGTACGTTTATGATTCCTAAGTATAGACATCACAGGACGGACAGGACATTCACACGGACTCACAACACTTAAACATCCATGCCCGCGGCCGGATTCCAACCGGCGACCTTCGGCACGCGGAGCCAGTGCTCTAGCCCCTACGCTACCGAGGCCGGCAATTCCACGATAAACTGTAGGGCCCTTCTAGGGTTAACAACCCTAGTTTTGACACGAGTATGTTTACAACCAAAGGCAAACGAAGACTTAACTTGGTACGTAATAGTTGACCCAGATGAACATAAGTCTAGAAGGCGATTTTTCGTGACAAAACTTTTTCCTGTCATACGTAACCAAAATCTATAAATAAGGTGCCGTTTTGAAGAAAAAGTTCTCCGCTTCTGATAAATTGTTAATTTACTTTCGCATACTGTTCCGACAGTAAAAATTTTTCCCTCGATGTATCTACACGGCACGGCTAAGATGACGTCTTTCCCACGACAACTAGATTGAACATTTTGACACTACTACACTAAACAGATTCAACAAACTTACAAACATACAAATATTTCCGCAATAAAATGTACGCCTTTTCTGTGAAATGCGAAATTTTTCTCAGGGCCCACAAGTTAAGTTAAAGTCAAATTGCTAGAATGAGTAACTTAGAGCTCACAATCCTTTGTAAAATAAAGGGGGAGAAAAACAAAAAACATGTTACGGGCAGCAGTTATCAGATAGTAAAACAATAATATTTCAAGAAGGAATATTCCGTATAATGTGAAAGATACTGATCAGTCTGAATTTTCAAGACCTTAAATTAAGTTTCATGGAATTTTTTCCTTCGTGTTAAGTTTTCAGCGACAAAAACAATGTGCGTACAACCAAGGAACTACTAAGCTCATGGAAATTTTCTTATTGTATCATGCATGGGAGTGTCACAGTTTTAATGACTAGTGTAATTTTAATGGAGAAAAATACTAACTGTTACTAGGGTTATTGAGGATATGGTTAGTTAATTTTATGCATTAAATTTAAATGGGATCTCAGGTATGAATACAACGAGGTAAATAAGAAAAGTAAACAAGTCTGTTTATTTTTAAAAAAATTAAGTGACTTAGAACTTCGATGATAAATATTATCGTTGTAAAAGGAAATATTTGTTATCCATTTGTAATGTTAGTCGTAAAACGTTGGTGCAGTCGCAGTGACCACTCAAATGTTATTTACTCGTATGCTACACAGTTAGCTGCTAGGAAATGTTGACAACTGTCTGTTTGTGGTGATTCTTGTATGTTAACATAAAACAAATGCACGGCAACAGCAGGCTGTTTGCAAAACGTCAAAGTGATGGCGCGTTAAATTATTATATGGAGTACAGTAAGGGCGTTTAGGGTTCGCCACAAAGTGAAGTTCGCACAATGGCAGAATAAAGCCGTCATCACGCTGCATGAGAACAATGGTTGAAGTTCATTGTGTTCAGGCGGATTTGTGTTCAGTAATGACGTCAACAGCGTTCGGCGCTAGAGTGAAATCTGAACTGCAAATGTGAATTCGCTCATTTGCTGATGATTTTTGTTTCCTCTATCTGTAAATATAGTATGAAGCATTTAAATCGACATCAAATACCACTTCATGAATATTCATAAGACGAAATTAAACGCAATGCGTATGCCGAAGCGATAACTACATAAACACCTCTCGCATAAAGCAAAGTTAATTAATTACGCAATCACAGAAATAACAAGTGTCTTAGAGTATTATTACTGACAATAAACGTTTTAATCACGAAGACTCCTTTGTTTTTTATTCATTTTTTTCTAAAGTTGTAAAAAGTTTCGTAAAAAAACAGTGAAACTTTTCATTCGGTACGATATTTATCAAGAAATCATGAATATGCTGCCATAAACAGCAATACGAAGATTGTTAATGACATTTTTAATTACGATCACAATTAACGTATAACAAAAATATGAATTACTGTACGTTAAGTTTGTGTCACCTAGGAATTATCAGAGAATTGTGTAAAGAGCATCTTTAGTTTAAGTAGGCGAATGGCAGTGAGATGAACTAACTAATGCAAGTAACTTCATTCAACTCAGAATAACGGTTAAAATGATATACTTGTTTCCAGGATATATTTATTAGTAGGTTTGAAACGGAAATTTTAGTACTTCCTTATTTTTAATAAATTCAGATTTAATAATAACTTATCTACAGTTTAGAACTCAAAGTTTGAGATTATAGACGAATCGTCATTCTACAGTGAATTATTAAAAGCACTTATTCGTAGAGTGCATTATATGAAAACAGTAGAGCTAATTTGTAATGTGTTGTATCAATTGCTCTTCAATATTCTAATAAATTATTTTGTTGTTGCTTTTAAAATTTGTTAGGTTGCTTTTGGGCGATATAACACTGTATACCTGGATCATGTGTAGTTAGATGGGCCTCTAGGAATTGCATGTGGTTTGGTAAGTAAACTTAGGATGAAAATAACTGTCAAAAAGTTTCAGCTTAGTAGGTAAAAATGTAGATAATAAAGTTTTTGTATGATTATATTCTGAAAGGGGTTTTCCTTGTAGAAGCCTAAGTACGTACCAATCAATAATAAATCAACTGTTCAGATACTATGGAAACATGGCGGGTTATGAGGGGATATAAAAGAGCAGTAAGAAAAATTTGGCAACGAAATCTCGAAGTCTTGCTTGAATAAGGTACTCAGATAATTGTTGTCAAATATGGGAATCTGATGTGTGCGAAAAAAGGGCAGCTAGATTTGTCTGTGAAAATAAGTAAAGAACACACTACTCAGCAAGTGATATGGTAAATGATTAATCTGCAGAATGGTAAAGACAATGGTTCATATGAATAAGGCATACACTGATGACAACATATGAATGTTTGAAGGATAAAGAATTAGATGCAGATTTTGGAAGGAAAGAGAGGGCCATGACAGTAAAATGTCCCCTAATTTCAAGTGTAAGTGAATGACAAAATTTTCATTTGTTTTGCTGACTTCTTTTATAAGACTAAATACGTATAAATTTTTGCATTCCGTATGTAAAAGAAGGCTGTCCATTTATTTACGAATCGGTATTAAATTTTTATCATTAAAAACTAAAGGAGAAAATTATATTATAAGTACAGTAAGTACACAATATTAACCAGTACATATACAATTAACGTATGAGGATCAATAATATTGATAAGATTAATAATTTCTTGGAGATATTCGTATTATTTTTGATGTTTGTTGATCGTTTCGGTTACTGTAAATATTATGTTTTCCCACCCATAATACAGTAAGCACAATCCATTACGTTCAACTACATTTTCGTCAAGACGTACTTTTAACTGTTTCAAGAAATTCAGTTTTGTGTCTTTACATACAATTAATAACTAATACAATAATTCATTCACATACAAACACTCATTTAATTGTAACTTTTGATTTAGAACCTTGTAAAGTTTTACTTTATACCAAACATACTAGTTTAGCAAGCAGGTTGGAACCAATATAGCATATTATTGTGTGTTGAAACACTCGCTGCATTATATTGAAAACAATTAAGCACAATAGTTTAATTTAATGGAATTTCGATTGTGCATATGCACCTCTATCAATTGCCCTACACACCCTCTCCCATTTCGTGATTTATTTAGTTTTAATTTTAAATTCTTTGAGGGCTATTTCAAAACCCACTTACTTTTCTGCTCTAGACATTTTAATTCCATATTCGTTCAGTATACCAGATCAATTCTTCAGCATTTCCCCTTTATAGTTATTTGACAAAAAAAATTTGCAAAGAATTAGGCAATAAGAGCCAATTTATCAGTCTGACGTTGCAACCCCTCTGTCCTAGATACATTCACTGATTCGGTAGGGAAGCGTATCATACAGCCGTTGTATCCTCTTCTGCGGCAAGCTGGATGACAACTGTTGTAAGTGGTCATTGATATCCTGCATGCTGGCACTGGGACGGAACTGACGGCCGACCTGGTACCACACATGTTCTATTGGGGACAGATCTGGAAATCTTGCTGGCCTTGGAGTACCTCTACATCACGCAGATAGTTTTCTAATCACGGAAGAAACATCATATACTTTATCAATCCGGGATGTTTCATTTCCTTTCTTTTTATACTGGATCCCTTTTTTTTTTTTTTTTTTTTTTTTTTAAAAAAACTGCCGTTGTACAATAAATCAAAATACTGATTTTGAAATAAGAGCTAAACATATCTCTTATGTTCACAAAAGCAAACAAATGGTTATATATCGTTTCGTAGGCTTACAGAATCTGACCTGTTTTTATGTCCACTCAAGCTAACAAATGATCTAATATCCTACTGTAAACAAACATTATCCAACGTGTTTTTAACGTTAAGTTATTCCCTTATACCATACTTTTATTCCAATGTGACCCTTGTTACTTCCACTTATCGTGTTCTTTAGGGTAGCGCAAGAATACAGTTTCAGCTTACTTCAAGATTTAAAACAATTAAACTAATAACATCAAAAGAGTTTTGCAGAAGAACCAAAAAACAACGATCGAAGTTACAGTATAAGTTGCTTGAGATTATAGTCTGGCTTTGCATTCAGGAGGACGCAGGCTCGAATACCAGTGAGATCATCTAAAGATTTTACATGGATTCCCGAAAACACTCCTGGCGAATACCGGGATGACCAAATTCCTTCCCGCTCTTTGCCCCTCAATTATTCCTCGCCTCTATTGCCACAGGGAAAAACCATGATGGCAGTAACTTTTTCACAGATTAATCTGCATTACGCTGATCGTAAACTACAGCAATAATATATAGTATTCTGAAAATAGGATTTCCGTAAAAGGAAGTCACAAAATTAAAAAAATATATATTATCGGTGTTGATTTGAAATAGAAATATAACAAATTTTGTTCTGTTGCAGTATCGGTCACCAGGGACAATTATTTATCATACTTCCAGAACATTGCAAACATATGCTTTTTTTCTGCAGCGATAGCCACTAATTTTATGGAAACTGCATCAAAATTAATTACAACTGGATTTCAACTCATTAAGTCACAAAGCGCCACTCCCATCCATAAAATATAACATACTTTTCCGTGCAGAAAATAATGAAGCTTTTGCGAGCAGTGACCGACGTGCATTTCCATGTGATTACAACTCGGGTGATAGATTGCTGCTGTACACCGTTAATTTGACAACGTTGTCCACTGAAATGTCGGAATATTCTCAATGGCTACTTAATGTGTTTGTTGGGGCACTTGATTTTAGTTTGTTAGAAGAATTAAAAGGTAGTGATATTGAAAACCTGAAGAATCTTAAGTTCAATAAAGTCATAATTGCTGTTCAAACATATTCGTACTCGTAAAAAGACAAGTCAGACATTTGATTATAAAATGTACGATAGAAAAAGGATATGCAAATATTATTAAGAATACATATGAAGTGAAGGCACACTAAAAAAGTTAAACCACGCGGAGACAGGGAACTGGAAGTGACAAAATACACAACCTGCGTGTGAAAGAAGCGTTTAAGAAAAGTTGTTATGAGGTGAAAAGAATTACAGTGAAATGTGTTCACATTTTTTTTAAAGATGTAGAAAAATTTACAGAAAATAAATTGAAATTATGGTTAGAGGGACGCAAAATTTGAATGGAATCAAGGAAATTAAATAGGAGAAGTATTTTAGACTGGATATAAAAACTAGGGGAATTTCATAGTGATGTCAAGCAATAGCACAAACGTCACAACTGTAAGGTTCTAGTGGAGCTGCCAGAAAAACAGGAGGACACTTGAGCAGAGCTGGAATTCCCTAAGGTCAGTTTGTAAGCACACACTCATCCACATACGTCCACTAGCCTTGACCAAAAGCAACTTGACAGTAGGATTTTGGTGCTTAGGTTGTGATTTGATCAGGACGATGAATATATACGCATCCTCTCAGTTTTAATCATACTTTAAGAAGTTAAAAAACTTAAAGCAATCTAACACTGTTTTACAAACGGACAAAATTGAAAATAAATACGAAATCCATACAACGTTTCTGAATGTATAGGAAATAGTTACCAAAATGAACGACTGAAAATATACTATATTTAGGAAAAACACAACTAAAATGAAGAAACAAATGCTATTCGTTTTTCAATCCATTCTCTGCAAGGAAAAAATAGTTTTCTTTGACAATGTGTAAATACATCAATAAAATATGGAATAATCGTGATTAATTATGGAAGACCAAAACGTTTCGGATATTTTACGCACATTTAGGTTTTTCATTAATTCTAATATTTTGCTCAAAATCCGTACTTATAACATGGGAAATTTCTTCAATATTGTGAGAATTAAGTTTTTCCCGGCGTATGGATGAAACGAATTATTCATGAGTTTTCTGCAGGATAATTTCTTTTTTCAACAATGTTTCGGCAGCAACCTCCGCTGCCTTATCAGGTGAGCTGCCATACCACAGTGAGCTGTCATTTACAGTCTGCTAGCTTCGATATGACAGCTCACCTGATGAAGGCAGGGGAGGTTGCTGCCGAAACGTTATAAAAAAAAAAGAAATTATCTGGCAGAAAACCCGTGAAGAATTCGTCTCTTCAATATTCTCGATTCTTACGATTTTAATATAAAGATTTATTATAAATTGCTGCAGCAGTTTCGTAAATTTACTGTAGCTATATTTTTTTTGACATATTGTCACAAAACTTTACAGACTGCAACCTTTAGTCTCCAATCTATATATATATTATTAATTATATCTTGGTATTAAATAATGATTAATAATTAAAAATGTAAATACTATGAAATTGTAAATGTAACGAGTTCCACAGACGCTTTTAATATTGTACTCGGGTAGTTGTAAGCTCTTAGGTTTAGGTAGGATTAGTATTGTCTTTGGAGAGTCAGAGAGGAAGAGAGACGTGCAGAAGCAAGCACATAAAAAGTCTTGGCGTGAGTTGCGCTGTGGTGTAATTTTAGAAGAGAAATGTATTAATTGGTGATGTTTGTAATTCGGTGTTAAAGTTGTGATATTAAAAGTGAAGTATACCTATGTGCTATCGCTTTTCATTTAGTTGTTGCCAGACCTATAAAAGTTATTAAAACCGTTGCACTTAACATTACGGGCCGGGTTTCCAAGAAAAGATATTCTTGGAGCCGAATTGTTCTTTTATTAATTAACACTTTGGAGCTAATCCTCCCAGTACGTCCTTCTGAGCGTACAAAACTGGATATAACCTCTCAAATGCATTAGCCTCACACAGTAATTAGTTTTACTGTTATATGTGAGAAGGGGAGGTTACAAGACATATAGAAGAACTCAAAAAGCTTTTAGACATAAGTTCTCTATATGTGTCCTCTTATGGATTCTGCATTTATCAAGTTGATATTCATGCTCTTGCAAATCTTGCTGCATCATCTCCATAACAATCCTATGAAAAGCGATGCTGAAGCCAGTGCAATAATTTTTTACTGCGTGGCGTTGTGTGGGGTCAGTGTTTAGGTCTCCTTAAAGAAAAAAAAAACCATTGAAGAACATACATCACGCCAATATGAATAAATATATAATTATCAACTTATTTTAATTTTATGTGCTATGTATAATTATGATAAAAGTGTCATTTTTAATCATCCTTGGCAGCAAAAAGAATAGCGTAACCATAGGGGATGCCATTACAAAAGATAATATGTTGTAACAAGAGAAACAATGGAAGGAAAAAACATTGATGCGATGAGGCATGTTTTAGAGGCGGCAGAGGAGTTGCAAAAGAATTACAGGCAAGAGGACGTTCAGTTATGAGAATAATAATTGTTTTGAGAAATAAATTGAGTGCAGTATAACTGTTTAAGATGTTATTAAATAAATGTAAAGTTTATTGAAAATCGAAGTCATTAATGTTTGTGAGCGAATAGTTTAATTTCTCCTATTACGGCCTCGGTAGCGTAGGGGCTAGAGTGCTAGCTCCGCGTACCGAAGGTCGCCGGTTCGAGTCCGGCCGAGGGCATGGGTGTTTAGTGTTGTGTCTGTGAATGTCATGCCCATGTTGTAGTGTCCTTGTGTCAATACTTGATAGCAACAAATCACATTGAGCTGGCTGTATGGCCCGTAGCCGAATGCCATTTAAAAAAAAAAAAATCTCCTAGCATAAGAGAGAAAGTTGGAATGTGATTATTTCCTAACAATAAAGGCAAATATTATTAGTAGAAAACACGACTGAAGAGGTCAATTAAGAAGCTGCATTAAGAACAGCAGACGATTCAGAATATTGACTTTGGTAAAAGGATTCAACCAAAACAAAAAGAGATAATGTGACATAATCGTAAATGTAGCGACACACGGTGTATAGTTATAATGTATGTGTAGATTATTAAGGAGACAACGTTCAAAAGCCTCAATAAAAGCAATGAAACGAGAGTAGCTACGTTAGACCTACCAGAACTACGAGCTGGAATCAACAGTACTTATCGACAGATTGTCAGGAACATGCTGCGCCTAGCGTGGAAAGAACTTCAATATCGTCTATATATCTGCAAAATTAGTTAGAGCACTTGTAACATGTGAGAAATTTTTTAAAAAAATTGATGTTACGTTTTGTGACAGTATATCACACTTCATCTACATCTACACTTATCGCTAATTATGAAATTGCTTCAATCAGTTATAATAACCCTGTACTTGGTGTACAGTGCGTGGTTGAAAGGTAAAAATAAAACTTTAGTCCGTAGTGGATTGCAGTGAGAGGGACTTAAAGTGCGTACTCAGCAGTCTGGAGTGCTGTTGTTCGCCGAGGTGCCGCAGAGCTCTTTGGCCGGGCCGCCAAGCGCCCTAGTCGCTACCACCGGCTGAGCCCGCCGACAGATTTAAAGCGGGCCAAACACTGTGCGTGTTGCGGGCGGGTCGCGCGCTGCCTCGCAGGGGACTGCCGCCGCGGTCGCCTTTTTCCCCATTTTGTTTCGCGTTTCCCCGACCTCCACCTTTTTTTTCCCTTGCGCGCCGGAGGTTTAACGCGCGTTTTATGCGTGCAGGTGGAGTGCGCGCCCCGGCGGGTCCCCGAGCGCACTGTTTCAAGTTTACTGGCGCATAAACCGCTCTTGCCCTGGTGGCCGTATTTACATTATACTGCGGGACTGCCACCGCCAGTTATGCGGGCAATAACTGCGCTTTATGACCAAGATGAAATTTGCCTTCGTTTATCCGAGAGCTTAATTTCGCTTTTGTGCCACGATGCCCGCTGAGTAGCCCGGTTCGGGTTTTACTTTCTACTCTTTAAGTGCTCTTACGTCCAAACTTGAGTTGCTTTTCTCGAACGCCGATCGTTGCTCCGCGCGGGATTTCAATCTCTGCCCGTCAGGCGAGCTGAGAGTGGGGTTGGAAATAGCAATGGCACGGCCCCAGATCGTAAAGTGGATGGTGAATAAACCAGCATCTCACGCCGGACGTATCGTGAAGTTAAAGGGCAAAGTTTATGAGCCACAAACCCTGCATATGTATATACAATGAAAACCTGAAGCACTCGACTCTAGTATTGGAGGAACTGAGTCATATTTCATTAGCTCTTAATATAAACTGCATTACGTTGCTATTAAACTGCTTACCTCCACCACCATATAAACTGCACTGTATCTATCAAAGTTTCTCTATATACAACAATAAAACAGGAGAATTAAATTAGAAAAAGATTTCTAATTGCATTTCTCATGTCACAGTAACATTCGAGGCTTTTGGTAATGATTTTTTTTGTCTTTAAACGTGATTCCAGAAGCCCATTGCTAAAGTAACTAGAAAATAATTTGAAAGAAAAAAATAGAATTATTCAGTATTTATCATTATCTGGCAATGTTTGTTAACTTTAAAATTAAGTTCGGGGGCTATCTGGATGAGATACTCAAAGACAAAAAGAAGACCAGCTAACGTTTCTGGACCAATGAATGACAAGGAAAGGGCTGCAGTTTGTTGATTCGCAATGACATCGAAAGAGGGAGAGAAACAAGAGATGACCAGCGGATGAAGGTTCTGGTTTACCGTTAGTTCGAGACGCCTGTTCGGGCTTGGTGGACATTGGTTAAGAATAATGGTGGAGTGTGTTTATAACGAAAAGGGGAATAATCTGTTGTTGTTAATTTCTCGATTGAGTGTTTATGCTGATTTTCATGTGTATGTTTTAATAAAGTTTAGTAAAAAAAAAAAAAAAAGGAAACTGTATCTCCCTAAATTATTTCTCTATGCTTTCAAGTAACATGATGGATAAAATCGTAATCTCATTGGTAAAACGTGTGACAGAGTACACTTGGTTTTACAAAGGACAGTTGATCTTACGAAAAGAATTCATTACCGCGTAAAGTTGCTTTAATGTAGCCCTAATAAAATCAGAACCATAGCATGATTGTTGAAAAGTATATTTTGTCTGTCTGTAATGTTTGACTCGAATGTTGAATCATTAATTTTTTAATTAGTGAGGGCAGAGCTGTGCAGACACTTCAGGATCATTGCGTTAAACTGAAGTGCTACATCAGCACCAAGTGCCGGTCGCTTTGCCACCATCTATGTGCTGGTGCTAGCATGGCAATAGGACCCTGGTAGCCAATCGCATCGTTTATCTTAAAGGTAATAATTTCTTTTTGTTGGAATCTCAATACCTACCATGAAGTACGCCTTTAGTTGCTCTACCAACCATATTATTTGTCTTTGACAAATATTTTAATGAGAGCTCCTAATACTAGTGCGAGTCTCAGACAGAAAACTGAAAACTGCAGATATATATTGTCAAAATTTAACCCGTACAGCTGACGGACTCCCTTTAATCTTTAAATCACATTAAATATAATGATTTTTAATAATTAAATACTGCCAGCAGATTGGCTGGTAACCGAAGGAAGCAAATAGTTTAGTCAAAATGGTACCTATGACGATTCATGTTCTGAATGGTCACTACCGAAGGTAAAATGAAAATTATTTTTTTTTATCCAAATGTTGATAAAATTTAGTTGTAAACACAATATTTTATACTAGCTGGTGCCCTTGTAAAGAAGTTTGATTGACAGCTACTGACATGCAACCACCACAAAGCACGGTGGGAGACTCCAGGTTACGACCACACACAAACACCAGTGGTCTGATCTAGGCTGCAGAGTGAAATGTAGGGACAAATTAAAAAGCTCATAAACTTTCAGCATTATGTATAGTTATCCCAGCTGCAGCTTCCAAAATACTATCTCATGCTTGCTCATATTTACACGACAGATGTTAGAGATTCAACTAACTAACAGTACTTTTCATTGACTTGCCAAACTATCAGCTTTATTTGTGACGATGAATGCCACTCTTTATAAACATTACACTTAGCACTTCATGTGCTATCCAGCATCTGACTGTAAGGAGCAAGGGCTCTCTGCAAATATATTGCACGTCAACGAAACTAATTACATATGGAGGATACAACAATTAGATTACTATACTTTGCTCGCTCTGAACTGGCAGCTCAGGATCATTTTTCACTGGTTCTATTCTTAACCTCTACCTACCTCTCTGAGCGGACCGCTGTGTCCAGTAGGCATGTAGTAAATTCCCCCTTGGCATGCAGGAGTAAGCGCAGTGGAGTGGGGATAAAGTAGACTGACCATGAGCTGACAAAACAAAGTTGTATCAAATTTAATTTATTAATTCCAAACAAACAATACCAAGAAATATATTTTAAAAAAATATTATAGTCCTTAATAGAGTTTGAGCTCTGATATTGTAATCATTAGTGTCCGGAACTTTATGACAAAAAACATTAAAAAAATTAGAGAAATATGCGGACAAATATGACCTTTAAAAAGGGTAAATATGACCTAAAATTAACAATATATGACCAGGAATTTAAATTTACTATACATCTAAACATGTTCAGTTATACATCATTTATTTTATCTAGTAGTGTCGCTGTCATGTAGATAGAATAATTTGCTTCCGTGCACTCATTACACCATTGGGAAATTAAATTTTAAGTTTTTTTTTTTTTTTAACGTAAGTTTAATTTCACATAATTTACAGAAAAGAACTATTTCGTTTGTACTAAAATACTCCTATACAAATTCCTTTAGATAACTCCGTAACCCCGCACTTTCAGGTTTATTCTTTTTCTTTAGTTTCCAGCAAGCAGGTACTCACTGATTCACTGCAGATTTAAAACTGACTGAGAATTATTTTCAAAAGTATTGGGGACAGTGAGACATTGATTGACGCAGATCGACACAAGCTGCTGCTGTATTGTCAAGATTAACATTACTTTTAGAGAATTACTATAATATATAACTTTAATTCTTGACTGATGAATTCTGACCAATTCAGTGAAAATTAGTTTTGTTTATTCCATGAAAAATTATATTAATTTTGTCTCGTCTATAACTTCTAGTAAATTACCGGCATTATAAAGAATTACCAGACTTTTCCTCAGAATGTGACCATATGACCAAAAATATTATCGTAATATGACCAACACTAGGAAAATGTTCTGAATATGTATTTATATGCTATATAAAATACATTAAAATACAAACGATCAATTAGTTTTTAGTTCAGCATTATGGTTCAAAAAGAAGCAGGAAAAAAATATTACTTGTGCTAAAGATCCGAACACTTTTAATCATCAATTGATGTATGTAGGGTCTGATATTTGAAGTGTCCTGAACGATTACAGCCAACAGGAAAAATAAGGACGAAATTTATGGCGGTAATAAAATCTTGATGAATCTAATACACCACTGTTACTACCGTGTTCCCAAATCGGGCTCAGTAATAGCAAAACACGAAAACGAACATTACTTTATATAAAATATAAGAAAATTAATTACATACAGTAAATAGATCCCTCAATATTCTTTGAAAACCAATGCGTGAAACGGTTTCCCAGACCAAATAACCCTGAAGTCTAATGGTTAACAAGTGGTTCTTGCTAGGGAAGTTAAATATCGCCAAGAGCATGGCGCGTGAGACGGCAATATTCGATTTTTACTCTTACCGTTTTTGTTCCCGTTACGTATCCTTCCCCCAAAAGCATCTTAACATTTAAGTCGAACCTCTTGCTTATTCTCTGCAAATCAAGTTTGAATGAGAATCCAACTTATACGCTCTAATAAAATCCTACTCCATTTTGGATACTTACTATAACAGAACTCTCTTCCTCATAACCAATTTTCCCTTGATTCATAAATACAAAAGAAATTTCCCTTCTATCTCTCTCGATTTGTCGATAAATAGTTTAATTCACTCAAGATTTACCATTTCATGCATAAAAATGGTTTTATCCCTTATCTAATACAGGTTTCATGTTATGTTATAAAATTCAGTTTCATGATGCTCTTTTCTGTGATACAAAACATCCTACATGGTGCCTTCGACCAAACATATTACTAAAACATTTTAAGTATTCAAGTGGTCTGCGATACATTTAAGGTCTCCTTCTCAATCATTCCCTTCATTTGTTTTCTGTGCCAAAGATTCTCTTCCTCCATCCAGTGATGTAGCATCTCTTTATATCTCGCCGTTAAACGATGCTCTAAAACATTTCGTGTTAAAACAAAAATATAATTAACTACACTCAATAACTATAAATTTCGGCAAGATATGAGTTAGTGCCTTACAAACTGACCACATCACATCCTATATAGTGCCTTCGACCAAACATATCACTAAAACATTTTAAAGTATTCAAGTGGTTATGTTACGAATTCCAGTCTACTTGTGTAGGCGGAGTTATTACAACAATGTAAAAAAAAGGAATGTTTAGCCCCCCACCCCCCCCACACACCCTATTTTCTAATTGCAGATGCTTTCGAAAGTGCTCAGAGCTATATGGATGACATCGCCTCGATTGGCCAAGTACTGGCCGCTAGCTGAGTTTCGATTTGTTGGAAGTACCTAATTTGCTGCCAGTGTAAATAGCAGCTCTGTCTGTGCCGCGCTGATACTGCGAAAACAGAACGCTGCTTGTTTATAAACAGACATATAAAAAATCGTATTATTTTTTTCTTCCGCACGCGTGGAAAAAAAGCTATTGGCACGAGTGGCCGAGCGGTTATCTTGTTCGACAGCGCGGTGGATCGGTGATTTGTTTCAAATGAGAACCCGCAGCTCGCCAGCTCCGCGGACGAAATGAATTTTGACGTGTTGCTTTATGGGCCGGACGTAATGCGCTTCCACCGCACTGCGCCGCCAGGTAAGGCTGCTTAGCCGCTGCCAAGTTAATAAAAGTCTGATTGCGAGAGGGTGTTTCATCGAGTATAAAAATTAAGCCCTATATTCCTTTTCCGTCACGCACTGTTTCAACAAGTCGATAACTCTAATTTAAAAATCTAGCTGTCCACATCTTTTTCTGTTATCTCTTAGGCTTTTATGTAAATATATCGCTGTGTTCATTACCAGCTTAAGGACTGTTTAACACAGAGCAAGCATTTCTTCCAACTTCGTAAGCATTTGACCACTGGATAAATATCACATTGTTTAAAATACTGAATGCAATATCCCTTTCTCCTCACTCACTTGACTGATACATCGCCATAGCTTTAATACAGGCTGATTATTCTACCGGCCGTTCACAACGTAATTCCTTTTCTTCATTCTTCATGACATTTCCTAAATTTGCTTGTATATATCATGCTTTGACTTCATCCTGGAGAATTACCAGAACATCTCAAATACTGACGGTACTCATTAGTCTATACACAGTATGCGGTAGAAATATTTCACATAATGCATTCATTTATTTTGATTGGGAGAGCAATATTTTTTTCTCAATATCTCAAGCATAATTAAAAAGTAAATAAGTTTCTTATCTATTTCAAAATGTATCAGCCAGGGTTGGCCAACCCAAATGATCTTGAGGGCCACTTTGGAAATGAGTCATAACTTCGCGGGCCGTTTATAAAATGATATATTCCCATATTACATTTAGAGTCACTATAAACATTTTTCGGAGTGAAAAATTGAAACATAATGAGTTATTATTATTGTGTTTACTATCATTATTACATGTAAAATGTATTATAATAATGATACTAAACACATATTTTAAAGAAATATATTACACTAAAAATGATATATATATATATATATGATATATATTTTGAAATATGGATGCACAAATAACGTAATTTTATTACATTGGTTTTCATTACTTTGGCCATTATAGAATAAATATATTTTGTAGAAGTGTGATGAATCTCCCAGGCTCCAAAAATGTTCAAGGTGGGCCGGCCGCATGCGACTCGCGGGCCGCGAGTTGGCCACCCCTGATCTAGACGATATCCTCAAATCGTAGTAAGCCTTATTTACTGGGATTCGAACTTGCACCCATTTGGATCTGCTCATATCTTTCAGCTGATCTAATTCAATAGTGTAATATATATACCAGGAAAATAAATATAACCACTTGTCCTAGATAAAAATTAGAAAAACAAAATAGCATTTATTAAAAGTTTATTCTTATGGCTAAGAACGGAACCAATGCGGCTAAGTGCATTGAGGCGCGTTACATTGGATCGAGTAGCTACAACGGAACCTGGCACAGTCCACAGCGTACCGACTGCGGTTTTTAGACAGTTTTCCACAGTCATCAAGACAAATGTCGGGACGGTCACGAATCCCCTCCTCATGAACTTCACATCTCACAAACAAAAATACACTTATTACTAGGGTTCGGATCTTTAGGACAAAAAAAAAGTAATATGCAGGCAAATATGACCTAAAATTACCAAATATGACCAAACATTTAAATTTACTATACATCAAAACAAGCTCAATTACACATCATTTATTTTACCTAGTAGTGTCGCTTTTACGTAGACAGCATAATTTGTTTCCGTGCACACACGGCACCATTGGGAAATTAAATTTTAAATAATTATTTCACATACTTTGCAGGACAGAAATCTTTCATCTGTGCCGAAATACTACTCTCCAAGTTCCCTTACGTATCTCTGTAACTTCGCACTTTCAGAAAATTTTGTTTTCGACATGTCGATACTCACTGATCCACTGCTGATTTAAAACTGACTGAGGATTATTTTCAAAAGTTTTTCATTGACACATTGATTGATGCGGATCGCCATAGGCATGCTGCTGCTGCATTGTCGCGATTAAAAGGCTGGCGGAACATTAACGTTTAGAGAGTGACAATAATGAATAACTTTAATCCTTGACTGGTGAATTCTGACCAGTTCAGTGACATTTAGTTTTGTTTTCTTCTAATGTATAATAGGAGTACAGTTCATGAATAGTTATCTTAATTTCTTCTCATCTAATTACACTGAATTCCCAGTACTATAAAAAATTACCTAATTTTTCCACAAAATATGATTATATGACCATAAATATTATCGTAATATGTACGAAACTGCGAAATAGCCTAAATAAGCATTTATATGCTATATAAAATACGTTTAAATACAATCAGAATGGTTGATTCAGTGTGTAATTCAGCATTACAGCTCAAAAAGAGGGCAGGAAAAAAAATATGACTTGTCCTAAAAAATCGAACCATACTTATCACACACATAACATAATTCCACGTTTCGCTCATAGATGGCAAATCTCCCATAAGTGCGTTGTACGACATGGCAGTGTGTATGAAATTCTTGCCGTCAGCAAGGACATGCTGCCTTAAAACCAAAGCTCCAATTTTGGCCATACCAACGATCAGCAAAACTTATCAAAGTCGGACGACCCCAAAATTTTGCGAATAGGCGGTGAAGAAGACGCTGGGAACGTGTCCTCATTACTTGAATAATTACGAGAAACAAAAACAGTGCACTATTCAGTGCACGTGGTGTAACAAAACACACATGAACTGAATTATTTGGTCTCCGTAACAACGGAGTGATGGTTAGAAGACGAGTCTTACTCGCCAAGTTGTTCATGAATGCTCCTTTATTGATTAGGCATACCACAATGGAGAAAGTCGGATGTTACATGGTTCAGATCATCATTGAGACGCTCGTAAAATTACCACTATCAATAACAGAGCGTATCATTTTTTTTTTCTATGGAATACGTAAAAGGGTCAACTTTTAGCATCTTTAATTCCTTCGTAATATGGTATCCTCTCTTGATCTGTGTTGACACAGTTCTCTGAAGATGAAGTTTTTGTAGTGAAGCTACTCTGAAAGTTGATTTTTTTTTTTTTGACGCAGGACACGTCTGCCTTTCCAATATTATTGTGTCGGCCATGTCTGTTTCACATCCTCTCACATATACACTGAGCGACTCTGACTGTTATGGATATGAACCGGTACTGCTCCATCTAGCAGTGCGCTAAAAGTAATTTCCGACCCAGCGGATGGTAAAACAAACGGCGTCAGGAAGAGAACGCTGAGCCCGACAAACGCTTCGCTGCAGACCGTTTGCGTAAATTCATTTAAAAGTTATTGGAAATCTGTGAACTGCGGAGCATCAATCTAACTTGACAGCAGCTTTTTCATCCGTGCTCCACTTTGCATTGTTTGTTAAGCCAAATGAGGCAAAGGGTTATTTCGCTATACGCCAGTCTCCTGTCACATACTATTCCGCCATTTCACTGCTTCTCTTTCTGTCTCACTTACAGCCAAATTCAAGATCGAGATTATCCATTTCGCCTTGCGTTACCTCTGACAGCATTTTCCAACGAGACAATTTCAATCACTTCAACATTAATAATGTGGGTTTCATTATTGTTATTTGAGGATAAGTACATTAGGTGTACGAAAAGTATTTAGGAGAGTTTGTTTGCTTCCCTTTGTACCCATATTTTGTTAATACACCTGCTGTGGGCGTGTTTACTCTCATTATACCATGTTGTTTTTTTCTTCGATTCCCCCCCTCCCCATATTAACTTGACAATTGTGAATTTTGGATCTAAATGATTCTCTGTTGTCGATATCCTTTGGAGTGATTCCTGCTAATTTGAGGTCTTTCTTGACTTCACCAATCCATTTGATTGTATCTGATACTGCTTTACTTCAGTTACCATAAAATTCAACTATTTGTCATGTAAGTCTGTCATTCTTTTTGTGTCCGTTAAAATTTAGTCTGCATTTTCTAATATCGCTGTGAATGTCTGTATGTTGTAAGATTTCTTGATTAATTCTTAGTTCCGTATTGGCTTCTGTATGTTTCGAGCAAAAAATTTATCTTATAACTTTGCTTTCTATTTTCTTAATGTGTCCATATCTGTTTTACTGTTCAAAAGCCGTATTTCCGATCCATATACACATTTTGGCTGAATGACTGTATTGTAATGTCTCAGTTTTCTGTGTTTTGGAGATGCTTTTTTGTTGCAGATGTTTTGTGTTAAGCGATAAACTGTTTCATCTGAGTT
>JARYHS010009186.1:103871394-103902262 GCA_031002005.1 Vandiemenella viatica | reverse complement strand
TTTTTTCCTTTCAGGAAAAATAAAATAAAATAGATTGCAATTATTTACATTTTTCAAAGACATTAATTGCGGGAGGAAGACGCGAAAACTTTTACGTTAACAAGTATAACTTTTTCTGTGCATGACATTTTCAGTTGGCAGTACCATTGTGCGACGAGACAGTATAGTCTGCATATGTGGTTCGACACCAACAGTCAGCAGTAGTAAATAAAAGTATAATTACTGTATTATCTACATGTGTTTTATTTACAGCAGCAGATTGGAGAAGTGAAATTAACTGTTTTAAGAGCCAGTCTACGTTTTTTTTCTATTTGGAGCAAATCTGTTTTTGGTTGTGGAATATATACTGCGTTGTTTTGTTTCATTTGACGAGTTATCACGGCGTTGTTGTGAGTTGATTTGAAACTGAAAAGATATATCTTTGACCGTTTTATCTAAGTTTGGGGAATAGGTAGCCTATTGCTAGAGCAACGTATTAATCTAATAGCGTCATTCAAGTTTGGTTTAGTTTTAAACTTTATATATGAAAACCATGGAATTTGCTATGGAAGTAGTATCAGAGCAAGTGATGAGGTACCCGTACCAGCAATGTTGGTGAAGTTTATGGAAGAGATGGGAAAAAACTTTCAAGAACTTAAGGTCGGTCAAGCTGAAAACAGCAATGCTCTTAAAGCTGAAATTGCTGAAAACAGCAATGCTCTTAAAGCTGAAATTGCTGAAAGCAGCAATGCTCATAAAGCTGAAATTGCTGAAAACAGCAATACTCTTAAAGCTGAAATTGGAGCAAAAAGTGAAGCTCTTCGCTCTCAAATCACGGCTGATTTTGATGATAGACTCTTGCAAATAAGGGGCGAGTTAGTGCAATTACGACAAGATTGTTTCATGAGGAATGAAGATCAGTTCAAGGAAGAGAGTAATTTGAAACCTCTTAATGAGTCACAGGAGGGACCTCTAGTACCAGAAAAGGATAAGTACATTGTTTTGGTCCAGGAAGCAACTCCGGTTTCCCATGATGCTTTGTGTATTGAATCCCAAACTAGTGTTCAAATGGAATTGGTTAGTGTTCGGTCAATTTCAGAGAGTCCTTTTCCAGTTACAGATATTTATATAAGTAATATTTCCTACAATTTCTCTGAAGGAGAGCAAGCTGGCTATGCCCAGAGCAATTTTCAAACTCCGCAAACTAACTTGTGTCACTAAGTTTGCGAACCACATTTATGATTTAATGTTTCCTTTCGGGACTGACCTTGTTTTCCCCACTCACCACAGTACTAAAGTATTGGCAAATGATATTCCCATTGGGGATAAGCAATTTGTGCACTTTGAACAGTACCTCGGTACTAGCCCATATGGTCATACTGTAGGTTTTTCAATTAACAAAATGAAATATTTCATTCTCCAATGTTCACTTGAGACTTTTGAAAAGTGTCATTCCACAATGCGAGGAAGGAAACGTAGGAAGAAGAAGAAGGATAGGAGGGAAGAACCAGGAGTACATGTGAAGAAAAAGGAAATAATCTCACTTTGGTCCAAAGGAAAACTGGACTTATTTCATGAGGGCATCAACAGATTTAAATTAAAATATACCCATTCTTCTTTTAGCAAAAGAGATTCACACTATTTATGTACTACAGTTTAATTATATTTTTAAGTGATTTATGTTGTGCATAGTGATTTTCACAAAGTTGAAGTATGAAGTGTCTCATCAACATAATGGTTTTATAGAAACTTTGATTTTTTTAAAAAAAATGCCTTGTACTTTGTAGGGTTGTTTAGTTTAATATTTATTGGTAGATGTTCTCTTTTGTTTAATACAAATCACAAACATACTTGATATAGATAGTGAGTTAGGGAACAAATGTTTTGAGTGACATTAAGTAACTAATATCTCAAGTCAGTATCACTTTCTTAAGATTTGGAGGGTGTGCCCTGTAGTGCTTAACGGAGTCCCTACCCCGAACACCCAGTAACCACCTCAAGGATATGTCGAAAGATGGACGTCTTTGTGTGTTAATAACAGAACTATAAATATGTTCTTTTAGTGTTTGGTAGTTTTAAGTCGATTTTCTTGGAAGGGGTAGTAAGTGATTAGACCTAAGCGCAATTTCAGAAGGCTAGGTTGACAAACCTTCAGGTCATTGACCCCATTTTTAACCGAGCATCTCCAAAGAAAGGAAATGTTACCTTATCATGGGAAGCTCTGGTAATAACAATCTGGTGTTTCACTGACAAAGATGTATCCTGGATAGAGAGTGATGTACTATCCACAGAGAAAAAAAATAACTATGACTGATGTATTGGTGTTAATGTTCATGTGCGTTTGAGTGAGGAACAGACGTTTAACCTCAAGAGATTATTATTTGTAATTTTGTGCTTTCTTTCCAGGGAAATACAATTGTATGTGAAGATATAATTGTATGTGAATGAAATTTTGTGAATATGTTTGTAATTTTGTTCGGTAGGGACCGGCCACCAATACCCTTGTATAGTAATTTAATTCATGGTGTTCTTGTATAATGTAGGGATTTTTTTTGTGTAACTACCTACTAAAAACTAACCTAAAATATGTCCCAGGTTCAAATGTCTTGCCTGCGGCTTCACATTAGAACCGTGACATGGAAGGGGTTGTCACATTACAGTAGGCTTGCCCCTTCAGTGCTTAACTTATTTTAATTATATTTATTCTATGAGTATCGGTGACTTACGAGTCGGACAGTTGAGGAGCGGTCAGAGAGAGTGTAGTGGAGTCGTGCAGAGAACGTCGTGTGTATCGTTCCTCTGGTTTTGTGAAAGTGATGGAAAGAATTGTTTTTACACTCTGAAGAACCTGCATCTTCGGATCGTTTGTCTCTACTAGTAATTTGCTTGTGTGTGTGAGATTATTGTTATTTTTTCCATTGGTGGCCGGGTGCATTTGTGCAGCACAGAACTCAGAATAAATCTTTGGTCTACATACTCGAAGTGATTCCTTGAAGAAACTTATAGTTATATTTGTTCTGGATTTGTACCCTAGCCAGCCGATGGTGGCGGCCGATAATTAATTATAACGAAGTCTGATGGACCTTATCTTAGGTGGTAAAAAAACTAATTATAAAGGGGACTACTTAGCAAGTCGGAAGGAACTGCTGTGATCATCCCGACACACTATTTCAATCTGTTCTCCGACAGGTTGAAAATACAGTGTTTCAGAAAAAATCAATTGATGTCCTAGTTGATGGTGCAACATCACTTTACGCCCATATTTTAGCGAAATACAATAAAAAAATTAGAATATTTCACAAATACAAATATACATATATACGTCTGTAAAAGATTATAACAGCATACTGACTTAGTTTCTTGTTATATTTATGCTGACGCTTTAATAACTAAAGCAATCGCTTCTTTTCCGTTACTTAACTTTTCACTTCTCCGAAGTAAGCTACTGCGGATTTTATTCGAGCTCTGGGTGTTTTAATTTTGATGTTACTGTCAACAGTAATATAATAACAAAACGTACGAGTATTGATAGAAGTTAAATCATTATGAATTCTTAAAGCAGTCGGAATATCTTGCGAATGGATATTCCGTACAATCCGGTCAAGGAAATGCTGCGCGCTTAACGCTGTGTGTAAACAGCCCGACTTCCTCGTGATTATCCTACTACACATCACTTGCAGAGTGTAACAGAGATAAAGTGTAAATCCTTATAATTAATAACAGTGTGGCTCTAGATAGTGCTAACTTCATCTATCAGCTGACACGCAATTTTTACTTAACAACATAGTAGTTTATCTGTTACCAAAACGTTACGCAAAATAAGTGTCACTATTTCTATCTGCTGTTTTATGATTTTTAATTTGGGACAAAATCTTTCAGAAATTTAGAAACTGATAGCTTAGAATAACTGAAACGTAGGATATTTATAAAACCACTCCTCTTCCTCGTGGATGTTACGACGTCCATATCCTGACTATCGTTCTTCTACAACTATGAGGAAACAAACTACTTGCTTGAAACTTTGGCTAAATGAATTTACATCCAGTATCCTGATTTGTACTGTAAGACTGGATTCTTACTCATTTCAGTATTCTGAAACCGATTGTGTTTGACTTTAGCATCACTTTAGCGTACAACAGGTTAATATGTCAATACATAAAGATACCAGTAGTTCTAAATTAAATCTTGATTGCGTTACTATTCAGCAAACGAATAGGAAATTAATCCAATAATATTTTGGTTGAATGATGGATCAGAAACTGTAATGTTTCATTGATTGAATTGTACGGATGCTTAATAGCAAAAAATTTTGAACCTCACTTTTAAAAATGATTGTCAGTTATGTTTAGATGCAATTACAAATCATATGTTTACATTAATTCATAGCCGAACGAATTGGATGAAGGGTAAAGTTCATCAGTGTCATTAGACAGTACTCAATTCATATTCACGATCCAGCCATCAAAATGTGGGTTTAAATAGAAAAAACAAAATCCAAAATTGTTCAAAGGAATGTGGAATTGCCCTTTCTCAAGGACCGTGGACGTTTTTTTTTTTTTCGTTGCTTAAAAACTAATCTTTTCCGAGCCATTGCAATAATAATGACTTTACTAAAGAATAACAACAAAAACGAATTTGGATTGCTTAATAGATACATGCAGACATGTGTAGCTTTTGATTCTCATTAAGTGTATAATATATTTTCACTGTCCCAGTTTACAGGCAACACAAGAAAAACACTCATAAAACTACTTTTGCCTGCGGCCTGACTCGAACCGTGGAACCGCGAGACACCGCACTAGCTTCCGGGATCAGCATGGCACCCGCGAATCTGAGCCACTTACAGTAACATTGTTTCTGGATTACCAGAGAGGTAACAACAACTTATAACGAGACTGGCATTATCTTTCCTCCTTCCTCAAATTTCCTGTTTCTTTCTTGCAATTTCAGATTTCGGAAACAAGGTTATCATGTCGTTATATTGAGGATATACATCAATTATATCATTACTGATCACTAGTAGGAGCAGCATTTTGTCAAATACCGAACCTCTCATTAGCATGTTATTCGTCAATGATGATTTTTTGTTTTCGTAAGAATAACTACTCACATTTTCAATTCTGGTTTGCTTGCTAATACCAGGAACGTTAGCTACAAAAACCGCACATTAGTTTGATTTAGGTCCTTGTTTATTTTTAAACAGCCATCATTGCCCCAATTATCAATCTCCCGCCTTTGCACTAGAAAAAAATTGGTTAAGTTGAGTGGCACAAATCGTAATGGTTAAATTAAATTTATTGGAAAACTGGCTTTCAGTTCCTACTCACGCATCATGCGTTGACACTTTCTCATTTCAGCCAAACATTAATTTTATGATTCATTTCCACTGTTCCAATTGACCACGAAATATATATAAACTTACTTATATGATATGTATTTTGCAACAAGTGAAAAGGAGATAAAGAATGAAAAAAAAAAAAAAATAACAGCAACTGGGCTTGAACCGAGAACCAGCACTGTGACAGCCCAGCGCGTTACCACTAGGACACCTGGACTCACAGAACCTAGTGCCTCATAAATTATATGACCAAAGAAAAAATATACATATAGATACAACAATCCGTGATTGAATAGTAATCTGTATACAGAATCGAACTGTTGCAAGAGAAGTAATCAGTTAAATGAAAATATTCTAGATGAGACTGGAACATAAATAATTTTTCATTTCGGCTATGTGTGTGTCCAGCTATGAGACACTATTTCTGGTATAGGGAAATTGCTACAGCGCTGCGACTACTAGGCAGAACATCGTGGCAACATCGCAGAAAGTAAATATGGCAATGCTTACCAGGAAAAAGTCTTAAGTTTCCTACTTCCTTCGGCAAGGAAGAATACCTTTATAACATGTAAATAATGCACGTAATAATTTAACACGAGCAGCACATTTGGCAAAAGTTTTTGTTGGTTTCAGAATTATCCAACTTACAGCTGGCAATTGAAAATACGGTGGGAATCCATGTTAACTGCATGAGGGCAATACAAAAAGTAACGTCTCCCAAGCATTCATAGATAAAGAATCAAATTAATTTATTTACAGTTTTAGAGGTTGAACCAATATCTATTTTTCTACATCATTACCATTTCGGAACACACGTTGGTCGTTGCTGTAAATGACAATGGTTCGAATCCAAGTTCGGCCATGCATATTTGTGGTTTCCAAGGTTTACCCAAATCACTCCATATGAATACCGGAATAGGTTCTTTACAAGGGCATGGCCGAAATCCTTGCCACTACTCCTATCCAGCCAATAATCACCTCTATGTCGACGAGGCGTAAAATCATAAGAATTTTTAAATTTATTGAGGAGGTCGCAGCTGGCTTGAAATCGATTAACAATACCTTCTCCCTATCCTTATTTTTTTTGTTTATTGCTTTACGTTTCATCGATGTTGAAGTTATTACAGTAGGGAACGGCCATGGCCTTCTTTAAGAATCGTCCCAGCATTTGCCTGGAGCCAGAACGTTACCGCTCACACGCCACGCTCGGTCTTCCGGTCTTTAGACATCATCAACCTTACTTTACCGGTAGACTGTGTTTGTTTGAATCCTTGAGACCTAGGCGATTATGGAGTCGATTATGACGGGTGACAAAACTTGAGCGTTCCACTTTATACCGGAGACTAAAGAACAATCACGCGAACGGCGACATCCTCATTCGCCAAATGCTTGTATTTATTTATGTTATTCCAAACAAAGAATAACGCAGGTAATTTCACGCCTTGTTAAGTAATGAGCATTTAGACCCAGTATTTAATAAATCCCAATGCCGTAAAGATCATGAAGTAATAGTGTCAACAACTAACAGCATTGTAGAAAACGGGAAAAACGGTCATTTAAGAACTCCCTGTCTTCAAGCCCGATTCTCAATTAACTTTAATTACTTACACCAGTTATAAAAGAATTTATTTTTGTCCTACGATAATAATCTGGTTGTAAGTTTTTTAGTGACAATGGTCGTTTAATTTGTTGCGGTGCTAATATTTAGTTCTGCGCGATTAACTCTCATTTATTTATATAGTGCATAATCATTATCGTCCACCTACAAAGAGACCAATAATTCCTCTTGTAAATTATTTCTTTCTGAAACGCGATGATCGTTCTACTGTGAAATAAATATATTGGAAACATGTGTGTCGTTTGAAGAGGGACAGATGATATGATTTCGGCGCGGCTTGAAACCCGTGTAGATTTTCGTCAGTTCTGCTGCCGCAAATCTTTCATGCTTACGTCGGCTATTAGTTACGAAACATTGGGTAGTTTCGCAGATGTTTATCTTATTTCCTGACGCAGTTAGGAAAGAATCATGGATACCTTATACTAATAAGCAATGTGCAGTTTCGGTACGCTTAAAAATAAAATACAAGTAAAGATAGATTTCTAAATTAAAAAAAAAAAATAATAAGAATTACTTGGATTTGAACTCGGAACCGCTCGCTCAGCAACCCAGAACGCTAACCATAGGACCACTGCAAGCTCGGTGCTACTTTCCTCGAATAGGCGTATATAACACAGCGTAGGAAGAATGTTTCATTCAATCCATCTTGGAGAGAGACATTTCCGAAATAATTTCTTGTTTCTGTAGTTTCGTAGTACTAAAAATTCTACCTCATGGAACATGATTATCCCTTCGTTTGTGGACTGACCAGATATATGAGTGAAATATTATACGAAGGAATTATCAAAATGAGTATAACAATCTTATCGTTATAGTTTTATGCTAATCAACCGTAGTAATATACAGCATTGAGCCTGTTTCCTGCCTCACTTTAATGCAATCCCGTTAATTAGAACTTTTGGCAAACGTTTCAAGATCTGAATTTTGGTAAAGTATTATAGGAATGTAATGGTAGGATGATGAACTGTTCAGCCAATAAGAATCGTCAGTGGGAGGAGCTTAATTCCTACCTGTTGGCCAATTGTTTCCTGCATTGACTTAAGGAAATGAAAAATCTGCAGTATAGATGGCTCTGAATAAAATATCCACCAATGAAATTGCGAGGAGGCGGAGCCAGTATTGCGTTACTGTTGCCTGGGATGACATTGATGCCAGATTGTGCAAAATAAGAGTGATAGAATTTTTCACCGGCGGCCAGAAATAATGTCAAAGACTGTACCTAGATAAGCTCATGTGATGAAAGCTTGTGCTTCCATCGGGATTTCAACCTGGTAACGTATCCTGAAACTCAGTGCCTTACCACTTTGCTAGCGGACCACTTTGTTTTATTACACATGTGTGCCAAGTACCACCAAAATTAGAAAAAAAACGGTGTATTTTCATAACGAGGTATAAAAAAAAAATTAACTGGTGGAGGTAAAAGAGAAGAAGGATTATGTGTTTCAAAGCAAATACAGATTAAAGTATACTCATGGAATTTTCCTTCGATATCGGATAAAACATTTGGGCTTAAATAAATAAAATTTCCAAATATGAAGGGAAGAGTGATAAAGGGGTTGGGTTTTACAAATCAAATAGGCAGTTATTTTCTCTACGTTTTAAAGTAAAATGATAACTTAGTGGACAATCCGAAGTTTGATTGAATCTTCCCGAAGGAGGTGTACTAAGTTTTGAGTCAGAGGCAGGACGGCTAGTTACTTTCTCCTGGGACTTACAGTTTAATGTGGAAAAGCGAAATACGGAAAGTCTCGGTGTAGCTCAAGTAATCAAATACAACTCTAATTCCTGCTCCCACTGGGATCTGAACCTGTGACCGAAGACAGAATGGTGTGGAAGTAAGCGCTTTAGCCACTTAACTGCCAGATCACCTTGTTTTGAAGAATACGTGTGCTGAGAACTATCAAAATCGGATAAAAATTGTGGGTTTGTATGAAGAGCGTTTGCAAAAATTAAGGATTTGTTGTAAAGATGGAGAGGGATGGGTTTTGCAATACAAATGTAGAGGGATTTTTTTGTTTTAAAATGAGCGTGTACAAAATTTCATCGAAATCGGTCAAAAACTGTGGGTTTATACGAAGATCATATGCAAACATTGAGGGGTGTGTTGGGGAAGAGGGGGTGGTTTTTTATGTACATATTTTTAGTCAGAAACTTCCCAGACACTTACACAATAACTCACAAAAGTTTCATCGCAATCGGTTGAATGGTATAGAAAGGCATAGAAGACGAACAAACCAACAAACATTCATTTTTAAATATTAGATATTTCCTCTTCATGCCTTTATTATATTATACTGTGGTGTGACAGCGTCACCCACAATGAATATAATTAAATTGTTATTAATTATATTCATAAATTTTTATGATATTCAAATTTATTAATTTATTAAAAATCTAGTGACATGTAAATAGCGTAAATAGTGAGGGTTAAACCAGGGCAGCCGAAAGTATAGTTTGTTGTAGATTTAATTTTCTGTAAAGCTCAGGGCTCAGAAAGGTAGTGAATATTGAAGGCTGGAACCGCCATTTTTCGGACGGTTGAGAGTGGAACAATGGGGACCTCTCCGACCGGGCGGCGCCACAGCCTCACAACGGATATCTCCCGTTAGCGGGGCGCTGACCTTCCCCACCCCGGCGACTGTCCTGAAGGCCAGGCAGGAAAACGCGCGGAGGGAGGCGGCGAATGCGAGGCATGATATCAAACACGTGACGACGGAAATGTGTAGATAGCCAATCGTGAACATTTATTGGGGTCTACAGTACTAATTCAAGGGAGTTTTGTTACATGTGGAGTGGCAACTTTCCGAAGAAGAAGAAGGAGCCATCTTAGACGACACTTGCAGCCAGGACGAGGAGATGAACAGACGTGTCAGCCGACACGCTCTCGTCTGATGATCATTGTACGATTGTGATCACTCTTGCTTTGGGAAGCGAGATGTTATGTGGCATGCCTGCCATTTTCTGGAAGTTATCCTAATAACGCGGTCATATCCGCTTATTTGGCTTCCACAGCTGCAGTGACCTTGTATGTCACGCTCCATCACGTCGATGACTTTATGGTAATGTACCGGATACTGACGGTCACTATTAATTGGATTTTAACGGACTTGTGAGCCCTTAAGCGGTTCTGGGATAAGACTCTGCTCCCGTCATTCACTACTGAGCTAGCTGGTTTTATATTTCACTTTAAATTTTCAAGCATCTTGTTATTTGTAAATTCATTTTGATGCTTTTCTTTCATTTTATACGGCGCCCCTGGGATTTTCCTTTGTTACAGTATAATGTTAGCTTCAATTTGATGGCCTGTGTTGCCACGTTGTTCCATGTTAACTTTGCTGTTTTTATTATTTGTTGAAATATTTCAATTCAGTTTTGTTTGCTTTCACCGGCGGATTGTAAACGGCGGGTATTGCTTGTTTTTGCTGATCTAATTGTGTGTAATTATTACCCGGCCTTGTAAAAGCCATAAGACCCAATAAATGAGGTATTGTTTTGTGTCTAATATTCATGGTTCTGGTTCCTTTTAGATCCCCCTTTATTATATAATTTTAAATGTTTTTCATTATTAATTTTCAGATTTATAATTATAAATCCCCCCTCCCGTTTTTGGCAACTCACGTGTTTCTTAACGGTAGCCTACAAATGGTCATTTTACAATACGGACATTAGCTACTGTCGTGCACTTAAAAGGGAATATTTTAGTTGTGTGTACGAACAGTATACTTTTTTAGCTGGCATTCGTGTTTTATGTTATCTTGGATACCTATGTCTGATTTATTATATTTGTCACTTTTGCAGTTGATAAGATATGACGCATAAAACAGTAGGAGGTCATTAAGGACGATATAGACTAAAGGAGGATAGTTAATATTATACTATCTGTATCAAATCTGTGTGAATTTTGTGTTGTAGTGTTTTGTTTGAACCTTCACTCAGAGAATCCTTGGGTTATTTTTTCTGAAATATCTCAACATTGGGGAGCATTCAGAATGTAATCCCTGTCCGGCCATCCAAATTTCGGCTTTCAATGTTTTCCCAAGATCACTCCAGGTGAATGGTGGGACATTTCTCTCAAACGCACTGCAAAGGCCGTGGGGTAATTCCTCCCAATTCATTGTTCCCACTCTTCTCTTGGTGATTCTAAGGGCCTCAATGTTGGAAACTTACAATGCCCTAAACAACAACATTTCAAATATAGTTCCAGAATATCTTCTCAGAAAACACCAAAATATTCGTTAAAAATACATCTCCAGCTTCTTCCAGATATTAGGCCAAGACAACAAATTACTATTAATACATCGCAAACTGCAAGCATATTTCTGTCTATCTCCCAAGATCAACCCAAAAAATCTTGCAAAAATCATTACTGTATCGCCAAAACCAACTTAAAAGGGAGAAAACTGCACAATATAAAAGATACGAAGAGCGATCCCAAAATAGCTATAAAATAAACCAAGCCAGGGAATTGATGGAAGTGGAGTTGTGACAAATTGAGGTTTTGGAGGAATTGTGTGTAGAGGAGGAATTGTAATGTTTCGTACTTTTCATAATTATCGGCTGGTCCATCCAATTTTCTAATTTCCACGCTTTTCCGAAATAACTTCTGGGAAATGTCCTAATTAATCGTTTAAAAAATGTAATGTACCATACGCTTCCTATTTCCTGTCCCCATTAAAAATAAAATATTATACTAAATTAAGATCGAAAGTACGCACAATGAATGCCACTAAGTGTAAGATTATTATTATTTTTTTATATATTTTTTTTTGTCTCAGTATTTGAACCACTGCCCTTTTTTTTAATACTCTAGCTCTTGTAGGTGTCAGTTCTGTAACTTTGCTGTTTATATTTTCGTCTAATCCGTACACCGCCAGTTCGTACTTAGGTACCAAACGTAATAAATTTCCTGTGAAACAAATAAAGAGTCCACGTAATGATTAAATACATCGAAAGCGAATTTAGGAAGTGAGATGGAGTTAATAAAATAAAACGTGTCCCGTATCCTGCGAAGACCCGCAGCCTGCGGCGGATGTATCAGGAAATTAAATCTGGACAGCGGGGCGGGCTACGTTTTCAATTAGAGCACTAGCAGCCGGTTTCTGTCGACCCCACCCACACACCAGGCTCTCTTTTATTACAGCTGAAGGGAATTCCGCACAAAGCTTTGAAACCGGATAATGACGGCAATAGGCACACACATATTCGAGCGCACACACGGGCTTAAAGAAGCAGTAAGCCTGTGTACTCGCCGACTGCCGTCTGAAGAGAGCCGCAGGCACTTGCCGGAGCAGCCATTGCCATTAATCCCTCTGGGAGACCACTTTGGTGTGCACTATAGCTCGCTCGAACCGTAAGCTTCAAGCACCGACTTGAGTCAACGAGATTGCAGAACGATAAAAAAATTACATTTTTTCATGCAAAGTACATAAGGGCGGTATCCGGAGTTTGATCTTTCAAAAGCTGTTGATGTAATTACTGATACGAAATAACAGGCACAGGCGGGGCATAAGGATAATAGCAAAAACACCATCAAGCGTATAAGCAGTTTTAATTTCAGCGAAACTATACCGTGTGATCTACTTTCTTTGCTTCTTGTTTTATGCCTCGTCGACGTCGAGGTCATTAGAGGCGGGAATGGACTGGAGGCAAGGAGCGGGAAGGAACACGGCCATGACCTTTTGAAGGAATCATCCCGACATTCACCCGGAGTGATTTGGGGAAACCATGGAAAACCCAAATCTGGATGGCCGGACGAAGATTCGAACCCGCTTCCTCTTGAATGCGAGGCCACTACGATCTAATTGCCACAAACAATGTAGCTGCGGCTATTCGTTACAATTACTTGTATGGGCATTATTCAGAACAGAAAAATAATCCATTAACATATCTTTTAGTGCTAATCCTATTACCAATGGAGTTTCAAGGGAACCTTGTGGATCGATTGTTTTCTTGCAGCTGCTCGAACCAGATTCGGAGTATCATCGGCATTACCGACTTGCGTCAGACACTAATCATCTGGGGAAGCATTGACCCCAGATTATGGGGAAGTTCTTACAGGTGGTCCCGTATCTCCTTCCAGTTCAGCGGTTGGTTGTCATTGCTGTGAGGTGGCATCATCGAGTGTGTCAAGCCCGGGGTGGCTGTGTTTGCTAAGACCTGAGCCATTAGCAATGATTGCTGTTGTAGCAGCTGGACGATGACACTGAAGTTGTCGTGGTGCTTGCAGTCCGCCTGGTGATGTAGATGGCGGGTTGCGGACTGCTTCTTCGCCTTCGCGGGTCACTCAGATCTGGTCGAGCCTGGATGTCGGCAGGGTTTCCTTAATGAGGGCACCAACTCGTTGGTGCGTTTCGCCTTCATGTTGGCGCGCAGATTTCCCTTGGTGAGGCAGCCGCTGTAGCAAGCTGGGTGGGGGTCGGAACAGTTAGAGCCAGTGGGCACCCCGTCTCGCGGGACGCTGCACTCAGCGACTTTGTGTTTTCCGGCGCACCTTACACAGCGCTCCTCAGCGGTGCAGTCGAAGGCAATGTGCCCATGACCCCGGCAGCGGAAACATTGTGCCAGGGCAAGCGGAGGCCGCTTGGCTGTCTCGTCCCCGTAAAGATCCCAGCACCGTTTCGCGTACTTGATAATTCAGTTGTCAGGATTACCAATTGGTCGGCCTGATTGATTTTGGTGGGCGTCTGTGATGAGGGTGGATGTCGAGTGGAAGTTGAGCAGTCTTCGGGATATTCCTAAGCACTTGCGGTATCCTTTTCTCTTGGTCTGTGTCTTGAAGCTACTAATAAAATGTTATATAACGTTAGACTTGCCACCAGCTAGCTTACGAGGATAGGAAGGGTAAATGTCTAACTGAGTGACTATCCTATGTATTTGAATAATGAGGTCGGCGAACTGCTGAACTATCTATTTGTTAAATTACTTGATGTACTTTCTACTGACGTTAGCGTATTACTGCTGGGTTATTTCCGACCTGTGGTATAAAATATAAATGACTGACTGATAATGATCAAGGCGGCCTGTTCTTAACGGAAAGTATACCGACTAGCCTCAGGCTATGGGAGACGTTTTGCTACAATTTAGCTCATGTTAACTAGTCAACTGCTGGGGAGCGAACTGACTATTTCGAGACCGTACGCCACCTCTCATTTGACGTCACCGATTCCAGATCAGTCCTCTTGGAGTGACCTCTCTGTCACCATGTAAGTATTCTGTGGAGGACAAGCATCTTCCTGTTGAGTTCGTGTCATCAAGCCTAACCCCGAAAAATATTACATTCACCAAATATACCCATTTCACTTAATAACTTTTTTAATTGTTTACCGTGAATATCAGTGGCCAGTTAGAAGAAAATTTTTGCTGTTTAGGAAATCGAGGGAAAAAAGAAAATTTTGTTTCACAAAATAGATGAGAAGATATTACGTAAAGTATCATACATCGTTCAGTTATTTAATCGATAGTAATGACAATTTCTTGGATACTTTTGAGTTACTTCAATTAAGTTTTTAGAACTTCATTCTCAGACAGTGTTTGTGGAAGTAAAATAGTAAACTTCAAAGTGAGGTTCAACAAAGACCAGCACTGCAATGTAAATTAAACGTACATCAAAGGTAGTTTACTATTATTTTCTCATTTATTTTAGAATTTTATGCAGATTACACTTAATGACAATGATGTGAAATCTGAACGAATTATTTATGTAAGTAATATCGGAAGCTATATGACAGTGGGTGACACGACTTGGGGTCAAGGCCTGTTGGTATTGTTCAGCGTTGTGACACTCCAAAGAAATACTGAAATACGGTTATTGTATTTCTTGCACGACTCTCAATAAGATTTTGTTCCTGAAATATGAATAAGTAAACATCAGTTATTGTGTCAGTTGGTGTGTTAGTTGCTGATGGTTTTATTTCCTCAGTTTTCAATTATTTGCCTATAGCTTGGAGTACCCAAATCATCTTTTTGTTACAACCATATTATTTCTTTTGAACTGACAAATGCAGAACGTTCGATATAGTTGAATAAATTATAGTATAAATTATCGAGTGTTTCATTCACCTTCGTATCCCTTAACAAAATTTGTCTCTTTTGTTGTTGGTTACAATATTCAGGTATATGAAACATTACATTCTGTATGAAATATCAAAGTCTGGATGTCTATTTTATTTTACTTTTTTCCGTCTTCGATATTCTTCACCGAATTCCCTCCTCCCTCTTCCGGTCAAATATTTGTAGTTCAGGTTGACTGTTACTGAGTCACTAAAGTTGTCCTAAAAAGGCTTGACAGAGTTGATTTTAAACAGAATGAAATTTAATCAAACCCAGTGTATACAAAAAGCCATCAACGAATGAATCAGCATCACGTACGGTGGGAACAGACGGTAGGATACAAAATGAGTTGGAATTCCGCAGGCACAGTCTAGAGAGTCATGTTTACTGAACGGTGACGGTAAACTTTGCTAAATCCTACACGTACAATGGAAAATTCACCTTTTACTAACCAGATAAATAAAGACAATCAGAAAAGCCAGTTAGAGGTTAGTGCACACATATTTTAGTAAATTCGTATAACGTCTTGTGCCCCGTATGGCCCAGTCGTATTGAACATCTTCTAATATACCCATCTGCACTGCCGACCTCCAAAGATACGTTGGGGATATACAGTATGAAAGATCATCCTGTTTTCACAAATAAGCTGACAGAGAGCTCCCAGAATTCTTAAATGTTCATTGTGTCTAACATTCGTCACATTTGTCATTCAGTTGTTTGAGATCGTGGAAAGTTTTTCAGATTCCACCACTGGGTTAGTTTTAACATTAATGCTCCGAGGCAATATTCAATCAATAACAACGGACAGTCCATAAGTAATTTTCGGATTTATAAACAAAATAAAATGTGTCCTGTAATTTAATTTCACCACCTTCCTTGTGACGATATATCCCAATCCTATGAGTCACAATTAATAATTTAAAACAAACAGTTCAAAGTTTGGGAGCGTCCATAAACCACGTAGCTTCATTCTGGACTCCTGTGAACCCCCCCACCCCTTTTCCCCAAGTAGCTCGACGAGGCTTTTGTCTCTACCCCTCTCCCCCCCACCCCCCACGTAGCACGTAGCTTTTTTCGTTATTGATACCAGAAGACATTTTGTACTCTTTTCTCTTGTCAGTCTATCGTAAATTACATATGGAGATAGTTAAATGACAGAAATAAATATTCAGATGCTGCACCTTATTTTAACTATGACAAATAATATGAATTAAAAGCTACGTCACCTCCTCCTCCCCCACGTAGCCCAGCGGAGCTTTTCATCCAACCCCTCCCCCCCCCTTAAACAGAGCCACGTAGTTAATGGACGCTCCCTTTGGATCGGGTTTTCACAGTGTCAAGGCTTAAAATCTGCGGTGAATCTTATTTACGTTACCGGGAACGGAGCAGATGATTATCATTCGTGGGTATTGTGATATTACGGGATTAATAAAGAGGCGGCGAAAATTTAATAATAAGTAAATAACTTTAAAGAGCGAAAAAATTGGAAACTATTAGAGAACTATAATAATTAGTAATATGGGTAAATTAAGAGAAATATATTGGGAGAGAGAAGTAAGGAAATAGAATAAGGAAAAGCTATAGTTACAGACATTTTAGAAGCTAAGTTCATGCGGCAGTCTTAAAGGATTTTGGCGGAGTGACGTCATTCGTCAGACTCTAAGGCGCGCTGACCCAAACGGCAGCCAGCCAACTTTAGAAAATAAAATTTCGCCCTTGTTAGGAGAGAAAGAGGATTAGCTCCCTTGTTTTTGTATACTAGTGGCCATGAACCAGAGGTGCTATGCCAAGCCCCCTCAGCTTTGCTTGTCGAGGGTGGCAGTTCCGTCTTGAGCTGAACGAGAGAGAAACACGATGAATGGTGCCCACTGAGGAACCTCATCGGACGTGTGTTATAAAAAGCCTAAAGAACGTGAACCCACTCTCAGTTTTTACTCAGTTGTCTCAATTTGTTCAGTGTGGACCAGTTCGTTTGTGGCGAAGCTGCGCTATATAAACTGTGCCATGCTACAAGTAAGATAAGTTGTACTCTGAGTTCAATCTATTCTCTCATATATGTGCAGTGCTAAAGTAAATGTTTTTGTAAAGACGATTCTCAATGTTGAAAAAATAACAAGATAGTTAAACCTATTGGGAATAAAGAACAGTAAACTCATGAAGATTCTATTAGTTAATTGATGTGCACATGTTAAAAGTATTAATAAATGTGGAAACTGATTTAATCCCAGTCATAATCCCTTATTAAGATTTTGTTTATGGCTCTAAGGAGCAGTATTTGATGTAGGAAGTGCTAAAGTAAAGAAAAAAAGAAGAATAATAAGGGGGGAGGCTACGATACCGAGAACAGATAGTTGCCTCAGATCATACCGCATCTCGGATGAACACTCCTTGACAAGATACTATCAAAGAACACGCTAAAACACCAATAAACCCTCCTCCCTTTGGATTTTGTTAATATTTTGTTTTCACTGTGCAAGTTTGTCATTTATTTCTTCAGTTTTCTGAAGTGCAATACACGTGTAACATTAGTCAAACCACTACATCCAAGATTAAAACTGCAATAGATGTAACGAAATCGTGCAATATACTGCATTAAAAAGGTTTATGTTTTGTTACTAGATAAGAAGCAAAAGTTAACCGCTTTACTACGCACACCAATGTCTGCAGCAGGAAAATGATAGTTGACTGATAAACAAATTCATGTTTTTAACCACACCTAAGGATTTCAACGTCAAATCAGGAATTAAGTACTTAAAGGCAAGGTTCAACTTTCTAATCACTCGAATTGTTTTGATACTTCGGTTTTTATTGCGAATCCCCATTTTGATTTCGGTCAGTATTTAAGTGTAATTGAATTTACCATCGTCTTTCGAGATCTTCATTTGGTCCTTATACAGGTTACTGGAAGCGGTTATGAAGCGTTTCTCTGTTTCGGTTAATGCTTATCTTCCCCGCAGGTGCCGTCGCCTCCCGCTAGCTGTTGGTATCGCCGAGGGGCAGTTCGGAACGCTGTGTTCCTGCGCAGAATGTTGTTCCGCCGGCTGATTGAAACTGCCGAGGTGTGAAACGGGATCCCACCAGCTCACACCAATAAAAGGAACCTCTCTGCTCCGAGGCCACTCTCCAGCACAAGCAGCATTCCCCGTCTCCTCTTTCAGTTCCGGAGATTGGGGTAAGAGTTGGCCCATTTCTGGAACTTCTTCAAACGTTTAGCCCACTCTCTCATTGCTTTTTTTCAACAGAAGAATTCTTAAAATATCAGATACTGACAAAGACACTTCAAATCCCCAATCAAACAAAGGATTTTTGTTAGAAGGTTTACTTTTGGAAAAATATATCCAAGTGCGCTTTCCACTGCATTTCGTGCATGCGTTTAAATACTTCTTCTACTATTGCGATAAATACTGTATATACATTTATTTCGTACATTATCTGACCACTTAATTTTCAGCATCCTTCTATTGCGCCACAGTTCAAATGCTTCCAAATTTCCATTCTTCACTGCCATAAAGTGTAGTGCACCAAACATACAGTTTTAAAATGTTCCTCCTGTGTCTTGCATCCACAACCAATCCTGCATGCTTTAAAATGTGACCAACGAACCCGCCACTGACTTCTAGAAACTTTTTTCCATACCCACAGATTCACTCACATTTCAACATCCGCGTATTCTATAGCAACATGTTTTAATATTTTCTTTCTGTGATTTCTAAAATCCAGTTTTCAGTTCCACAAGTGTTGTGTTTCGTACAAACAATGTTAGACTCTTGTTTCTAGACTGCTAAGTCAGTATTTTAAAATAAAGCATTTATCTTTTTCAGTTATTCTAGTTTTGACATAGTCCTTGCTTCTGCCATCAGTTGAATACATGTTGAAATGTGAGTGGATTTGATGGGTGAGGAAAGAAGTTTCTTGAAGACAGAAACAGGATGGTTGGTATAATTTTATAACATGCAGGATTGGATATTGATTCAAGGCACAGGAAGAGCATTTTTAAACTATGTATGGAGTACAGCACTTTATGACAGTAAAGAATGGAAAATTGGAAGCATTTGAACTGTGGCGCAATAGAGGGATGCTGAAAATTACGTGGTCAGATAACGTACAAAATAAACGTACGAAATAATGGGCGAGGAAATAAGTTTGCATAACAGTCATAAAGAAAGAAGAGACAGGATGCTAGGTCATGTTTTGAAACGTGTATTTTTTTTTTTTTTTTTTTTTTACTTATTGCTTTACGCCACGTCAACGGCTAAGGTCATTAGAGGCGGGATGGGACTAGAGGTGGGCGCCGCCTGCTAAAATCTCGGCGGCGGCGCGCCGAACATTTTCAGCCGGCGGCGGCGTAACGCCGGCGGCGTGGCTTTTATATTTAGATTTTATGATATTTTGTATATATCATTAGTCCCAAAAAGAAAAAAATAAGTAACGTTTGAGTTATATGTTCAAAATTTTGCAGTTTTTTGCACTCTTTGTAGTTATCGTGTATAAAGATAATTGTATTTAAGCGAACTGAGATTAGCCTATACCTTTTCGCATAAATGACTAACCTAGCCACAGAAAATGCACACAAAGAAAAGTAATGACAAGGGCAAAAAACCGAGGAACGGCTTTTTTTTTTTTTTTTTTTTTTTTTGCTGTCTAAGTAAGTTAATAGATTTCCATCTTTAAGATCTGATATATCGGATGGAGCTAAATATCACCAACATTCTTGATCGATCGGATAATCAATCAATTTATTTTATTTATTTATTTATTTATTTGACCTTAGGTCTTGAATAGACCATACAGTCAGCCTGGTAATGTAACAAGGTAATAATATTAATAGTATGTAAAAATATGCAGATATAATAGATACATTAAATATGTAGGTCACTGTCTTTGATATAATCCTTGATGATACTATAGATTCTGTTGTTATTTGTAGCGAGTAGTACTGCAATGTTAGTTGGAAATGGCTGCTGTGCACGCACAAGAGACTTGATGAATGTTGATTGCTGTTGTTGAAAATTGGAACAGTTGAAAAATAAGTGATTAAGGTCCTGTATTGCCTGTCCGTTGCATGTGCAGTAAGGTGTGTTTACCGCCTTGATGCGAAAAAGATGACTACGGAAGGCGCCGTGGTGGCATCTCATACGAATAATAGAAGTAATGTACCGTCGTTGAGTATTCCATCTTGAAAACCAAGGTTTTGATTTTATGAATGATTGTAACGCCAATGCAATTGAAATTGTTGTTTTATTTTCCGAACGCGTTTCGCTTCATTGCGAAACATCTTCAGCGGTTCTGTATTTTTCTTTGGTCACATATGCTTATAATTGTACAGCCTTTTAGCATCAGTTATGTTTGTAACTGCAGTATAGATTACACATGTGGGTTGCATTTTAGCGATTATTTGCGTAGCACTGTAATACATTGAGATCTGATGTCTTACGTTAGTTACTGTACATCGCTGATTAGCAGGTTTGTGATGCTTCCCAAATGAAGCGAAACGCGTTCGGAAAATAAAACAACAATTTCAGTTGCATTGGCGTTACAATCATTCATAAAATTGATCCTATCGCAATTGAGGAAATGGCCCACAATATCCAGACGGATAATCAATATCGGCATATACACGACCTTTCATCGATAGTTTTTGCAGCAACGATGTATCATTGGTTGAGTTTGTGGAAGCAATAGGGTCATTACCTTCGTTTGTTTATGGCACATTAAGGGCAGTGATTACTTCCTTGATATATAAGGCAAGAAAGGAAGTACTGGTCTTTCGTATTGACTCCAAATATGTATCTACTTCTTTGAGACCCACAAAACGATAATCCAAAAGTGATACTACTATGACCGTTCTTGTGGCAGCGAATCGTTTGTCAGTTTAAGCGAAAACCTTATCAATAATTCTTCATCTAAGACAGAATTCAGGATGTCAATTATTTCAGAACGGAACAGAAGAGTCACATTCATTGTACATATCTTTGAGACGACATGACCTCGTCTGCTTCGCGAAACATTTTCAAAAAATTTTCCACTCACTTTGATTAATCTTTATCTCATCTTGTCAAATCTTTCTAAACATCTTGTTTATTAGCTCGCGGTTGGATACGTGGGTTAAACTTTCCAGCAACTCTGGAAATCTGTGCCAACGAATTGGTGTCCGAGTTGGTCTGCAGTTTTGATAGAAGAAATGTATATAATATTTCCTGAGCCTGATACGAATAGCGAGCTTTCCTCAACTACTTCATCCAATCTTTCTATTCGTACTGATTCCGTCTAATAATTTTCTAAAATAGGCTCGGTCTCATCATTTTCTAGGAATTAACGACGTTATCAGGGAAATCCATAAACCTTTTTCCATCTTTTCGGCATTTGCTTCTAGCTCTCTCTTGACAATCTTCTTGCATTCTTTTTACAAGCGTTTCAATTTCTGGGACTCTGTTTATGCCTCCACTGTCACGAGAATATGGAGTCCATGACAAGACACAGATGATGTTCCATATCAGCCTACGAAACTGCTCTTCGCTTGTTTTCTCCAGTATCAGTGACAGCTTGAATCTTAACAACTGGATATTCTGGGCCATTTCATCAATCAATCATTTAATCAATTTTTTTTAAAATATATAAAGGTGAATAACATGCCAAATGCAATTGAATGATTGTTTTATTCTTTGTGTCGTACGCGTTTCATTCTATTTCCAGAGCATCATCAGCGACATACGTAACTATTTTATTTTGTCCTGATGGTCAGGGTTAGCTTCTCTGTTTTTGTAAGATTCATTTTGGAATCTTCTGACGATATGAAGCACTACACTGCACTGACTCCGACTCCATAGACTCTATGGACTTGGAAAACATTGCGTGGTGTTTACTTTATCATGTTTTAATAGTGACAGTAAATAATAGTGATAATGTGTAATCTGGTCGGTGCAGTGTAGTGCTTCATATCGTCAGAAGATATCAAAATGAATCCACAAAAACAGAGAAGCTAACCCTGACAATGAGGACAAAATAAAATAGTAACAAATGTCGCTGATGATGCTTTGGAAATAGAGTGTAACGCGTTCGACACAAAGAATAAAACAATCGTTCAATTGCATTGGCGTGTTATTCACCTTTATAAAAAAATTGCTTGAATCTTCTTTTCATTCAGTCTCAACTGTTTCTTTACATCTTCCATTTTGTCTCCAGTCTTAATTTGCTCCATACTTGAGTACTCAGGGTTAAATACTTTTTTACTACATTTAGGCTATCTAAGCGATAGAATTTATTGAAATTCACGATTTTCTTCTCACTGGCTTTTATCACTAAACTTCCGAAATATTTTCAACAAAAACTAGTTTGGATTATAACACTGTTACAGAGAATTTTTAAAAATTAGTTTCAGCTAATTCAAAGTCATTTTAACACCTACTTATTCACTCAATTTAACGAATTAAAAAAAAACGCGTTGTCGTGTTGGTAAGTATTACTCAAGGTCACGCCGCGAAGCAAGTGTCGGCGGCGGCGCGCCGCAGACACACGGCGGCGTCACGCCGGCGCGGCGCCCACCTCTAGATGGGACTGGGGCAAGGAACGGAAAGGAATTCAGCCATAGCCTTTTTTTGAAGGAAGCATCCCGGCATTCACATGGAGAGATTTGGTGAAACCATGGAAAACCAAAATCTGGATGCCCGGACGGGGATTCGAACCGTAGTCCTCCCGATTGCGAGGCCAGAGCGTTAACCGCTCACCAACCACGCTCGGTGTGACGTGTGTAATTGGTTTATTTGTTATTGGAGGGAACAGTTGAAGGAAAGAACGTTGGAGGAAGACGGAGATTAGAATAAATAAAGCAGACAATTGAGAACGTGGGTTGTAATGGGTATGACGAGATAGAGTCCAGCTAAAGATTGGGAGATATGGAGGATTCCATTGATCCAGCTTTCACACCAAACGCGTCCAGTCGCGTCGAGCCCGTCCAGTTCTGTCAAGAGCGTCCAGCTGAGTCAACAGGAAAATCCAACATACCTACTCCCCTTTGTTCATTCACACAGGTAGCGTCTCAGTCCCGTCCGACTTAAGCCAGTCCCGTCGAGTGGAGGGGGAACCCAACCTGTCTTGATTCTGGCGCGTCCAGTCCAGTCCAGTCTCATTGTTTCCGACTTGGTGCAAAGTGCGTGTTTTGTGTATTTTTTCATAACCCTCTAAAACATGGATATTGATAAATTAATCGAACTGGTTAGAGAACGAAAGGAGATCTAGAATCCGAATCACCGCAACAGAGATTTAATTGCTGCCATTTGGAATTAAATTGATCAATTGAAAACATCTGGTCAGTTATTTTTATTGTAAATTTTATTTTTTACAATTATTACTCTAATTCATGCCTGTTTTTTAATTGATTAAGTAACAAATAAAAATTAGATGTAACGAAGTGATATATGTCCGTACTTCAACAATCAATTTGATCATTTTGCCAAGGCACAGATCCTATTGGCGAGATGAAATAGATAGTTAATGTTTCCCTGATTCTGAAGGCTTCACAACTATCTCTTCTTTCAGAAGTTGGTGGGACAGGGTGAAGCTCATTCACTTGTCTCATCTCGTCCAGAAATCGCTTTTCGAATGCATTATCCTCTTCATTTCGTAGAATGTAACTATGCAAAACACAGGAACTACAAATCAAATAATTATAAAACTTTAACGGATCGTTCACAAGTCCGAAAACAAATGAATAAATACGCCATACATATCTCTTATTAAATTGATTGGATGAGCACACAATCGACACATTGATTTATTTATTTTTTTCGGCGGTCTATTCGTCGCAAAACAATAAATTTAAGCAGCTCAACTTCCATCACAAAAATTTTGCTACATCTGACTTGTATCGACTGGACTGGACCGGACGCGTTTGGTGTGAAACAACAGGACTTGACTGGACGGACCTAGACGTGACTGGATTGACTTGTAGAGACTGGCTTGGAGTGAAACCAACCTTAGACGGGGGGAAGGGGGGAGCTGAAATAAAGTAAATGAAGGTAGACAACATAATAATTAATTCTAATCAAATACTAAAAGACACTTCACCTTATACGTATTAGACGAGATGCCTCTGTAACTTTCTTCTGGATAGTAATTTAGCCTGCTGAATAACTTTCTGGTTTGCTCAAAGGAAAAGTGCTCTTACTTGGGCCTATGTTAATCAGAAACCAAACGCAATTTTGCAGAGGAAACACTTTTAAAAATCAGGAAATGGTTAGCTACTTCTGTAAAATTAAATCATATTAAATAGTATCAGCCATATGTAAGCATACAAATGAATAATTTCAACCATTGAACACTCTAAAGCTGAAATGTATCAGCAAGTAGAATATTTTTGAGAACTATCTGCTCCTCAAAAATGGGAAAAAATTAATTAATTGATGGGTTTAACTAAAGCCCGCAATGAAATTTAGTTGAATTATATTACAAGTCAGACGTGACGCAGTAATGTTCTTTACCAGAAGACAGACAAACGCTTGAGGAATCCAAAGTTTAGCCAAACAAACTTGAGACACAGTGCTTTAAAGTTCACAGTTAATTAGATGAACCGGTTTGAATTCCAAGTCTTGATATGGATTGAAAATTTATGCGGTGAAACAAAACATTACTCTATAATTGTTTCAACAGGAGAATTTATGGAAGGACAAATATAGAGTCGCTATCGTTAGATGGTAACTTCAAATTGCACATTGAGTACTCAATTTTTTTTCTACCTACCGGCAAAAGCTGAATGAAATCAGTGTGAAAAGTGGAGTAGAAAGAGTGAAGCAAAGATAACACGACACAACATCTGCACTTAACTTTCCATATGCTGATTAGATGGAATCTAGATATAACCCTCAGATGATTTTTTATTTTAGTTGCATCTACTCCAAGCAATTTAATTTTACTCTTGCTGCTGTGCATTGAGTATTAAAACATACAATTAATTGAAACTGTTGTCTCAAATTTTTTACTCACCCTCCAATCAACTGTTTGACAGTGTCACTCCGAGCCCCTTGAATTTAACTTAGCTTGTATTAATTTGAACTTCTCTTAAAGTTCCAATAAATTAACTGTATTTTTGACCTAACGTGATTAAAATTTAAATAGTCTTTGCAAATAAAACGTATCGTCAACTGCCCCTTCGACGCAAGGCTTTCATTGATCCATTTTCTGGCTAATTAGTTTTTCGGTATCATTTGTAAAACTCATCGTACAGAGGGTACATTGTTCGACGAAAATCGTTCTTTACATATTTAACTGTTTCATTAGATTAACGGAGGAAATGTTTCTACTGTGTATTTTTGATGCTACGTGATAAGCTAATTGACGGAAATGTGTCCGCAAGAACAGCTTGAGGTTACTGAAACGTGACTATAAACTGTCTAGAACAAATCGGCAATAAAGAATTTAACATACTTTCTACTGTGACTTCTAGGGAGAACAGAGCATATTTATTACAATCTAACATCCGGAGCTCATCGTGGGGAGTACCTCAAAGATCAGGGGCCACTTGTTTCTCGTTCAACCATTAGGTCCAAAATAGCATATGGCTATTATACTAGTGAAATTCAAGCAAAAAATACTGTTGACTCCAATCCAGAAGCATGTAACTTCACCGAGTATAGCACACATAAACAACATCGTAGTTAGGGATTACAGGGTTATCAGCCAGAAAACATTATAGTTTCCATGAATCTTTAACACAGGCCAAAAATGAGGCTGAGTCATATCTTTATATATAAAGATGAATGTATGTTTGTTTGTTTATTTGTTTGTTTGTTCTTCATACAAATCCACAGTTTTCATCCGATCTCGATGAAACTTTGCACACTTATCCTTTGAAACAAGGAGAAAAATACTGTATACATTTGGTTGAAAAATTATGTGTAAAAATAACACATGTTGTCTCATAACTTCGAAATACGGCAATAGACAGACACGTTGGATGTGGACGTCAACGTACCGTGCTTCCGTGTACTGGACCGCCAGCTCAGTGGTCAGTCGCTCGCGACCTGCCGTAGCGAGCGGTCGCATCACACTTTTCCTGCTGTGTCGTGTGACAAGTGCCTGCAGAGTAAATAAAAGCAAAGTATAGTGAAAACCAACAAATATGGAAGTGAATCAATTCATACGAAAATCAACGCTAAAATTCTCCTTTGCGTATGGATATATGCGTCCGAAAGCAGTTGAAATCGATGAGTGGTTATATAGTGAAATAGGATTACGAGAAGTAAGTGTACACGGTATCCAGGTGGATTTCCTGGCCAATGTGATATACGTCAAGCTACGAAATGAAGAAGAGTGTGTGCGAATACTGAAGGAAACCAACGGAGAAAGAAAATTTGTACACACCAATGGTGAGGTAAGCACCGTTTCCATATCATATGCAGGCCTGGGAATAAGACGTGTAAAAATCCATAATGTGCCCTTTGAAATTAATACAGACATAATACGAAAAGCTTTGGATAAATTTGGTACAATTTTAAGTGTAACCTCCGATAAAAGATACAGTAGCAAAAGATTTGTCGTAGATAGTGGTATTAGAACTGTGAAAATAGATCTGAAGTGCCACGTACCATCGTATGTAGATATTGCCGGATTTAAAGCACTCGTTATTTACGACGGACAACCACGTACGTGTGTAATATGCAACTCAAACGAACACCTCAAGGCTGAATGCACCAGGAAGAAACCCCTGCAGCTACCATCTGAGCGCTTGGCCCCTGATATAGCTTTCAGAGGCGAACTTTTAAAAGCATCATACGCTAGCGTGGCAAACAGTAATCAATCAACCAGTGTACATAGAAATGATGAACCTACTCTCAGCATGGAAACAGATGACCCCACCAACATCATGATGGAAATAGAGAATCCTTATAATGACGTAGTACCTGATGAACTCCCGAAGGAAAAAGAAGCAAATTATCCAACTGGACAAGATAATAACCAAACTTCTAATCTACATTTACTGGAAATATCACCGAGAAAAAAGAAATTATAAAAAATGCTAAACAACATCCTGTGACAGAGCCAACATCTGAGAAACCACCTTACAAATGGAGACAATTGATGAAGAAATGCCCCAAAGCGCCAACTCCAATAAGGAAGACAACAACTATGAAAACAAGACCAGCGAGATAGTTGAAATGGGAAATGACCGCGGGAACAATAAAAGCCTTTGGTCGGACGACTTAAATGACACTGAGGAAGAAGATAAGTCAAGCAAATAAGAGGCAAAAGTAGGATTATAAATGTTATTAAATAAACGTGAAAGGGAAGAAAAAAAAAAAAAAAAAGAACTGTCTCGTTTTCAACCTTGTGTGACAACATTTGATCTAAATGGCAGACCGTAGTGGAACAACGCCCGCTCAGACATACTGTGTGTCTACCCTAAATCTAAACGGAATAAAGAACCAAACTAAAATACAATGTCTCAAAGAATATCCATGGGCGGCATCTGTTGATATAGCGCTCTTACAGGAAGTTGCCTGGGAAGGTGCACTGAATGTCACCGGATACAATGAACTGAAGAACCCTGGTTACGACCATGGTCTAGGGACTGCAATTCTAACGAAAGAGGGTATTCAAATCAAAGATGTTGATATTTTAGAAAATGGAAGAGGATTAGCCTGCACAATAGCAGGAACACGTGTAATAAACATCTATGCTCCCTCCGGAAATCAGAATAGAGAAAATAGGAAACAGTTTTATAAAACAGAGATAACCCAGCTTCTGACAAACACCTGTGATAGTCTCATACTTGCAGGAGATTTTAATTCCGTTTTATCTCAAAAAGATCAGTACCCTAATTTTAACAAATGCCAGGAACTCGAGTACCTAATAAATAAACTAAGTTTGTTAGACAGTTGGGAAATAAAAAACGGGCAAATTCCCGGGTTTACATTTATAACTGAGAGCACAGCAAGTAGATTAGATAGAATTTATATTTCACCGGACATATCGAATGAAGTAACATCAGTCGAGATCTGGCCAGTAGCCTTTTCGGACCACAGTGCATATCATTGCAAAATAAAATTGCGGCGCCAAGAAATCTTTAGAAACAGAGGATACTGGAAATTAAACACCTCCATCCTAAATGAGAAAGAATTGGAACAGATAGTCAATAATACTTGGAATCAATGCAAGAAACAAAAAAACAAGTACAATACAACTGTCCAATGGTGGTTACAGTGTGCAAAGCCACGCCTCAGAAATACATTGATAAACTTCGGCAGATGCTTGAAGAAATGAGAAAACAAAACAAAAGAATTCCTTTTCATGGTCCTAAGAGAACTATGCACCAACGACGTAGATAGCATCCAAAATATGAGAAAAATAAAACATACCAAGGCCAGAATAACAAATATAACTAGAAAAAAACTAATAGGTTACCACATACGAGCTAAAACTGGATCCTTTCAACAAGAAGAAATAACTTCAACATTTCATCTCATAAAAGAAAGACATCAAGCAAACAGGAAACTCGTGACGGAGTTAAAATCAGAAGAAGGATGTATCATTACCAACCAAAAAGGAATAGAGATAGAAATAAAAAAGTATCTCTCTGAATTATACACTGAAGAGGCAATTGACAATGAAGAAGTCAGCAGTCTGTTACGTCACATAAACCAAGTAATAACAGAACGGAACGCTGAATGAAGAAATCTCGGAAGAAGAAATAAAAAACGCAATTCAACGGAGTCCGAGAATGAAATCACATGGTCTTGATGGCCTCCCAATAGAATTTTACGTATCATATTGGGATATTCTAAAATACGAATTTATAAAAATGTATAGTGAGATTCTAGCTATGCAGTCAGCTCCAACCGAAATGCTAGAAGGATTAGTTGTATTAATCCCGAAAAATGTTGAAAATTTCAGACCTCTAACTCTTCTCAATTCAGATTATAAAATATTCGGTAGAATTATCGCGACTAGACTTGGGGCTGTAGCTAAAAAGATGATTGGAGAATACCAGACCTGCATTGGTGGAGGCAGAAATATAATGCAAACCCTAACAAATATTCGTGATGTAACTGCAGTCTCGAAGGCAGCAAACGTGAAAATGGCTATTTTATCACAAGATTTCCATAAAGCATTTGATCGTATTAATCATACTCATTTAAAACTTACTATGGAAAGAATGGGTATCAGCCAGCAAATATGAAATTTGATTTACATGCTATTACATCAAGCCACATCGCGAATATCTATAAACGGATCTATAACCAATTCAATAAAAATAACCAGATCCATTAGACAAGGATACCCTTTATCCAATGTTCCTTTATGCGTTTGCAGCTGAACCATATTTAGCGGCAGTGCATAATATACTTCCTGGGTTGAAGTACCAAGGAACAAAAACTGTGGTGTGTGCATACGCAGATGATATCAATATCATCATAACCAACTTGGAAGACTTAGAAAACACACGACAGTTGGTAAATTCGTATTCAAAAGCTTCAAACGCAAAATTGAATTTAGATAAATCTGCAATACTAAACATAGGCGCTGGTATAGAACTAAACAACACAACATGGATAAAGCCATGTGACAAAATAAAGATTCTTGGTGTAGAATTTAATAAAGTTCTGCAAAAAGCTTCCGCAGTAAACTGGAGACGTCTATTGGCAGTTATTCGAAGCAAACTGCATGATTTCACCCATAGAGAACTAAACCCAATACAGAAAATATGGTTGATAAATACCACAGCGCTCTAAAAAATATGGTACACAGCTCACATATTTCAGATACCTGTGGAAATAGCTAAAAAAAATGGAAACGGCAATCAGCTGGTATGTACAGAGGGGACAGATACTGAAGATTCAACATAAAGTTTTGCAGATGCCGTATGGGAAAGGAGGACTAAATCTGGTTGATATACGTCAATGTAGAACAACACAAACAAACCTTACAAGACACATAATAAATGCAATAGAACCGGACAGCAGTCGAGTCTCAACCTTCGTAGCGATAACTTCCGTGTATCCGCGAGGCAGTGACTTGTGTGGATAAGTGTTTACGTATACCCGTCTGACTCTTCCCGAGACCGCGCAACAGTCTCTCGGGACTCTAACCGTGTGTTTCACTACAGCCACCGAAATAGTGATAGAAGCAGCAAATAACATCTAATACAGCTCAGCCCCAGCCCTCATCCGCCATGTATGGCGGTGAATATGGCGAAGGCGGACAATACCTGATGCAGCCAACGATGCAACGTCAGCCAAATGGCGTAATAAACATGGTTCCAGCGGTAGAAGAAAACAACACAGGTAGTCAGGTGCAGCAATATCTGCACAGCGCAGACGATGAACCGACAGCAACCATGGACGTTATAATTGCAACGTCTAACACATCGATTACATCGCTGCCAGCTGACAACAGTGCACTAGATCAACGAGATGCACCGCTATCAAGAGAAGAAGAAATGTCAACATACGCACCCCAGAAACGCCCATGCATCCCGGGATACGACAACGGCAGCGGAGGTGAAAACATCAAGGTCCCCAGAATAACACCACAAGACACATCATCGGCAGACATCAACATGGAGACAACGCCGCCGGAAAGTGTGCAGCGCCAACAGACAGCAGAGACAAGCGAAAACATCGGCTTGCAGGTAAACAGTGCAATGGCAGCCTATTATGAAAGCTACGACTTGGGCCCTTATTATGTGTTCATAGAAAGTAAAGATAGAAACATAGGTAGGATCCACCCCATGGCCATTGGGCGCCTCCTATATTCCCTCAGCCACGAAATAAGTAACAATATTATACAGATAGCTCCAGCGGGTCGAAACCGGGTCAAAATAGAGATGAGATCGGTCGTATCGGCCAATAGCCTTGTCAGAGCACCATCTGGCAGCATAATGGCCTACTGGC
>JARYHS010009186.1:103792176-103870394 GCA_031002005.1 Vandiemenella viatica | reverse complement strand
AACTGCCCATTGGACTCTGTCATGGGCGTAGCTAGGGCATGGTGCTTGCTTCACACTGGTTCCCTCCCTCAAGTAATCGAGTGAAAAATAAATGAAAATAAAATTTCCCTGTTTAATATTAACAAAATGGATTTTGTCAGAATTTAATCAGAACACTCGCAGATTATTACTTAAATACAATAAATTGTTGTTTAATTTTTTTCTAGTAAAACCATTTCCAACAATCATTTTATTAGGTTTCTTTGTTTCCGCCACCCTGAAGCTAATCCGAGCTGCGCCCTTGGAACAAGTGATAATTCAATGTAAAATTATCTGAAACCTAATTAGGAATTCAGTTGCAAATAACCTATTAATAATGAAGGTTAACATTACTTAAATTCATTCATTATAACAGCAGCTACTTTACTCAGCACTTAGTACTTCTGTCAAAACAAATGGCAGTTTAATAATTGTAATTTTATTACCCAGGCTATTAGGCGCTCTCTGAGCCACTCATTTCGGTATCTCCCACACAACAGGGCTCTCACAAATACAGCTCCCAGATATGTTACATCCACACAGTACCATGTCTATAACAAAACAGTATTTTACTTGCACAATACTTTCCATATAACAGACGCGCACAGTATGGTCTACAGAAGAATACTGCCACCAAACCCATTCTTGGTAAGACGGAATCCATGTTCATCTTATCCCTCCAAACTGTAACTTAATATACTCATTAGTTAACATTATCCCCACAGTGTTGACTCCGCATCCATTGGCAAAGACATCTCGTCAAATAATATGACAGTCGAATAGACTCCACCACCTCCTCAGCGGACACCTGCGTCACCCACTCCCAGTAATGAATGGTACCAAACTGGTGCTTCATACCATACCCGCGGTTAATCAGTCACGGTTCATAAAGCGAACTATTCAGAAGCACATTGGTCACTAACCAGGTTACTAACTCACTCATCAGTCTTAACTCTGATACCTTTGTAACAGGCAGTCTGTGCATTAAGGCTTAAATTGGGAGTTTTGATATTTCAGTCTGTGAATATTACGAGTTGCTCGAAGCAAGCGGACAGTGGTTACGTGAGACTTTAGCTGACTCTCAGTGCTGCGCTGTCCGAAGCACGCATCATACGTCTAGCACGTGATAACGTGAATAAGAACCGCCACGTAGCATCGGATCGTTCTATTCTGTGATTGACTATTCTGCCAGCAGCCATGTAAGAGGTAATACTTGTCTTGTCTGTGTGCCTTTCGGCACTGGGCAAGCTATGCTTGCCCATAGTCTTGTCTCACGTTATTAGTATTCGGTTAGTTAAAGTAGTTAGATAAATTATTAAGTCATTATTCAATCTGCGTAACTTAAATGAGTTGTTTGCCGTTGTTGTCGTAATGTTGTACCCTCGTGATATTCTTATTTGGTAATGTCGGGTTATAATCAGGATCGTTAATTATTCAGTTAGTTGCATTTAATCAGTAAAGACATCTTTCCATTATACTCGTATGAAGTAGCTATTAATTCATTTAGTAAGTTGATAACAATTGTATCTATGCTTGCGTGTAATTTCCCTTCCAGCATAACGTTAGACAGTTTTGCGGATAAGTGTATGATTAGGTTTTTATAATAAAAGTATGTTTAAATAATCAGTTGTGTCGCCTCAGTAACTTACAGTCGTTAGGTTAGATTCCAAGTATTTCAGATAATTATGTGGAAGAGTTTCTGATATATCGACAAGGTAAGATCTATTATAAATATCACGATTAAAGCAGTCACGGGACTCCTGCTTTATCAATAGAGTCGCCCTGGTGTCAAATATATACTTATCCTGACAAATAACATCTTGGTGCCCACAAGTATTTAATCTGTTATAATCTGGAAGATAGCCTAAAATCCTAAGATGCTTCTAAGAACAACCCCCAAATCAGTCTAGACGCTCACAAGTGAACTGCGCGGCCATAATAACCCCCTTGATCACCTATATATAACCCTCCTGCAATTACACCCTTATTTCAGTGCACCTGCCAAGTCGAGTCTACGGCGGCACTGCCTACCCTTTTCTCGAAGCGATTCGGGCCATTTTTGAACCTCAATTTCTTTTTTCTTAAATTTCTGTTAGGCATAGATATTAGCAAACGTACTAAATTTTATTTTGTTACTGTTCTTAGTTCGGATGTTATTCTGATGCAAACTTCAGCGATTTTTTCACTCACTCACTCACTGACTGACTGATGATCATCAAAATTCTAAGGCACTTCCCGTAGCCGTATAAAGCTTAAATTTGGTAAACAGACAAAATTTTACCCACATATTATAAGAAAAGTCTGAAACTAGTAAATTTCTATATATCTACCCTTTACCTACTCCTAATGTGAAATCGCTTTCTATTCTAACAACTTTATACACCTCAGATTTTCACTGTGGAGTGAGCTTACCATGTTTAACTAATGTGTTAAATTTTACTTCTTTCCATTTCTTACTTCCAAAGTTATTGAATTTCAAAATTTTATTTCGACGACACCCGACATCAAAATTCCACTGTACTTCCAGTAATCCTAGAAACAAGTAATTTGGTTTACATATATAGTTTCATCCCAAAATCTTAAAAAATCTAATATTGGAGTTTTCCCCTGTATTTATTTAATTACAATCCCAAACATGAAAAATTCTGGCACATATTTTCGGCTCCGGATGAAGCTATATGCCTTTTAAATGCGTAGAGATCAGCAATTTTAATTAATATCTTAAATTTTACTTTGTTCCTATGCTTAATTTGGAAGTTATTTGTAATTTTGTTTATAGTGGTACCGAATCTAACGGCAATTGCTCCTCTACGGCTCACACCCATTGTTTTCAGATAGTTGGTAACGTATATTCATGTCCTAAATTCTGAAATGTTCTTATTCACCGATTTTCAAATGGAATTATTACATTTGAGCGACGATTCAGAATAAGCTGTAAACTTACAAAAAGAAATGAGATCCCACAAAAACAATTCTTGTAAAAATAGGTAAAGTCTAGTGTTCATATAGTGACAAAAGGTATGAGATCTTCTTCTTAGCCAAGTCTACACCTCACAGAGTGTATTAACTCCGCTTTGTGAAACAGTATGGTTTCTCTCGGTGTCATAGATCGTTTATTTAGGATAAAAAATCTGATGACCTGGCTATTATGCACGTCATAATTTTTAATGAAATTGAGGGCATAATTCGAAAAAGAACGAGGGAAATCTTGGCTTATACGTATTTATAAGTTTGATAAAGCAACACATTTAAGGTATTTATATAGCTTTACTAAAACATTGCTTGCATAATGGACAAGTCATCAGATTTTTTAATCCTAGATAAACGATCTATGGCAACAAGAGAAACCATTCTGTTTCACAAAGTGAAGTGAATACACACAGTAGAGTGTAGACTGGCTCAGAAAACGATCTCATAACTTTTTGTCACTACATGAACATGAGACTTGGCCTATTTTTACAAGAATTGTTTTTGTGGGATGGCGTTGTCCTGGAGAGTCTGCAAAGTTTTTATTGTTATTTCGACCAACAGGATTCTTACTGTAACTTGTCCACCTTATCAGCCAAAATTGGTATAACATACCGAATTGATGATTGTTTCTTGCTCAGTATTATTTTATCATTATTTATTTACACAAATCTCTCGTGACGGTAGGCGCAATTACATAATTGTATTAACGTAATCAAAAACCAGCTAATAAAATGTATTTAATCGCCAATTTGTGGTACAGATGATTAAAAATGTTAAGCTTTAGACCCACTGATCTTTAAGTTTTACAGATGAGAGGGTCGTATTATCTCACTGCATGTAATCAATAAGAGATAATTAAATTGAAGACATATTAAATGCCATACTTCAGTAATGGATATAAAGTTAACTATTTGTTTCATAATTCTATTTATTAATTTCTTGCACTGAAAAAGACAAATTTATTTCAATAATAAATCGGTTTGTTTGTCTAGTCTAATGTACTTGCAAATCTAATTTCCAGGTAGTTTAAATCTGTTAGTACGATTTTAAAGTATCTTTGAGAAGTCTCCTCTCGTCTCATTCTAGTTTTCGCTAGTAGTTCATGTCAAATTTGTTGAATTGTCATCTTACTGTATATTTGATGAACGTTCCGAACACGGTGAAGATATTCATTTCGCCCTTAATACAGTTAACTTGCGATAAGGATCCAAGTACAACCTGAATTGCTCGCTCCTTTTCATCTAAAAGTTTTGTCAAGCTCGATACAATACTTATTTACCATTTGCTTTTACTGTCATGTAGTCAATAAGCTCCAGTAAAAAATGCAATAAAAAAGACAAAGACATTTTTCATCTATCTAATAAACAGACTTTTCGCTTCTAGTGAAAGAAACTTTAAAAGTTGCACAAACATGCGATTATCCACTCCTCGCAACAGAATATCAAGAAAAATATTAGTTTCTTGTTTGGAGTAAATGAGCGGAGCAATAAATTAAATTCTTTATCCGAAGTATGAAGTATTACAGTATAAGCAACACCAGTTGTAAATTTGTTTCTGAGTTATTTCCATAAAAGAGCGAAAATGTCCGACCATAAGTCCATAGTAAGAATCGTATAATTTCCTAGGTGGCAAAAGTCAACCTTATTGCAGACAGGGAATTGAAACTTTCTCAAAAGGTTATTCATCATTCAACTCATGTTTGAACGCCGGCAGCAGTTACAATCTCCTAAACCTGTGAAACTGAGTAAAATGTTGGTTACTTATTGTGCAACAACAATGATATTACTGAAGAATTGCTCTAAATCAAATTACAGTAAATTATGTGTTTTTTTTTTGGTAATTATAACATCTTTACCTTTGATTGTACTTGTTCAGTATAAGGATGACATATGACACACTTTCAGTAAGCTGAGTAAGAACTCCAGTTTTGGGAATGGTTATCAACGTGCAGAAAATAAAATATTTATCCTCTGGATGTCTTAATCAGGGTTTGCTGATGGTTTAGGGTCTAAAAAAGATGCCTTCAGTATTTGAAATATTTGCAAGTTATTGTTATCGAAGTCGGTTCCAGTAGTACTAAAATTAAAAGTCATCTTCGTCAAGATAAGACATTTAAATTGGTAATTGTGAAACTTATACTGGATAAGTAATAAGGAACAGGGTGCATAAAATGATCACCTAAATTACTTTCACGTTTGGAGGTGAAGTGTGCGTAATTACTCAATAGATAAAAAAAAATATTCTACGATGAAAATATGAATTTGTAGACTGATGTGCATTGTCGTTATTCTACAAAGAAAGTAACCGGAAGGTTCGAGTCGGAACGCACACATACTAGAATCCATGATCTAGATATCTTGTATGTTAAAAGTCAGAAGCTTAGTTATATATATCTATATATATATATGTTTCTAGATTAGGCAGTGGACTCCGTTGCACGACTCGCAACTAAGCGGTACACTGTTGCTCGTACCTCTAGTGCTATCGTTCATTTACGATAAAATATATTACAGGTATACAAATATGCCATAAATTCTCAATTAAGAGCACTTTTCAATAAAATAGTGATAATATATGGCAAGGTAAACTCAACAAAAAAAAAAACGATAGATTTTTATTTTTTTTGAAACATAGAAACTGTACTAGATGGAAGTATTTTTAGTATTTGTCGTTTAAATGGAAGATATTATTAATATTCGGGTCAAATTTCAGGTTCCTAGGTAAAACTGTTTTTTTCCCCAAACCCGGTAACAAAGAAGGCATAATTTCATTTTTTTACTCGCATCTTTAACTTCAAGTGTAAAAATATCTAAGTCCTCTACTTTATGAACTCTATTTAAATGTAGCTTACATTCTCCATTTCGATAAGAATATTTTTTTCAACACCTTCTTTTTCTGTGAAACCCTCCAGAATACAATTCTACAAATGTTTAAACACGATAATAGGTTTTGTCTCGATGAAACACACACTAGTTGCTAATTTGAAGTGGTCAACTTATTGTTCTCAAGTGCCAGTGATCTGCGACAGACGGGAGGACGACAAGCTTGAGCCTAAAAATGAGGGAATACGTCAAAGAATTAATATAGAAACTACATCAATCGACACTGTAGAAGTTAGAGAACCTATACATGACATAAGGGTGTATTAGTTTACCTAAGAAGATTATAAACTAGATACAAGTGCAATGAAGACGAAGAAGCAACTAAGAATGAGTGTGGTTGGTGTATGTATCAAAACCGTGACTGAAAGGAATTTACATGTCACTGTTTGAAAAATAGTCTCATAAGAACTAAGTTCCTCGCGCCGTTGAGAATTTATGAAATGCTCTCGAGTAACTACCCGAGTTAACGAAGCGTTATCACACGATATTTCGGCGATCACATATACTGTCTCCATCTTCTGGTGAAGAAGATTGCAAGGACAACTATAATTTGTTAGATTGAAAAAACCTAAATTAATGTAGCTTCTCTTAATTATTTGAATATCAGTTCACGGGTATTATATTTTATATATTTTTGTTCGTCTTAAGAAAGGTAGTTTACTTTCGGAGACAGGTGACCCTGCGTAACGCCACACCACTATACTTGACGTCATTCTCAAAGGTCGCTTAGCGCTGCAGTTCTACTGCCCATCTCTTAGAGGGGCAGCCACCTTACATGTGACATACATGCAAAAGCGGCGTGGTGTCCAGCCAATAGGTAGCGCCCCTTCCCCACCTTCAGAAACCGGAGACACTACTTGGCGACTAAGATGCGCCCTACTCCACGATGTAAATTTATTTACGGTAGTCCTTTTACTAAGCAATAATTGCCATTTTTAGGCAAATTCCACCGTTCTCCCATCCGCTGGCTCTGGAAGTAATCGCTACCACTTTTGATCTGATGATCCACTGTATCACTATAGTGAAGACCTCCAACCTGTGTAACAATTTTTGCAATTAATACCTTGCATCAGTTTTTGTAATAAATCCACTTAACTACATATCTTGAGATCATTCCAAGAAGTTACCTACGTCAATATAATTAACAAATGCTAAGTCTCGTTTTTCATTCCTAGCCAGTTGCTTACAGATGCCGACTGGAACGTGTTCAACCTCTGCCGACTGTAAGTGAGTGCTTGGACGGACCCAATATTGGGCGCTAAACATGCGATAATCTTTTATCTTTGGACCAATCCCACAGTTACCGATTAAGTTTTCTTAACGAAAATGTATGCTGACCACATACGTTTACGACCAATCTGCAACTCTAAGAGCACTTACATATGATCCCTGTAAAATGTCCATCAGGCGCGTTTAGTTTTGTATCTGTTTGCAAGTTGTCATCAATTACATTCTTTCCATAGTTCCCACCAACAACGTCATCAAGTAACCGTACTGGTTAGGAAGCAATTGGTGAAGTGTGCTCTTCGCTAAAATCAGTGTAAAATGTATTTTGGTATTGACATATGCTACCGGCACAATAGAATATCATAACGGCTGCTTATTATCTAAGTTTAATAGCGCAAAGGCTCTGTATAGCAGATTGCATAACACAGCTCCCGCTTCTCCAGTACTTGCTTAACTACCTGTTTTATTAAGGCGCTGAAGTGCCTGGAGATAAAGGCAACAAACTGTTAATTATGTGGCAACGGCTTTACTCATAAACCACGATAAATTGTTACTCATGCATAGTTATAAGTTTACAAACTACGATCAAGCCACTCGAATCTGACCTGGGGCATCAACGTTTACGGTAAGCGGATTGCCATAGAAATATGATGAAACATGAAAATAAATCAACGACGCATTACAGTGGCGGATTCAGGGGCTGGGGGACTAGGGGGCTCAAGCACACCCAAAAGCATCTAAGTCCACTCCCGACATCTGATATTACTGATCTCTATGGGCGGCACGACTATAGAGGCTATCCTTATCCGACTCAACCCCCCCCCCCCCCCGCAAACGAAATTAGCCCCAGTCCCTCCCCCAAACCAAAATCCGCTCATGCCCCCCTCCCCTAAACCAAAATCTTGGATCCGCCACTGACGCATTATATATTTACTCAAAACGGAAAATATTTTAATTACGCTGCCGACACTATTTTCCTATCTCCCACCAGATGGTAATGTTGAAATAAATGTATCGTGTTTTAATATGATAAAGAGCTAACGATATTAAGTGACAGTTCTTTTTTTATTCAAATACTTGAGCTGTGTCTTTTATTGGAAGTTTACGGTTATATTATTCACCACTAAAACCGGAACATCTAATAATTTATCATCAGTTGTGTAAAAAATTTAATACATGCTTAGGTAAAAGGAAATGATAAATTTCAGCATATCCTCCAGTAGATTGGTGTCTAGTCCAAATGTCAGCTAACTGCGTCAATCACCAGTTCTCCGAATGGAAGGGATATGTTCAACTCTACACAAAAATAGACATTAGAAACATTGGTGTTTGTCATTGCTATTTAAATTAATAATTGCGTATGTATGTTTATTTCAGTCAGTCTCAGACAGGAGCTGTTAAGAATCATTCATTTAGTCATACGTACCATCAATCTAAGAATTATCAATATTAACGAATCGAGTGTTTTGTATTTCAGTATGTCCTTTGTCAATATGAGAAATAGCGCGTGGGTAACTCACAGCTCTAGACTTGAATACAAACACAGAAACACAAACACACATATGCACGGTCTCACAGCCTCGCCTGGTTAAAAACACCAGACATATGCTTCTTTCTTAGAGCTTTACTCCTCGTTGACGTCGATGTGATTACAGGCGGGAAAGGACTGGTGGCAAGGAACAGAAAGGAATTCAGCCACGACCTTTTATGAAGCATCCAACCCGGAATTCACCTGGAATGTTTTGGAAAATTGCTGCCAGTGAGTGTGTCCTCAACGACATTGGAAATGCTAAAATTCTATACATAAGGGTGAAAGATTAACCTTAGCATTAACTGACTCGTCTACTAATACATTCGACAGACTCGTCAGTTGGGAAGTATGGATGTTCAAGAGACTACGTTGACATTACCACAGCGTGCTATGATGTCCTTTGAATATTCCCCGGATGACCAGAAAAGTCCTGATATCTAATCCTACAAACGTTTTACGATACTAGTGCTTATTGTACACGTTTTACTGCTATATGATACGCTACTTGTTAGTCTCACCGGCTGCTGGCTGCCGTCACATATATACTGCAGAGGAATGCAATTGAATTAAATAAGTTTTTCTCTGCATATACACTAATCAACCAGAACGTTGTGACCACCTACCTAATAACCAGCATGTCCGCCTTTGGCACGGATACCAGAGGCGGCAGGTCTTGGCATGGAATCAATGAGCCCTTAGTAGGTGGCTGGAGGGAACTGGCACCACATCTGCGCACACAAGTCACCTAACTCACGTAAACTCTGGGGAGGGGGGCGAAGAGCTGTAACGCCACTTTCAATAAAATCCAAGATGTGTTCGATCGGTTTCAGATTTGGCAATTTGAGGGGCCAGCACGTCAATTGCAACTCTCCACTCTCTTCCTCGAACCACTCCATCACACTCCTGGCCTTGTGCATGGCCCATTATCTTGTTGAAAAATGGCACTGCCATTGGGAAACATCATCGTCATGAAGGGGTGTACGTGGTCTGCAACCAGTGCTCGATACTTATTGGCCGTCATGATGCCTTGCACGAGCTTCACTAGCCCTATGGATGCTCACGTAAAAGTTGTCCAGATTATAAATAACTGAGCTGCAGCCAGCTTGTCTCTGTCCCGTAGTACAAGTGTCAAGAAGTTGTTCCCCTGGAAAACTACGGATTTGTACCCTCCCATAGGCATGATGAAGAAGGTATCGAGATTCATCAGACCATGCTACGCTCTGCCACTTTTTTTTTTGAATTGCATTTGGCAACGAGGGCCATACAGCGAGCTCAATGTAATTATTGTATCTTTTAGTTTATAAGTCGTCATCCAGTATATATTGTATTTTTCCAATGTATGGACACCACAGGACGGACAGGACATTCACACAGACACACAACACTTAACATCCATGCCCGCGGCCGGATTCTAACCGGCGGCCTTCGGCACGCGGAGCTAGCACTCTAGCCCCTACGCTACCGAGGCCGGCGCTCTGCCACTACGCCAACGTCCAGTGACGACGGTCGCGTTCCCATTTCAGTCGTAGTTGCCGATGTCGTGGTGTTAACATTGGCACATGCACGGGTCGTCGGGTGCGGAGGCCCATCATTAGGAGTGTTCGGTGCACTGTGTGTTCAGTTACTCTTGTACTCTGCCCAGCATTAATGTCTGATGTTAGTTCCACCACAGTTAGCCTCCTGTCCTGTTTTAACAGTCTGCCCAGCCTAAGACGTCCGACATAATAAGGGGTGGCCGTGTAACCCCTCGACCTTTCGACGTGGTTTCACCTTGGTTTCGCCACTTGTTGAAGACACTCACCACAGCACTTCTCGAACACGCGACAAGTCTTGCAGTTTCTGAAATGCTCGTGCTGAGCCTCTGGGCCATCACAATCTGCCATCGGTCAAACTCAGATGGATCGCGAGCCTTCCCCATTCTAAACACGGATAGCACGCTCGCTAATACTACAGGCACCGTGCGCGTGTCTGACTAGCAGTCATTACTCGTTAGGTGACGCTGCTCTCACCTGGACGGGTTTATATCGATAGAAGGTAGGTGGTCATAATCTTCTAGCTGATTAGTGTATAGAGTCTTTCTCTCTCTCTCTCTCACACACACATACACTATATATATATTAGGAAACCTTGTTTGTATATCGGGGTTTATATCCAGAAGAAATAATAGCAAATTGAAATGAATTCGGTGAAGGTTATTACAATTAGATACAGTTATCAGTAAGAAATGCACCTACCTATACATTAGTGGATCTTTGCCGGCATTGAATCAACAAGTGTTCAGATGTCTTCTTGGGGCATGACTCTTTCGCCTGCATTTTTTGCCCATTCAGTTGTTGCACAGTTTCTGCTGGGTGACACATGATCTGACTGGTCTACGCCTGGAATTCCAGACATGCTCTATTAGGGAAAAATCTGGCGATGGTGCGCTACAAATTGTAATTGTAGTCCCTTGTGAGGCTTATGTTCTGATGGTCACAGTATGAGGTCGGGCTTTATGCTGCTGGAAGATGCGGTTTGGATGGTGGACATGAAGGGTAACACAATAGGATGAAGCACCCCGTACACATGTTGATCGGCTGTCATTGTGCTTTCAATAGCAATAAACTCAGTCCTACTAACGAAAATGATTTACCACAAGCCATGTCACCAGTTGCTGGACTTGTGTGACGTTCTGAAATCGCAGATGGGAAAGCCTGCGTACATGTTGTTAATAAACACTTCGCCACAGACAGAATCGAGAATCGTCTCTAAACACATATGTACGTCATTTACGTGTCCATTTGCGTCTTGCATTACACCAGGATAGTAGATGCTGGCAATGAAATAAGGTTAATGGAACACATTGTATAGGGATCAGAATGTGTTACCAATCATCGAGCAGTTGGTTTACAATCGTCCTGGGGGGGGGGGGGGTCGACTGTATCTGTAACCACTGCCTGGACCTGACCTGTAGTTACCCGTCTGCCAGCAACAGCCACTCACACAATTTGGCCGTCTTCACGTGCTGTTGTTTTGCTGCATGGACCTGTGCCTGGACTTGGAGTATTAGACCCTTCTTCCATCCACTGTGTAACCTGTATGTTTACTGATATTGCACTACGGCCAATCCTTCGGGAGATTTCGTGGTACAATGCACTCATTTCTAGCACGCCATCTTTCCGAGCTCTCTCACAGATAGTCATTTGAGTATTTTACATCACACTTTTCGCCACTTAAAGGCTTTAAAAAGAAAAAAAAGAGAGCCATTTTGCAAGATAAATAACCGCATAATTCTCTTACTATTACATGCATAGCTTCCAATTTTATAATCATTTAATACACTTCACATAAGTATACTTGGGACCAAATTTCATTCATTTATCACAACTCTGTCTGGGTGCTACACTTTAACTTTCCGCCAGTGTATAAACTGTATAATGTATAGTGCTTAAGGTGTGGTGATACAGATTATGGAACACAATAATATTGAAAATTACGAACAATGACGTAAATGTATAAAGGAGATTAATAAAATTATGCTGTAATCTGATCAAGCTGGTGTTGTATTACACATTCACTAACGGCCATAGAAACAGAACGTATGTTATCTGTGGCGAAGATCTCCAATAGGAAAAGAAAGATTGTCATGGATAAATAATAATAATAATTATATCTGTAAATGTTATTCCTAGATTGGGCAGAATAGTTGGGGACACGTAGAGAATGGAATGTTTAAAGTCTGCGATGGTTTACAGGAAAAAATCGTTACAAATGTGACTCGTTCGACGGACGAGGAAGTGAAACTGAGGTCTTGATTACGCTTGATTGTGTCAACGTCGGGATAAGCCTACATCATTCTTTCATCACACACACAACACAGAAGAGTCTACTACACTTAAAAATATTTACTTCATTGACACATATGTAAAAACATTCAGGGACATGGAGGTTGAGTACTAGCCATTCTGCCATTGTATTCAGGTACAGAATGACTCGCAGAATCGTATGACCGCCAGAATCGGATGATCAACTTTATTCTACTTATTGTCAGATATAGAAATGAAATATATCAGCTTGAGAGTTAGTCATTTACATAGGCAGATACTGCTCATACTTCAAAGTTCAACGTTCTTCAGAAATATGCAAAGTCAGCTTAAATTATTTCACTGCAGTTTCTGCCGATAGAGTATCGTACGCCGTGAAGAATCTGGCTCAACAGGCATTCGCATTTTAAGCCAGCCACTGTGACAGCGGCGCGTTTCCGTGCGGAGGAATTTCGAAAATATTCATCATGGTGTCTCGATTCCATCGGGTGCGCTGTTTGTTCCCGTCTGCATTCCAGCAGCTACGAAACGAAATTTCATCCCCGGGAACATCGATAAAGCCAGCCCTGGGTCCCGCTTTGTGGATAAAACCACGGCAGAAGGAAATAATAATAAAGCTTCTAATATTATAAAAAATGTTGCAATATCTTCCATGTTTTAATTACGTAGTTAATTGTATAAGAACAGTTGTGGCCCCAGTAAAATCTAACATTTATAAATGGTGTCTGACAACAGATGATCGATATGAATGTGGACAACAGCAGGCAATGGATCACCTCTATGCTTAGCAGTAGTGCCAGAACTATGGACGGGAAGAGGTATCTACAACATGTCCAACATTGGTCAAAACGATTATGATGTCAGAACACGAAAAAGTAAAGTAAATAAATACGTATTTAATGTTAATCAAACGAGATTTTTTTCGTGCCATAACAATTGTAAGAGGCAGCAGCGTAGTTAAGACGGTGGAGCGCCAGACTGCGGCCCGGATGACTGGAGTTCAATCCCCGCCGAAGCCGAGGATTTTTCCTTGAAGCTGCTCACGCCCACTCAATCTGCTACGTTAGTTGGTTTTAAAGTTGATGCAGTTTTAATCGTGTAGCTGTATAGCCTGCTGCGATAAAAGATTTCCCTTTATGGATTTTGTTATGAATTTACTGTGCTTTTTTCTTTTAATGTTGTAGCGTATTAAATACTATAAACAAACGTGCTCTATCAATCTCTCTGAGTAACAACGTAACTACTAGAAACAGTGTCCACAGATAATACATAAGTAGTCTTCATTCAGTCCACAGATGATACGCAATTACTCTCCCCATCCTGGTCTATCTCGATGAGGATGACCAGCTGAACAGATCTGGTAATGAATCTTTCTTCTGATGAGGACCGCACAGCCGTTCGTATAACCCCGTCTCTTCCGGTCTTTAGCTCGTGTAATCTTTTTTTCTTACACGTGACGTTGCCGCACATCTTCTTGAAGATGGACAGCATCTCCTAGTTTGAATTCTGCTGGCTTCTTTCTGTGAGTTCCTATTTTGTGAAAACGTTTAAGGAGCAACAGGTACTCCTCATTCCACCATTTCCAAAAGTGATCTTCCAATTGGTGCTGCAATCTAAATTCCTTTATAGGCGCGCATGTTGCGGTTTCTTCGTTTTGCGTCAGGGATCTGCAGTTACGTGCGGCTTCAATGGTGGTCAGTACCGTCTGCAACCCCTCTCTGTCCATTATGGAGCGTTCAGGCACATTTTGCAAATAGCGTGTGGTGCAACCAACCATTCGTTCCCACAATCCTCCCCACCAAGCCGCACGTGACGCAATAAATATCCACATCGTTGCTTGCTGGGTGAGAAACTGGACGTCTTGTAGAGCTGCTGTATGTGATGAATACTTATTTCCGCTTTCGAACTCAGTGATAGTTACTGTCCACATCCCCCCCGATTCTCAAGTGGACAAGTCTGCGACTTCTTGTCACTGCCTGCGTTGACTCAAACCCAGTAACAGATAGTTCTTCGTGATCAATCACATCTAACTTGAGCTGCTCCATCAGTTTCATACTGACGAAAGTCGACTGACATCCGGTGTCGAATATACAGCGGGTACGCGTACGAAGTCCTGTTGGGCCAGTTATACGAACAGAAGCAGTCTGAAGATACGTGAACTGTGGTGATTCGACGTCGATTTTTCCCACTGTTACCTGCTGACTGTCACTGCAGATTGAGACGTGATGTGGTTTCTTGCACTTGGCACAAGCAACTTTGTTCCTTGTGCTGCAGACCTTCATCCGGTTTCCTCGATTGAGACCCAAGAAACATCTAAGTACAGACTTCAGATTCTTTAATCGTTCATTCACGTCACAGATTTGTCTGCAATCTTGCGCCCAGTGTCCTTGAGATTCACAAAAGACACAATCTGGCAGTACTTTCTTCGGCCTCTTTCCTCTCCTTTCCTGCTTCGTGGCTACTTGAAGGGCAGCAGCTGTGGATGAAAGTCGTGATCCCCTCTTATCTTCTTTGTCGTAATGGCACATTCCACCTCCTCATTTAAAAATTCCACCAGTTTAGTGATGTGGTTTTCAGGAAACCCCCGTCTTCTGGAGTAGATCATCCAGCGTCTGACAATATCCACAGGGAAGGCCCGTAAAATCTTTGGAGCCAACATTCTTTCGTCTCATCAACCTTTCCCCCAAGGCCCGCAATGCTTGAATCATTCGATTACGTTCAATATATATCATGTTCATTGATTCAGGGGATGCAATTAATATGGGCTTTAACACTTCTAAGTAGTCAAGATGGGCTTATATGATTCGATTTTTGTCTCCATAGCGTGAAACAAGAATTCTATTTGTCTTCTCCTAGGCCTCTTCAGTTACTGGAATGCCTTCCAAGTTCTTAGGCTCTTCAACCAAGTATCCACGCAGGAAGACATGTTTGTCGACTGCAGAGACCGACGGGTTCGTGTGTATAGAAGACTGAAATTGTTCCCAGAACCTTGACCACGTCTCGACATCACCAGAGAATGGTTCCAGTCTAATGGCCGGTAGCTTGATAGTGTGAGTTACTGAAGAGGTTGATGGTTGAGCTGGAAAGAATAGGACAGGCATCGCAGATAAGACAGGCGATTCGTTTAGTTTTTCTTCCATCACTCGTTTTGCTTGAAGATCGCTCTCTAAGCGAGGTCCACGTATTCTTCACAACGTATCGCATCCTCGTTGTATTCATCGTTGGACAAATAGTTATGAATTTTGTCATCAAGGATGAAACGGTCTCTCAACGCTTCTTCAAGTCTTGACAGATTGTATACACAATCATCTTGGGAAGTCTCGTCACTAATTGTAGTACTCAGTTTCATGATTAAGCTCCTTTCTGTCCCCTGTTTCCGCCTGCTGTTCATCCTCGTCTGACATGTTTAACAGCTGCAGTTCGTTATTCAGTCCTGATAGTTCTACAGTTAGCTAAGAGATAGCGCTGGTAGCGACGTTGCTTTGATGTAAGTTTACAAAGAGGGTAAGCGTTATATTGCTTCACAGTTTCATGGAAATTGTATTTGTATTATCGCAGGTTACGTGTATTTTAAAATAAAAGCAATTCAATTATGCGCTTCAATTAAATTACTGAATGCTTGTAATGTAGTAAGCTCGCTATAGCGTCTGGAACTTACGTGTCGAAGGTTCGGATAGAATCTGTCGTTTAATTTACTTCCTGTCAAATATCTTCGCAGCGCAGACAGCGTAAGGAAGTCGTGCTTCTTATAACAATAAGCTTCTTATAACAATAAGCTTCTTATCCCGGGTTTCAGTACCATAAAATTGTAGCGTATTAAATACTATAAACAAATGTGATTTACTAATCTCTCTGAGTAACAACGTAACTATTAGAAACAGAGTCCACAGATAATACATAATTACTCTTAATTCAGTCCACAGATGATACGCAAGTACTCTTAATCTCCGACAAATGTCTTTACTGATCACTCGTCCGCACTCTGCATTAGAGTGTGGTAAGCTCAAAGTAGCCACATAAATTTCGGTAAGTGCTTAAAATAAGCATCGCTATCTTCAAATTGATCGCGTAGTTGTGCTACCCGAAACAATTGAGAATGTACATTATAAAACTGTTAAAACAATTACTTTGTTAGCAATATTAACACTTTATGGCTATTTGAAAATTAACCTGGTGCTAAAACCTGTCAGGAGGTTGATTAGAGTTCAAATCCTTGCGGTAATATGGCTAATTCCGCCACTCATCATCGAGTTCTTGTTGATGTTGCAATGAATTGGCGGGATTCAATAAAGTTTAAACCGACTCTTCCCTGTCGTTGGAAATTACTCTATCTGTATCATATTTTACTATTTCTGTCGTATTCTTATCATAAACAGAGTATCTTCAACGGATGCCTACAAAAGCCTTAATAATAAAATTTTTGCGCATCATTCACAGAGTGGACATTCTTCTTTCACTTTCAATTGAGTTTAGTTTTTTTTCGACACCTAAACCGAGATTGAGTTTAGTTTTTTTCCGTCACCTAAACCGAGATATGTCTTCCAAGATTTTGTGATGTCTTTCTTCTGTTGGGTCTAGGGTTTCTACAGCAGTCGAATTTACAGTTTCTCTATAAAACCAATAGTAACAGCTCTCTATACAAAGCCGTCATTTTCTTATCCAGTATAGTAATGAGAACAGATATGCTTTGGAAATAGCTATTTAAGGCTTTAAATTTTGGCAATATCCAAGCCAAGAAATAATGATTTGTTTTCATAATTGGGTCATTTAGGTATGAATGGATTTTGTGACACTCTGAATCTAGTAACCATTCGCTATCGAAAAATAGACGTAAAACATTCCATTGCTCAAGGATTCTTTGTATTACTGCATTTAATGACAGCCGTCGAGTCTGCGCTGGTCTAAGAATTTTGTGCACATCCACCTCTGTTGGAATTCCTTAAACACACTTTGTCCTTTTGCTGTTGGATTTAAAATAATTATATATATTTCGCACCAATTTTTCACAATTAAGTGGAGGCTCTTTGCATGCATCACTAGCGCAAATATGAAGCGAATGACAAATGCATTTAACCGCAATTATGCCTGGACAACGTTGACGAAACCGGCTTGAAACTGAATAGTTAGAGCCCATCATTGTATTGCATCCATCAGAGCTGAATCCTATATGTTTTTAATAGGAATCTCATACATTTGAAATAAATTATCAGCATTAAAAAGTTTTTCTGCATTTGCAACATGATCCATTGTATTTTCATAAAATAAATGGATTAAATCCAAAAACTGCATCAGCACTTTCCCATTTATTGGATCTAAATACGAGTCCTGACCACAGCCATTGTTTTTACTACAGCAATATCTGTGCCCTCGTCAATCAAAATTGAAAACTTCTGTGACTTCAAATCAGTGATCAAGTTTTCTTTTTCAGTTTCGCCAATACAGTTATTAATCACAGCTTGAACTTTAGTTCTTTTTAACTTAACATCTTTGGCTATTTGAGAATTTGGAAACAAGCTCGGTTAAAATTCGGTTAAGTGATCCATAACAATATGAGAAATTTTATGCTCAGCAACGAAAGCAACTAATTTTATTTCAGAAGTCTTAACCAATTGTTTTTTCAGTAACTGGCATGGATTTAGAAGCACTTACTATGGATTGTTGTTTTTTTATGTTGAAGCACTCAACTTTTTCACATTATTGATGTGTTTATTTCCTTCTATGTGGCGTCTAGTTACAATTATGTCAACCATAAAAGATATATTTCAATAACTACATGACGCCTTTGTTAAATCTTTATCTTAACCATTCACAATATTCTTTGTTCAGCAACGATTCTTCAAGAAACTTCTACTTATAACGCTTTCTCTTTGCTGGTATTGGTGTTAGGTTATCTCCTTCCCCATGATCGCAGTCGCTACCACTCAACATCTTTTCAAATTCAATCTTTTCAAACCCAAGGTACTCTAAAATTAAAACAATAAATGTCAACTAAGAATACTAACAGACTTCAAAAGTTCTTACTATTAATCTACAATCAAATACGACAATTTCCTACCAAACTTGTTCGCGTAATATCTCGAGCTCAAGTTGAGGAATTCCCAAAAATTAAACGCTTATTAAGGGAAAAACAGTGTTGCCAACAGAAAAAAACCTAAATAAAACTAAAGATGCATTTTCATCGGTCGATAAACTCGTTAAAGTTAAAAAAAATATATATCACAATTAACTAAAAATTACAATTCCTTAAATTACGGCGTATTTTGCTACCGTAGTTATAACCCTACGGTAGGTGGCAGATCAATGCTGAATACGGTGTTCTTTTACCGTAATTACGAAGTATTTGGCAACACTGCTTGGTGATACCAGTCTGAAAAGACGTCGTGAATGTGATAAAAGTTGCCATTTGGTCTCAATTGACAGGATGTTGACCAATACCCTAAAATAAATACCTTAACAAATATTCGACTGCGATTTTCAGTGTGCTGTAAACTCGGAAGTAGTCTAATTAATTGTTCGCAAACAATTATTAATACTAACGTTGGGATGGAAGGAAGGATTGAAGGTTGGATGTTAATTGCTTAATCACGCTTCAGTGGTCCCACTAATTTGAATAAATATATTAAAAAGAAATATGAATACAATCTGGATTAGCACGGTAATTTTATCCCCCTGAAACGATGGGTTCCTCGGGAATTGTCCTTGTTAATTCATACACTGTAAACGCAGATAGTCACTAAAGGATCTCATTCTTCGAAGTTGGAAACACCACCAAAAATTTTTGCTTCTTACAAATATCGCATACGGTGAGACAGGAATTACCTTCACAGTAGGACCTGGTTACATGCATGAATTTGCCAAAGACGCAATGATTTTTCATTCGAAATTATAGCATTATCGGATTTCCATAACCATCTTCTGTAATTCAAACTGGCCAGAGACTAAAGCAAATACGTTGCGAAATTATACAGCGCAAGAACTTTATTAAATAAAAAGAATATAAATGCACTGTATAAACAAAGGCATTTTTTGAAGTTTAAAATGTTTTATGCTGACATTTGAGTGGTAAATAAGTCAATTCTGCTGACAGTTTGCTCACTGAAAACAAAACATTTGATTTACATTTGCCCAGCATGTCATAAAACTATTAAATTAAGAAAAATGATAGTTACGCTATCTATTGACAGATTTCTCTACTAAAAATATGGTTTAAACGGTGAAGAAAAAGGATCGTGGTATCGGGCCATAGCTAGCAAAGTTGAGTCTAAACCATTGGCACTATAACACGGGTAGGTCATTAATGGTGTTTAAAATAGACATTTCAGTAATTTATCTAGCAAATCGGGCACATGAATTGTAGTTGTTGTAGCAAGCGTCCACTAAGCTACACGCGCCGCATACGTTGTTTGCCATTCCATGTCGTAATACCTCGTGGTAATCATATTTATTCAGTTTGTCAATCAAATAAAGTCAAGTTTCAGTTATTCGGTTGTTATGTGTATGAAGAACTCGTTCATTATTTAGCATTGTGCGAGAGTCCATTAATTACGTGATTTTTCAGAAAACTGAACCCCTCCTCCTCTTCTTTAGTGAGATTTGTAAACGTTTTTGTAGTGAGGCGACCCCCACCCCCCACCACAAAAAAAAAAATAAAAATATTTATTTGTGCTCACGTAATTAATGGACGCTGCCAGTCCAGTTAGCAGGCTTATTAGCGAAGTAAGCATGTTGTAAGTTTTTGTTTCATTCCATCCTAAATTAGTCAGCGTTGTATGTTAGACTTTGTCATTAAATATCTGTTTAATCTATTAATTGAGTTCGTAAAATCTTTTCACAGTGAAGTTAGTTCCAGAGTTATTTTGGGTGGTAATTGTGTGGAGTACTTGGTCGTACATTCTCGAATATACGTGTTGTATTAAAATCTAATTAATATCTTTGGCACAAGCAGCTCGGGATCTTTGCCTAAGCAACAGATCACCTTGCTGTCATATATATTATCTCTGGCGAATAACATACTATTGGAGCCTACAAGTAGCTAACCTGTAATGTGTTGGCGTAGTAACTTCCCAAATTATTATTAAGTCAGCGAAACCACTCCCATCTCTTAGTAAAATAATATTATCACCCACAGAGTATGACAAACTTTAGCTGCATAGGAAGGGGACCACGTACTGACGATTGTTGACTCACCGATGTGTGAGTGTAGTGATGAAGTGGGAGACGGCTACATTTTATGCTGCGATGCGCTACAAGAAGAGAACCGTTAGGTGATGGATTACGTATAATCTCCCTGATGCAAACTCTCGCTTGTCCTAACAAGATGGCGGTGAAATTAATTTAATTATATGTTGTTAGAACGAAAGTTGTGATTTAAACACAAGGTTTTCTCACTGCTTTGTATCTGGATACATTAGACTATGACTATATCCAGAAGAATTTTTTTTTATTTTTATTTTTTAATTTACGTGTTGAAGCAGAAATTGAATGTTCTTTTTACTGTTATTATTTATTGTCATTGTGGACAAATAAAATCAGCCCCAATTAAATCGATGACGTGATCTGCACCGAGAATAGATCCAGAATTATAAGCCCACTAGTTTAAACGCCCTATGGTGATACCAGGAATTTCCAGGAAAAGTTTCTAACGATAAACGAATGATTATTATCTTTTTATCTATTTTTTTTCGTGATGTTAGTAAAGTTTATCTGATTAGATTTTCGGAGTATTTGGCTGGTATGTTTTCAAATAACTCCATCTGTTTTTATATGACGTAAATTTTTGTTGTTGTTACACTTTATTTTGACAATGTAAATGCAAATAAAATAAAATTAGATTATTTATTTGAAATTTACATTTCCTATTAACAGTGTGTGTTGCCGATCTGTTGAGGTGTCCAGTCACAAGGCTAAACGCCTTGATGAGTAACCTCCACTTTTCCCGCACTACAGCGACCTCTTCTTTCAGTGTTAAGTTCACGAGGTCCTTCTTAACTAGATCTTTCTACCTTATCGTTGGTCTCTCTCTGGATCTCTTTCCACTCACAGGAATCCTCCATGCTTTCTTGACTTGCTCTTTCTCACTTCTTCTTCATGACATGACCGTTCCACCTTAAACTCCCGTCTCTGATGACTTCAATAATACTAGTCACTCCAGCTTTTATCTCTTCATTCCGAAGACTCTCCCTCAGATAAATACCCAACAGCAACGTTAACTTCCTCATTTCTGTCCTTTCTAGGAGGGCTTCCTCTGTTTTATGTAAAGCCCACGTTTCTGTCCCTTAAAGAATAACCGGTCTTATCATAGTCATATACACTTTTACTTTCAGGTTTTTAGACACTTTTTATCATATATGACTGCAGCAATAACTCTCAATTTGCTCCATCCAATACTTACTCTGGTTTTCACCTTGGGTTCACAACCACCTCCTGCTCTTATTACACAACCCAAATATCTACTTGGGTCAGCTCCACTGCCTTGGTGTCCTTAATGTCAATTTCACATCTTTATTTGCTGATACCAGTACTTCAATCTTGTTTATGTTGATCTTAAGGCTATTTTGTTCTAATTTTTCTTGCTGCAGCCAGACTCTCTGTTGTAGATCTTCTTCAGTGTCTGCTCTCATCTGCCCTCATCCCTCATTTGGTCGTCTATGACATCCATTACCAGCACAAAGAGAAATGGACTTAGTGCTAAGCTCTGATATAATCGAACTTTGATGTCAAATGTTTCAGTGTTTCATTACTGTGTACTCACAGATGTTAAAGAAATTAAGCTATAGTTAGATTATTGTTTTTTATGTAGTTTCGTGATTCGTTGAGGCACTGAAGGTTCAATCTTTACTCAAATCAGCTAGGAAATCTATTCGTTTATTAGTCGTCCACGCGGAGGAAGACGCGGCCAAAAGCTAGTATTAAAATTAATTTCTCTCTGGCTTGAATAAGAATAAAGGAGGTAAACATATGAACCATTTTTTCATGTCAAAACTCTCCCTCATATGTGTAGGCCTATATAATTTCATAGATTAATAAGATTTTACGATAATTTACTTAAATTTCAGCGACATAGTTTCTCGTTGAGAAACTTGAGTATACTAGGAAAGAAAAACTATCTTTGCTTATGGGTTTACACACCATCAGAATCGAGGTAATTAGAAGAGTGAAAGAACTGGAGACAAGTAATTCAGCCATGGCCTCTTAATGAAACCATCACTGCATTGAAAGGATTCACTTCGATAAACCGTAGTCTCTATCTGAATGGCAGGACCGGGATTCGAACCCACGTCCACCCAATGCCTAGCAAGAGCGTTACTGATAACACATCAAATTATATAAATCAAGAACAGCAAAAATATAAAATTTTAAATCAAAATTTTGACCACTCCATAAAAAATTGTTAAAGATTCGGTAAAGACAGTGACATTCCTTACGGGGAAATCCTAAGTCCCAGGTTGAGGGGAAGCTTTTGCACTATAGCGCATCTCCTTCCAGTTTATGTTTTTGGTTGTCATTATAAAAACGGTTCGTTTCTATCTGGATTTGTCGTATCCGGTGTTTTGTCTTTGTTCTTATATTTTAGTGCATAATTAGTGGTCCAGTAGTTTCTTTGGCCACTTGAGAGAGTTGTCATATATTGGATCCGCACCTAGAGCGGTTATCAGCGGATTAGCAGATTTTTTATTATTCGCTTAAAATTGTCTTGCCAGCTGTTCAAAAATCTCTAGCGAAGCTTGGGTAGGCCACTTATTTGGTGCAGGGCATGTGTCCTCGTCTTACGCGGTAGATGATATGCCTGTATTATGGCCCTGTTTTGTACAACTTGCAGTTGCTGTAGGTTGGAGGCAGCAGTGTTCCCCCAGACAACTGCTGCGTACTCCAGTATTGGCCTGACTAGCGCAACATAGAGGCGGATTCCCAGCTGCGGCCTCAGTGCTGAAGAGTGGTTGAGAATCGGGTATAGAATCCTCATTCTCCCAGATGCCTTTGCGCGGACGTTGGTGACATGAGGCTTCCACGTCATTCTCATTTCACACCTAGGAAGATGGCAGTACTTGTCCAGTTGATATCTTCGCCGAAGATCGTTAGAGGAGTCAGGTTTTGTGGAACCTTCTTCCTAGTCAATACAATCGCTTGGCTCTTTGGCGCATGAAAGGCTAGCAGCCATTTCGATGCCCATTCCTGAATATTGTCGCATGCTTGTTGTAGTTGACGTCACAGATTGTTGATGTTCAGGCTTCTGGCATACATGGCCGTATCATCGGCATACAGGGCCTTTTTAACACGTGCTGTAGTAGGTGTATCAGCAGTGTAGAGGCTTTATAGCACCGAGCCTAAGACCGAGCCTTGTGGGACGCCTGCAGCGATGTTCTTGATTGAGGATGTGGCCCCGTCCATGACTACTCGAAAGGTTCGTCCCTCCAGATAGCTCTTGAGTAGTTTAACATAAGAAAGAGGTACTCCTAGCGTGAGAAGTTTATATAAGAGTCCTTGGTGCCACTCCGAGTCGAAGGTTCGGCTGACATCCATCAGTACCGCACCGAAGTACTCGCGACGTTCAAATACAACAAAGGCTTCTTCAGCAAGACGAAGGAGCTGCTGAGGGATGGAATGCCTTTGTCGGAAGCCGAACTGTTCATCCGGTAGCAGCCACTCGTTGTCTATGATTCTGCGCAGTCTCTTAAGGTATATCCTTTCAAACACTTTGGAAGGTGTAGGCAGCTGGCTGATCGGTCGATAAGACTTGGGAGATGTCCTGTCCTTGCCCACTTTGGGAATGGGTATAATGTGGGCATGTTTCCACGTTTTCGGGTATTTTATTGAAAGACTCCGTGATGTATATGATTGCCGTAGGAGGCATTTGTCGGAGAATCCCTCCACCGATCCCGTCGTGTCCGGCGGCTTTCTTGATTTTCAGGTTCGCGAGGGCCGATGTCACCTCCTGCACAGTGATTTCCTCTATGAGTTCTTCCTCCGAAGGAACAGCTTCTAGGAAGCAACTCAGGCGTCGCTCCAAGAGGTCTATGTGCTCATCGTCTCTAGGGACGTCGACTGGTTTAAAGTTTGTCCCAAAGGTCTCAGAAAGAGTTTCAGCCTTTTCTTCTGGGACGCAGACATGGTTGTTTCCAACAACCAGAGGTGGGATCTTTAACCTCTGCCGGACTCGGGCCTTCGTGGCTGGCCATGCAGACCCGTCTTCTATATACGAGGTGGAAATGAAATTAGACCAGTCAGAAATTCTGTACTGTTCTACTTCCGCTTTGATCTCCCGCTGCATGCGATTTACCGCTCTCTTTGTAGCCGGATCCTTAGTGAGATGCCACTCTCTATTTAGTTGGTTTTTGTTGCTATTGCCTCTCGGATGTGGGGAGGCAATTGTCGAGATGGAAGCTGGTTACGGCACGGCCGGGTAGACGCATCTGCTGCCTCGTTTATCCAGTCAGCCAGTACAGCAATGGCGGTGGCAATGCAGATTCGATCCGCTGTGTGAGGAAGTTCTTAAAGACTTCCCAGTTAATCTCACGTAAGTTTCTGGCAAGTCTGTTCCTGCGTTATGATACGTCTGCCACCATATAATAAAGCACCGGGACATGGTCGGATGACAAGACCGTTTTGGTGGTGACGGCTATGTTGTATCTTAGGCTCTTGGTTATGGCGATGTCAAGAACATCGGGAAGGCCACGTCCAGAGATGGTAGGTTCGGTGGGTCCCCAAACTACCGCATCGTGGTTCTCGACCACTCGTAGGAGTTTCCTTCCGTGATTGTTGGTGATTCGTGAATTTCAAGCGACGTGCTTGGCGTTCAGGTCACCCTCAATAAACAGATTGCCGCGCAGACTAAGAAGCGCAGAAATGTCCCCTTCATGTAGGCGTCCTGGTGGTCGGTAAACAACAACAACCACAAGTCTCCCCCGACATGACTCGACGGCGACACCGGTTGCTTCTATGGTGTCCATGCAGGGTAATACTATTTGATATTGTTTAATGGCGTTCCTAACGAAGACCGCGGTACCACGTCCGGCGATTGGCTGGCCACACCTATAGCAGGAATAGTTTGGGGCAGCAGCTTTGATCCCCTGCTGAAGATGAGTCTCATTCACGAGGCACACATCAATGCCTTCGTCTCTCAGGAATTCCTTAAATTTGCCCATCTGACGCCAGAGGCCATTAGCGTTCCATATGCAAATGGTTAAGTCTTCAATGGCATTAGCCATGACGTTCTTGGCTACCTTGTTGCACGGCAGTTATTGCCATCCTAACGGCCTCCACCATCTGACGCGGCAGGTCTTGAAGTAATTCAGTCACCGTCTGCAATAGTGACTGCATCATGTTTAAGAGAATGGAGCCGTCATCCTTCTGGGTGTTCTCATCCGGTGGGCGGTTCTTCAATTCTTCAGTTTTCTTCATCCTCCTCGGAAGTTTTGCCTGGGCGGAGGAGTCTCTCTGGTGATTCCTCCCATTGTCATGAGCACCAACTGATGCTTCTGCGTAGGTTGTACCCGGTGTCAGTTCAGGGTTCGGCAGGCCCTTGTTAGAGGCTGCTGCCTCTTCCTCCTCCTTCTTCTTTTTCTGTTGTTGCCTCTTCTTAATAATGGCAACGGAGGAGGCATTGTTTGCCTTCTGTTTGTCATTAAATCTACTGAAAGCTGTGCATTTCCGATAGCTTGCCACATGATCACCGCCGCAGTTGACACATTTGGGAGAGGTTTCTCCCTTTTTGAGAGTGCATTGACGCGTTGGGTGTTCAACCGCACACTTGATGCATTTGGGCGGCATAACAGAGTGCCGGGATACGTGTCCTATCCCCTGCCAATTGTAACACTGAGGAGGACCTCGAGTGCTACGTAATTTTTCGGTGGTGATCATCACTGAGCATAGAGTCGTCAGTTTGTAAATTGATCTATTCTCGGTGGTATCCGAGAGGACTACTAGGAACAGTGGTACTTCCTGTCGCGTTTTTGGTGAATGCGGACGAACGACTATCCTCGCCACTATGCCGCACACTTCCAGTTCTTCTTTGATGTACTCCGTGCAGAAATTGAATAGGAGTCCCCGTAACATGACTTTCAGGTTTCTTTCAGCTTCAGTTGGGAAGGTGTAGGAAGGTATGCTGTTTTGTGACGCATAACCTAAGACGGCTTGATAGTCGGCCTTAGTTTTGAGGTTATAACTCGCGTCCCGCAGGTTTGACGTGGTACTCGTGCTTACAAAGCTTCTTCAGTGTCATTTCGAGGTTTCTATAATCCTCTTTGAAGGACACTATCAGGGGTACCGGCTTCGACTCCCTAACAGGCTTTGTTTGTTCAGCTTTCACTGTTTCCATAACTTGCTCAGCCTCTATGGGAAGAGGCGAGAAAGAGTTGCTCGTGCTGGGAGCATTATGAGGGCTGTCTGAGAAGTTCTCGGCCTCGACCATAAATGGCAGCACTACCCATGTGATTTTTTCCGTGCAAGTTGGTGCATGTGCCAGACATGCCTGCAGGAAATTGCAATTCATTCTGGGTTGTAGTTTGGTCTGTACAGTTGTTTGATGCAGGCGCGGTGCGGAGGTTTACCAGAGATGGAAAAAATCGAGTATCGTGCAGTTATAAAATTCTTTGTAAATGAAGGCTTAACGCCATCCGAGATCGAAGGAAGATTTTTAAAAGTGTATGGGGACTCTTCTCCTTCATATTCGACAGTTAAGAAATGGGCTGCTGAGTTCAAACGTGGCCGTAGCAGTGTCGAAGATGATGAACGCGAAGGACGTCCGAAAAGTGCAACAACTCTAGAAATCATCCCAGAAAGTGCATGATATGGTTTTGGATGATCGACGAATGAAAGTGCGTGAGATTGCTGAGACTGTAGGGATATCATAAGAACGTGTGGGATACATTTTTCATCAAGTATTGCATATGAAGAAGCTTTGTGCAAGATCGGTGCCGCATTTGATCACTGTTGATCAAAAGCGCATCCGCATGAGACATTCTGAACAGTGTTTGGAGCGTTTCAACAAAAATAAAACTTATTTTGTGCTTCGATTCATAACTATGGATGGGACATGGGTTTACCACTACACGGCAGAATCAAAACTGCAGTCAAAGGAGAGGACAGAAGCTGGTTGTTCAGATCCAAAGAAGGCCAAGTCGGTTCCAATGGCAGAGAAGGTGATGGCATCAGTTTTTGGGATGCTAAAGTTGTTTTGTTCATTGATTACCTTGAAAAGGGTAAAACAATTACTGGACAATGCTATTCCGACCTTTAAGACATTCTGAATGATAAAATTCGTGAGAAAAGACCCATTTTGAGGAAGAAGAAAATCATCTTTCATCAGGACAATGCACCTGTCCACAAGAGTCTTTTGGCAATGGGAAAATTAAGAGATCTGCACTATGACGTGTTGCAGCATCCACCTTATTCCCCAGATTTGGCTCCCTCCGACTTATATCTAATCCCAAAACTCAAAAACTTTCTTGCTGGTCAGCGTTTTTCTTCATATGAAGAGGTGATTGCAGCTATAGATGGATATTTTGCAGGCCTTTCAGAAAGCCACTTCAGGGATGGTATAATGAACTTGGAACATCGTTGGACTAAGTGTATCAGTGTTCAGGGAGACTATATTGACCAATAAAAATGATTTGGTAAATATCAAATTGGCTTTATATTTGTAGGCTTAGAATTTTTCAGACCGCCCTCGTAGCAACATTGGAGCTCAGCTGAGTGGCAGGAGCAGGTCGACGCGGCTTATGCCACTTGAATGCGTCTCGTTCTGTGTCTTTGGTTGCTCTAGTCAGGTCGGATTTGAGCTGAGGAGTCAGCATTCTTGTTTTGGTCTTCATAGAAATTTTTGCAGCTCGCTTGGACCGTGTTTCATCCTTATCATTTGAAGTGTTTTCTGCAGCACGCTTACGCGAGACGGAGGCCTCTTGCTCGTGTTCCATCACTGTGCAGTCCACTACACATTCCGTATTAGGCGTGGAGTCCAGGTATGCATTCTCCACCAAGGCCATAGCGTCGATAGAGTTCGGCATTGGCGCCGCTGATGATGACATGGGAGTGTTGTGCTGGCCCTTTGTTGTCACAGGAAGTTGATTTGGCTGATCCTCAGGTGGGGCGTGAGTTGCTTCTATCTCCACGTTGTAACTGTCGCCACCCACTCCAGTAACAGTAACAACCGCAGCAGGCTTAGACGTCATTTTCGTTACCGACGTCGTGGACGCGAACGGCAGGGAACAGCGCGGCGCGGAAGCCGACGATCGCGAGCGCGACGGCGGACGCGGCCCGGCGGTGCTGCCCGTGCAGCTCGACGCGTTTTTCGGCTTCGTCGTAAAAACACGATAGAAAGCACTCGACTGCAATCTACGAAATGAATGACCAATACGCGAAATTCGAAGTCACGCACCCGTAAATAGTCAATCACTACAACTGATTTCACGCAATCAACAATTCAAACACACACACATCAAAGTTCCAAGTCACAATGCAAATCACACTAGTTAGTAATACTACACTAATCGCTAGAAAACATCTAACGTCTCTGTGACAGATGCTCCCACTTACAATTCCCCTTATTCGGAAAAGATTTGCTTCTGGAATCTTATAACAGAAACTTTAATAAACCGTCTGCTAGAGAATCACAGTCTGTTGTAGTAGTGTTCTAAGGGCGCCACTTTTAACAGCTTATGTAATGGCTTAATGAATGTGATACTTTTTATCCCGGTAAGTTAAATAGTGCAATGTAAAAAATATAGATAGTGAATGTATAATTCAAACACTAAAGAACAAATTTGAACTAAGCCTACTGACAGTGACAGCTTACAGGATTATTGGTTGTAATATGGGATACATTTTATGCCAATAAGTTCCACAACTTCCTGAGATGTCACTACTAAAATCTTAATGCAATGTAGTGCAATGATAATTTATATACCATACTCATTAATAAATTCTGCATCCATATTATGATGTTCACATGTTGGTGACGGGAGGTTCTTCTTTATTCTGTAAGTTCTAACCCCCAATGCCAACAGGAAAGAAAGGCAGTTTATTTCTCTTATCTTATCTCTCCTGTAATTGTGGCACAAATAGGTTGGTGAACTAAACATTCACTGCACTCATAAATGAGAGTGGATGTTTGTCATTAAATTCAAAGAAAACATACGTCGTCTGTCTGCTAGACAATCCAAGCCAGGTGTATGTATCGAGTCTGTGTCGCTTTCTCAAGGATTGTGGAAAGAAGTCACAAATCGGGTGGCTCTTCTCAATGCTTTCTCTGTACTGTCAAACTATGCTTTGCGATACGAATACCAAGTGTGACAAAAGTAATCCAGTTAGACACATGAGTGTTTCAAACGCCATATCCTTTCTGTCACTGAGCGTGGTGGGTGAGCGGTAACATTCTCGACTCTTATTCTGGAGGACCTGGGTTCGAATTACCGTCCGAGTATCCAGATTTTGGTTTTCCATAGTTTTCACAAATCGCTCCAGGTGAATGCCAGAATGCTTCCTTCAAAAGGCCATGGCTGAATTCCTTCCCATTCCTTGTCCCCAGTCCCATTCCGCTTCTAATGACCTTGAAGTCTCCGAGGTGTAAAGCCTAAAGCAAAAGAAAAAAAATTCCTTTCTGTCAGCGTTAAATTTTTTAAAAATTCGGTCTATGAATTTAGGGTTAGCTTTACCTATACCCGAAGTAATGTGCTGGTTCCATTTCATGTTGCTTTATACTATTATCTCGAAATACTTCAGGGCATCATCCTCACAAATAATTGAATAGGAGAGACGGATTCCTACGTGTCCTAAAGCATTAATAAATAAAAAAAAAGATGTATGAAGGATCCGCCAGCAAACGACAGTTTTCGTGTTTAAATTTTATTACAATAGTTTTGTTATCGTTATAAATCCATTGATTGAAACAACTTTTCTCAAACAGTGTGAATGAAATAAGGACTCAGTTTGTAGATCGCGATTTGTTTCCTATCGAAATAATGATTCTATCAACATTCCTGTATTAGCCTACTGTAATTTAGTCTCATTTGAAAACCGTTATTTAAAAGTATTACTTTACACCTACCCCATAACTGCTGCTCTCATTGGTTGGTTTAAAAAATGAAAGCAAATAAAACCCAACACTGTAAGTGTTACACGTTTTGTAATATAACCGAGTGGATGAAAGCCGTTGTGAAATGTTTTATCTGTTTCAAAGCAAAATAACAAAGCCTTTCGCAACAAAACCACTGCAATTCAAAACAGGACATAGAATCACACTTCTTTTGGTGATACAGTTACAAGCAACATTAAAAAGAGGATAAAACTTTCGCATAACTGACGTCAGCCTGTTACTTTTTAACGAACATGGCTCGTCCGTAGAACCAATTTCGAATTAGCATCTATTAGTTTTAAGTAATAAGAGCAGAATCTGACAATGCCTATTTTTGAATATTTCTTAACTGATTTCAGTAAGTTATTGTATCCAAGTGAGTCAAACCACACATAGGATTCACACACAGAACTGAAAATCGTCTTTAAATATTCATGCTTCCTCATATGCTACTAGCGTACCTGGAAGGCTGGCTTCTTTAGAAGTCTCGATTGATGTTGAATTTATTGTTAACAATTTGTATTTCCTACTAGATTTGAAAATTATTCCTTTGTAATTGGCATGTTCATAATTTTAAAAAATCGGATTTGTGAACGATGTATCAAAATATCATAAAGTTATACATACTGCTCTGATTAAAGATAATCCATCTCTAAATATTTTTCATTAATAAAATATTGTGTGTATTCGGAAATACCAAAGATAATTTGATAAAGTGAGTGGATTTCTATTTCTAAAGACACTTTCACGTTATTTTATTATTAAAATGTTTTACCGATTATTGATACATATACAGTGTGTCCCAGAATTATCTTTACAACTTTAACATTGATAAATTATATTTGGAACGAGATATCACAATGCAGTTTTTTGCATGTTACAGAGTATCTCTCAAAGTATTTTTCTTTTTCATTTCAGGTGCAGTTTGGTGACAAGTAGGTAGTTACATCACATTTATTGAAAATGTACACCCCACAGAAAAAAGTTCAGTGTGTTTCCTGGTTTATAGAGAGACGATCGTATACACAAGTTGAACGCAATTACCGGACAACATACAGGATAGAACCACCAACAAGACCATCAATTCGTCAGTGGCATCGGCAGTTCATGGAAACTGGTAGTATCCTCAATCAGAAAGTCGCTGGTCGACCATGCATAAGTGACGAGAATGTTGAACGGGTTCGTGAGGCATTCACTTGTAGTCCCAAAAAATCTCTCCGCACCGCCGCCAGAGAGTTGCAGTTACCACGCTCTACTATACACAGAGTGTTACACAGACGGTTGCACTTGTATGGATACAAAATGCAACTGTTGCAAGCCATCAATCCAGGAGAAAAACAGAGACGTGCTGCGTTTGCTGCAAACATGTTGGAGAGAATGGACACTGAGGATGGTTTCCTTAGTCGTTTTCTCTTCTCAGATGAGGACACCTTTCACGTGTCTAGGTTACTTAACAGGCACAACGTTCGAATTTGGGGTTTTGAACCTCCGCATGCATTTAGAGAGATAGAGAGCGACAGCCCAAAGGTTAATATGTGGTGCGGTGTTATGCAGAACCAAATCATTGGCACCTTCTTCTTCGCTGAGAAGACAATCACAGGCCCAGTTTACTTGGATACGCTAACAGAATTTGTTGTTACCCAACTGGAAGTCCTTAAACCGACAGTCATCTTCCAGCAGGATGGGTCACCTCCGCATTGGGCTCATGATGTCCGTGATTTTCTAGGTAAACAATTTCCTGGCCGGTAGATAGGAAAAGGGGGTCCAATTGACTGGCCGCCTCGTTCACCTGACATAACCCCCTTGGATTTCTTTCTTTGGGATATGTAAAAGACATCGTGTATCAAAGCCCGGTTAGAAATTTGGCAGATCTCAGGCAGAGGATTTCTGCAGCAATTACGACAATTGATCGAGGGATGCTCAAAAGAACTTGGCAAGAAATTGAATATCGCTTTGATATTGTACGGGCAACTAATGGTGCACACGTTGAAGTGTTCTAGAGACAGAAACAAAACTTTGAGAGATACTCTTCAAAATGCAAAATCTGCATTGCGATTTCTCGTTTCAAGCATAATTTATTCAATGTTAAAGTTGTAAAGATAATTCTGGGACACCCTGTATATAAAACAAACATACAACTGTATGGAGGCCTGGTAGTTTGTAGGCCACTGATCATTCTACCTATAATCCACTGTTGAAATTTTAACAGCAAGTTGCTACAAACTTGTATATATTTTTAGACAGTACTGATCCTCAAATATTAGTGAAGTTTAAAGTATTGTTGTTCGTCGATGAGCCGTTTACTGCCCGAGCTGAGAAATTACCTCACTATCCTCGTACTCTTAATGAAGTAAATCCTTGACTATCTTGCTGATTCCATATGTGCAAAATAAAATTATCCATATATTATGTCAAGGTTCCGTAAAAAATACTTACGTACTTCGAGTCACATCCAATGCATTTTCCCTGCTTTGTCAATTTTATATTTTAAACAGTTATTCAATCAACGAAGGAGTAGCAGCAACGGAAGTAGAGAATCAGGAGAGACAATCATTACCTAAAAAAATGGAAGGTTGTATTCTTTTATCAATAATATTTAACTTTTAAGTAGATATAGCAATTAATGGTGTAAAGTTTAATGTGGCGTAAGGTTTGCAGCAGAATTAGTCTGACTGCTGATATTTACTGATAATATTAAACAGTTGGCACACAAGAGTAATTCTACCGTAAGGCCGGTTTTGCTAGCGACGCCTATTTTGCGCAGCAGGAACCAGTTTTTTTTCCAAATCACGTCGGCAGGAGCGCGAATTAATCGTATTGCTTGGCGTTAAAATTGTTTTCCTAGGTCAACGTGTTAATCTATTCTGTTGATGTATGGACAGAGTCTCAGTGTGTTAAAATGGATCGAAAAAGAAGGAAAATGATTGCCAAGCTTGTTCTAAAACATATTATGGACGATCATGTTGCATGATTTTCAGAATTTTTCTCATTCCTATTCATTTAAAACTAGAAACTGTTGACTTGATAGTTACTGTATTCTGTCGGTTACACAACTTGCTTGGGGACGAGTATTTATCTAAAATCCATTCCGAACAAATATAACCCAAAATTTGGAGAATTTTTCAACCCAAAACCTGATTCCTCTAGCAGGAACAGATGATTTGGCAAATCCGAAAGATTTCAAGTGAGAAGTCGATTAACCGAGTAGTTCAACACCAACCGTGACGATTCTGATCGAAGAAATACTACTGTCATCACAGTTCTACATGTGAATTAATTATGAAATGTTTTTTATTACGTGGTAAAATGTTTACGCAGTAATTTAATCGTTTGTTTGATGAAATTGTTATTAAAAAAATTAAGTAAAACCAATTTGAATAAAAACTCTCCTCCAGTTCTCAGAACTTTCCTAGATTTTCCGCACATTTTTCCGTGTTTTTTGACATTTTACAAGTTCGAGACATAACCCGCAAAGCGCTACCCTCTAGACTCCTCTCCTGGCAGTTGGTCAAACGCGCTGAGCTTACAATATCACGTCAACATGTTACGTGTTGCGCCCTTTGGGAAAACACTCCCATTAAATATAGGGAGAGAGAGTAGGCGGCGTATCACGTTGTACACAGCGCAAAATGCGCGTTGCTAGGAAAACCGGCGTTAACGAATCTATCTTAATTCTGTTGTGATGTTGGAAAGTATGGATGAGAGTCATACTAATACTGTATTGATGTTTAGTATCGAATGCGAATTATCGTTTTCCGTTCCGACTATACACTGACGCATCATATCTTTTGTTTGACATCCCACGAATAACACAGCATACCGATCCATCGGGCAGTCAACTTTCGGAGTAAGGATTCCTGAACAGTTTTAGTTTGATGAAAGCGACATTATTTTCATGATTTACAAATTTTTAATGGAATTTAGCCTTTTTGCCATACAACCAACACCACCTCCTTATTCTGATGTACTCACAAGTATTTTTGTGGTAATACAAATGGAGGACAGCATACGACATACACAACGCTTCCGGGCGGAACTAGAATCGGTGACTTGTGGCGGAGACGTTGATCCATAGGTAGGAAATAATGACGAAATAAGATGTCAATTCATCGATTGAAAAGGACGAGTAATAATATTTATCAAATATTTGAGACGACTGGAAGTCGCAACAAAAGGTTTACCTGCAAAGTGTTCACAGCTAGAAAACTTTGCAATATCTCTCACTGAGGGACAGTATTTTTCGAAGTAGTGTTTGTGAATAGCAAGTCAGAAAGGGAAATAAAATGAAAACTGAATTGTAAAATTGTTAAAACGGATAATCTAGCATCGTGATCAATTAAGGAATTCAAGAAGGTTTAAAGAAAGTTAAAAATCTTCAATCTATTAAGTATGAAGAACAAATAATGCTCAGTTTGGAAGATACTTTAGGCGGCAACTGTAATGTTTTGCAAGCTTTCAGAGTTTTCTAACATCTATGGAAATTATTAAACAATAAGATTGATGGCTATAGTTTTTAAGAGTGAAAATAATCAGCAATAGTTAAATAATGGACAACTGTTATTATGCTAATCACAAATTCCAAAACTTTTCAGGTGAATAGGTGAATTAAGTAGCCTGATGGTCGCCATTCTTTGTGTTAGTCTGTCGCCAGCAACAGTTTATACATTTCTTTATCACTTGTTACCACTCATCTAACAGAACTTATTTTTGTTAGACAGCGGAGCAATAAGTAACATAAGTATAAGCCTGGTTAGCTACATAAAAAAAGAAAATTAAATGATTTAATCTTTTTGTTTTTATATGGGTTTAAGATAAATAACAACAATTTACCTATAGCATTGGAGGTTGTCAGTTCAATTCTCTTCCAATACAACTTCCAGATTCCCAAAGATGTACAGTCGCCTTATAGGAATGGAGCTATTAACATTCAAATGGAGTACGTGAAGATTTGAATACAAATAAGATAGAATAAAACATCAGAAAAACGTTATTGATCTGTAATCTTATACATAAAAACTAGCTGATACCCAAGACTTCGTACGCATGGATTAAGAATTTCTTCGCCAGAATTGAATATAGGAAGTTGTTGGTAACGAAATATTGACCCCAAACAACACCGAGTCGGCATAATGACAGGAAAGCTATCACTATATCATTGTACCGTCGAACCTGTCTCTTAAAGATAATCAGTTTTCAACATATTTCTGTCACCATTCGATAAGTTCTCAAAATTTAGTGACTACAACTGTTTATGACACCGAAAAAAATGTCCTGTGTCTTTGCTACAGATTTTATTATCAAATTCCATCAACAGCCATTTAGTCGTCAAAACGTAACAAAAGACAGACACTTACTTCCGCATTTATAGTAGTATTACTGCACATCACTCACACACACACACACACACACACCAACTGCGAACAACCGCTGAGGTATCATTATAACGTAAAAAAATGTACACCTACAGCATTGCAAGACTACCTACGATTCGCCTCGCATTGAACCCCTCAATTTCTGATATCTACAGTTTAACATTCAATCCGAATAACCGACGGTCCAGGCGTGCCTCTTACGATCAAAAACAATTTTTAAAAATCTTTGCCTCCACGGAGACTTGAACCGGAGGCCAGCGCTTGAACCACTGAGCTACCAGACCGCTATATGGAAAGGCAGTACAAAGACTTACGTATCCTGCGCGTCTGTTTATCGCCGTCAGTAATTTTTCGAAATTATAAGACAGCATGTATTATTTATACAGAAAATTTTTCAACCAAATGTAAACAGTATTTTTCTCCTTCTTTCAAAGGATAAGTGTGCAAACTTTCATTGAAATCGGATGAAAACTATAGATTTGTATGAAGAACAAACAAACAAACATACATACATACATTCATCTTTATATATATAGATGAATGTTTGTTTGGTTGTATGTTCGTATTATGTGCGCTCCTGTACCATTCACATAATTACTATGAAACTGTTGAGAGCACGTGTGCAGCAAAGGTTTCGGGCCAAAAAGAAAATCACCTTCTCTCCTCCTTTACAGTCCTTAATATTATACGAACCCACATTTTTAATCAGATTTCGATGGAAATTTGCACACGTGTTCTTTAAAATAAACAGAAAAATACTGTCAACATATGGTTTTCAGAAACCCAACGCCCCTCCCTCTCTCCATCACCATAATTTTTGCCAATGTTTTTTATACGCACCCACAATTTTTATCCGATATCGACGGAAATTTTCTCACGTATACTTTAAAACAAACAGAAAAATACTGTATACATTTGATTTGCAAAAACCAAACCCCTCTCCCCCATTCCACCTCCTTAATTTTTATAAATGTTCTTAATACATACCCACAGTTTTTATCCGATATAGACGGAACTATGCACACGTATTCTTTAAAACCAATAGAAAAAAGGTGTCTACATTTGGTTTTCAGAAACCCTACCCTTCTCCCCCTTTCACCCCCTTATTTTTGTAAACTTTTCTATACGTACCCACAAATTTCATCTAATTTCAATGGTCTTTTTTCAAACGTGTGCATTGAAACAAACAGAAAAATTCTGTCTAAATTTGATTTTCAGAAACACAACCCCTCTCTTTCCGTACCATTAATTTTTGTCAAAGTTCTTAATACAAAGCTACAGTTTCTATCCAATTTTAAAGGAACTTTCACACCTATACTTTAAAACAAATATAAAAGTACTGTCTATATCTGATTTACAAAAACCCATCCACTCTCACTCATCACCTTTCTTAAGCAAAATTTATAAATTAAACCATTCAGTTTTTCGAGAATATCTCGAAAGTGGACGGTGACGCAGAATGTTTACGACATTCCGATCAAAAGGGATATAACATCAGAACTTTCATATCCACCTGCCGATAACAGCTCTCTGCTTTTGCAGAAGACGAAACACAAAAAATATTGTATAACCCAGAGCATCAGAATAAACTTTTTTTCAGTTTTGATTGAATGGATAAAAATCATTGTCTTCCAGTTATATGGTACATGTTAATGTGTCTGTTTTCTATATGCGTACCCACTTCAGAAATAAAAATACGCAATTACAACGCATACCAGGTAAAGCTAGTTATTATTTTAAAATAAATTTTTTAATACAAACTAATTTATATCTTTCATGTCATCCATTCTTTACTCGCCACTCCACTGTATCAACATTTCTACAGTCCTGTCATTGGTGAATCCCTCTGATTGAACCGGTCCTTCAGCAACACTGTCCCAGCGATTGCTTCGGAACGTCATCTTCCTCCTGTGTGGGTACACGAGAGCACAATTATGCTGTTGAATGGTGGCCGCAATTCACTTAACGTCTGAATCACCCGTTGTCTCCTCATTGCGAATCCCTGGAGCTACGGAGGCCGGTTCCTTGTATATACACTGTCCTGATCTGTTACCTAGTAATGTTGGAAAGGAGGGAGGGTATTCACGGTTTAAATTAACAGTATTTCAATTTTCAGCTTACTCTTATCAGCCTACGTGAACCATATCACTTACAACAGACTTCCTACAGAGATTGCACAGTAAGGTTATTTTTGGTTAGTGAGTACACGGTATTTCCCATTTCGCCGACAATTGCAGCGCATTCTTGGTTTTGAATAATACTCATAAGCATTGAAGTTGGCGGCAACTCATGGAACACCTTTTCCGGCTGCAAAAGAACACTGTTCACAAAATAAAAAATACTTGGCACTTTATTTCATCAGTTACGCAGAAAATTAAAGAAATAATTGATGACCCATCTGTTTCTTACACTAAATTACAATTTAATAAATCGGAATAATTGATATTGATAGAAAATAAGTGGGAATATGTATCAAGTGACACCTTTTATTTTAATTTTAGTTTTTTTAGAAGTGTTCGCTTGCAACATTTATGATTCAGAAATATATTTCATAACGTAAATGATATCTGTTTTCAGTTACAGAATTTGAAAAGAAATCGTGTACATGAGGAAAAAGCTGTTTTCGCTCTGTACTGTCATAGCAATTTATCACCTTAGATAATATCAAGGAAGAAGGTGATATTACAATTGAAATAAAAAAATGAAACTGTAAGAAATATTTAAAAAAACTCTTTAATAGAAAAAAAATTCTAAGTTAAAATCAGAGGCAATTAAACAAACTAAGATATGCATTCGAAATTGCTCTTACAGAACAACAACTGGTTACTAATTGGTCCCTGGTTAACAGTAATGAGTTTTAAAGTTTGTCTAGAATGTCGTTTCGATCGATGAACGACGTTTATTGACTGAGAACACGCATATCGTTTGAACAGACTGTAGATCGACGACATTTCCGGATATACTGTCGGCGAATAAAGTGGACGGGTGGCTCTCAAATAATATCGGCAGAGTCCGACGACAAGCCTCTAGTCTTCCGTTCGACTCTGGATTGAGACAAAGTTTATTCTTGTGATTCTCGAACATAGTTCTTACCTAGAATTAAGAGAATTATTGTGAATATATTTCTGTAAATGTAGAACAATTAAGTGCAATATTAACTCTGAAAGGTTTAAAGATGTCACCAGAGGCGAGAAACAGTATCTTTGGCGGACGGAGATTGAATAGAAGAAATTTATGGAAGTTTTTAATATGTAATGATAATCTTAATAAGGAGAGGTTTCAGAAGAGAAGCCTGAAAAGATAATTGCATCAATCCTGGTAGTGTGGTATAGTCCATTAATGTTTTTATGTGATACGTAAGTAGCCTGAGGGTAAAGAAATTTTTTTATATGTGATCTGAGAATAATGGATGCCTCTTGAATGTTACGTATTGTGAAAAATAACGAAGATAGGTACTAACTGTTAATATTAATAGTGTTCTAAAGCTATAAATAAATTATAATATTAATGTATCAAATGTTTGTCCATATATACAAAAGTCAGAAATTACAACACAGTTATCAAACCTGAAGCCGTGTACTCCAGTGAAACTTTAACACTACACAGGAAAGGTGACCTAGAAAGCATTTTGAAAGAAGAACGCAAAATTATAAGAAAGATTCTTGGCCCAGAAAAAAACAGATGACGGATATAGACTTAAATCTCGAAAGACAACAGAAACACTGTCAAACCTCGCGGCAGACATCATGAAACGAAGATTAAGATTTTATGGACATATCCACTGACTTCCAGCAACAAGACTGATTCATAAAATTGTAACGTATATAGAACAGCTAAAAACTATGCCCTGGGTCCAGGAGATCAAAAAAGACATAGAAAAATCTCACATAAACTCATCAGAAATCGTAGATCAACAAAATACAGAGAAAAAATTAACAAGTGGGAAGTACCACCAGAGAAGTCATTAAGAAACCGGGGACGAAATGGACTGAAGAAAGGAAGAGAATCCACGGATAAAAAATGAAAGCTATATGGAAACTCAGAAAACTGAATCGTTAAGGCTTTGCGTGATCCGACAGAGTCCAATTGCAGATAATAATAATAATAATAAAGTATCAAAGGGAAAAAAAACCTCATACATAGTATCTGAAATAAAAATAACAAGTAGATAAGAAGTCCATTAGTCCCCCGTGAAGAGTACTGAGAAGTCAGTTCTGTCCTGGTTCGATCATACACCACGTTGGCGACTGAAGCAATCAGGCACGCTAATTATTTTCTTATAGCTCCCTTCCACTGGCGTTCAGGTAACTGCCTAATGAGAAGATGCAATCGGCTTATCGAGTACCTCGGATATCATCTAAGTATCTTTAATGTTCCCTTTCAACACGACTAAACTCTTTTTTTGTAGGGCTCTAAATATATTAACTCTCGACATCACACAGATACATGGCTAACAGTCCCCGGAAATGTTACATAAATGTATGACTGACAAAGGAGTTATTCCAGTTCCTTGCCACTAATGTTACAACAACAAGAAAAATCGTGTTTCGTGTGCCAGGATGGGAAGAACCATTGGAACGTTAGCTAAACAGCTACTAAGTCCAACCAGAGATAATTTCAACATGTATTTGTAATTTTTTATGATCTTTACCAGATCCAAACAATACCCGGAAGGGAAAGTCCATCACTAATGTCAGTTTGTGAATGACCGACCAGTTCATACGTTAAATTAGAAAAATTAAGTTCTTCCATTTTTTTTTTTTTTAAAAGAAAATTTCTGTTATTTTTTTAAAATGAACAATTACACCAACACACGAACTTAGCATTGCAAAGAATTAATTATTTAAATGAACGTAATATTCTAATTACTTCAAAAATGAAATAAAACTTATTACAAAACAATAATAATTCAACTGCTCATACATTCTAAATACCGTCTTTCATTTATCACTTTGCCACCCTAAACACGCAACTACAGTGACATCTGAATGTTCCATGTTACCATTAAGTAAACATGGGTAAAGTTTTTTTTATAAATTTCAGGTCTGTTTGTGACAATTCTTGAGAGATGCAGCTTAGTACAGCGCACTGTATTACGCTTAAGATCTGTTATACGTCCCTAAAATAAAATAAAAAATTCTCCATGCCAATGTCTGGTGGTCTTCGTGAAAGCCTGAATAGATTTTCATTCAAACTTTACCTAGGCGAATATTTAAGTACTTTTTTCGTTAGTAATAACTTTATTCGCTGGAAAGTTTTTCAGTCGTTTATGAAAATTTCACTGATTTCTCCGAGGCCCTGATTCTACGTTGAACTTTAGGTTCTGAAGGGAAGAAATTGACCTCGCCTGGTGACTGAGTGGTTGACGTTCGCGTCTCGCGCTGGTTCGATCCCTGATCTGTCAAAAAAAAGAAGGTTTTTTAATGGTTTCCCGGGATTACTCAACGCAAATGACGTGACGGTTGCTTCCTACAAAGCTTGGCTCACATTCCTTTCCCGGATCCATGAACTCTTCCTAATTAGAAACATTTATATTAACATCATCGCAAGCATGGCCTTTAAACAAGGTTCGAATTGTAAAAGGACATTCAAACTGAGGATTCAGAAGCAAAGGCTTCTATCAAGGAGAAGATGACTTGAACTGTATCAAGTTTGGAACATTTTCTCCTTTCGTAAGCTCTAAATATTTCTTATTAATTTTTTTTATTTAAAAAAAGAAGAAGAAGAAGAAGAAGAACTTGGGAGTGTGCACATATGATAATTACGAGTATAAAACTAAAATTTACTTAGTCCACAACCCGAAAGTTAGTTAGCCCATCCGAAGCAGGCATACTAAACCATTGTGTCAATGGTACGAGGGCCAGTTCCTTTCCTATTGTGGTGTTACATGAAATTAGAATAATTAAATCGACATGTGAATATTTCACTGACGTTCTGAAATGTAAACGTCGAAACGTCTACCACAGCGGGACTCAGGAGTGAAGGTATGCAAGACAGCAAAACTCACCAGTCCCGGAGAAATAGACAGGAAATGCAGGAACGATTCTAAACTTATGGAAGGACGGGGGAAGTTTCGAATGAAGCCAAGAAAGACAGTAAGAGTAATTTATTGCCACTTCCGATGACACTGGTATTCGTGCAGAAGGTTACAGTGACGTATCATAGGAATATGGTAGTCGCAATTGCGAGTTGGATGCTTGGGAATGATGATTGTGGAGAAGCAAAATTGATCAGCAAATAAGGCGAGGCCAAGGCTGGTAATTACGCTAATTTCTGCCCATCGGCTCCCGACCTTGTTTGCAGGGAGAAATGACAGGACGATGCCAACCCAGAGAATGCAACGCGATGCTCGTCACGGACGGGCCGACGCGGAGAGAGGCATTCTATATTTGTTTTTTGACTTCGAGCTGTTGGCTGAGGCTTCTTGCTTGCTGAAGCCTGATGAGCAGCGCCTGATTGCTGGTACCTGTTCAACACGACTTCACACAAGGCGCGGGGTCCACGCTCTAGGCCGTGACACCCCTTCACCTATCGCAGCCAGCATCATTAGACAACCGAGATCATTTAATATCTCATATACTTTGTCTGTGCCACAATGTGGGATATTTACCCCCCCCCCTTACCCACCAGAATTCAGTTTTCAAACTCACAGTTAACGCCTCTGAAATATTTCATTTCATCGGCTATGAGTTGCTAAACCCTACTTTTTTGGTATGTAATGAGTTATTTCAGTGACGTCAGATTATTGTCGTTTGATCTTATAATAAAATATGAAGTTTCGTTAATTTTGACTTATATGAAAGAAAGATTTTCATGTTTGTAAAAATATTCGTAGATTTTTCAAATCCTAGTATGATAACGTTAACCACCTTTCCTTACGAATCACTATTTTATGTATAAAAATATTAAGGTGTATTTGAATGAACCTTCGTGTTTTACGCCGAGGTATTAAACATTATTCCCATAATAAATAATATCATTAAGTTTCAACCCACCACAATGAAAGGCAACATTTTACTCTGGGACCCAGTTTAACGTGGATACCGAGCCACGGAACGACTTTGCGTAGCTCATATGATCCAACACAACTCTTAAAAATTCCTGTCGTGAACGGGGGTTTAAACCTACGATCGGACCCCATACTTCTGAAAGCAAGCGCCTTAACCATTGAGCTACCAAACAGATCCTGATTACTATATGTTGGTGTATTTATATTCTGTTTTATAAAGAACCATAAAGAAAACGGCGATGGCAATACAGAAACGAAACCCAGTTGTACGTGGCTGCTCATGTGGAGGATTGTTCAACTAACATTTTTCTAACCAAAGTGTTTAATCCTGGCGCGAAGTACGGTTTCTGTAGCAGAATGTGCTTGTTGCTGGCTTTCTCGGTTCTCACCTACCCTAGGACATAACTGGCGAAATTTAACTCATTAGCAAACAACGCAATTAACCACGATGCCTCGCCCGCTAACTGCAGTTTCGCACTATCATGACACACTCTCGCATAGCCTCCCACCGGTTTAGCCCGCCCGTAAATTTCGCTATCGACCGCTATACGTTCAGGCGGTGGCGTGTTTCCCGATATTTAGCACCGTCAATTGAATTACGGACGACAGAATGCGTTCTGAGGATTAACGCGGGACAAGCTACAGAGAGCCTCTCCGTGAGGTAGGTGCGCGGTGATTGTTTCGCCGCGGAACACCATTAAAACATTACGAGACTCCTGACTGAGGGTTTTAAAAGAATTACTTCGAAGGCCGCGACATCCAGTTTATGCCCAACTTTGCGATGAATTTGTGTGCCGCTTAAATTTGATTAACAGAGACGCTGCAGTATTACTAACTAAAGATAAACTCACGCAAAGTACAAATGACCTTGTCGTTCACATAGCAGTGTTTCTAGTTATCCCTCCATAAAGCAGGACCTACAGTTGACCTAAAATCAGAGCCAAGAGGTCACACCTTTATAATAAGTGCCGTAACGCTTTGGCCTCGCATTCGGGAGAACTGGGATTCGAATCTCTGTTGGCCATCGAGATTAAGGTTTTCCATGGTTTCTCCAAATAACTCCAGTCAAATTCCGTGATGGTTCCTTAAAAATGCCACGGCCGAATTCCTTCCCGTTTAAAATGAGCACAGCTTTACTACAGGTGAAAGTCATGTTAAGTATCCGTAAACATAACAGGAGCTCGAAATGAGAATATTAAGTTTTCAAATTGGGCACATTTAACTGTTAGCTACTACACAACACAGTTCTCAATGTAAAGTGGTGGGAATTAAAATTTCAGCGCAGCGTTTTGAAGGCATATAGTGTTAAATAACACTATAGATGATTTGTGACATGATCCCGTACTGTTTGTTAGCAACACATCGAAAATGGTTCGACCCTCTTAGACTCTGCTGGGGTGAGTGTGTAATGTAGTGAGGCACAATATAATTCATTACTCTTCTTGAAGGAATGTTGCGAGTTTCCATAATCGTTATGTAATATAATCATTTATGCATCGTCAAATCTGTTAGACGACTTACCGTAATTTGGAGGGCTGTTATGATTATGAAAACAGAAGAGAAAAGTTATAGAAAACACAGTTGTATACCAACGTTAGTATGTACAATACTTATGGGATCTGAAGCAGACTCGGACGTAGAATGTTCTGGAATGAAAAAGCGATGATTTGAAACTGTGATGGTTATATCATAAAGACATTCTAATCATAAGTGTACAGTACTCTAAAACGTTTTCCTGTTTGAAGATTTTACATTAGCTGCACGGTTAAACGAATAAAGTAATGGAATAAATTGTTCCATATTCCCCTATTTCTTTACAGTTTTATCTCTCTAGATAAATACTACATTTAAACTATCTGACTAAAATTTTCTGGACATCTCTCTGAAATTTCTCTTAGATTTTAGTCAAGTTTCCTATTATTGGACAGTAATTTGCGGTGGGTCTACATTTTGTCTTTATGACTGTCTGAGCTCTGCAGCAGATACTTACAATGAGGTGCCAGAATGTCGGTAGAAGAGTTGCATATCAATCTCTCCATCATTGACATGCAACTATATCAGAAATGTCTGTTACGAAATGCTGTTCAGATCGACAACATGGCTTTAGGCAAGGATATTCATGTGAATCTCAGATGGTGAGCTATGTACGAGATATTTCAGATGAATTGGACAAGGGAGGCCAAGTTAATGGTGTGGCACTAGGTCCTTGTAAGGCATTTGACAGAGTGAGCCACAAAATGGTTTTCAATAAACTGAAATCTACTGAATTTAATGAAAAATTTTCTTGCCGGGTGAGGTATTCCTAAAGCCATAAAGCATAGTGTTAGAGTAGAAATCTATACTGATACGACAAATGCGAAAGTAACTCTATCTGTTTGTTTATTACGTATCTTGTGCTAAACGGCTAATCCGATCGTGAAAAAAAAAATTGACAAGGAGATGCTATTTGACATTAGGATGAATATAGGATACTTTTTTCTGTATAGATAATACATATTGTCATTGAATTATGAAAACTATCTGAACTGTCAAAGACAGATGCATAATATTTATGCGTCTGTGTAATGTGTAGCGCAGTGGATAAGGTGCTTCCTTCTTAAGAAATTTACCGTGTGGCTTCAGGTTCAAACCCCGCTGGGAGCAAACCTTTTTAAGAATTGTTTTTCGTAGTTTGAGCCAAGCCTGGGATTTTGTATTAAGGATACCACGTTGAAATGTGGGTCCCATAAATTCAGGGCTGGAATGCGTGGCAAATTGTAGGCGGTAGAACAGTGCCTTAAGCGTTTACTTTATTCACGGTATATACTGGCTCCACAGGCAGTTAGTGTGTGATCTAAACTAATTATGTTATACATGCGATAGTAAGTCTCCGTATTTTTTTACATTTTGACCACTATATATGTATGCCGATGACAAGAAAATACTTTGTATCTTTAGGAAGGAAACTGGATACTTTTTTTCCGGTATGAATAACAGTTTTAGTCACGAGACAGGTTCGACGGTAGAATGGTATATCAATGGCGTTCCCGTCATGTTATGCCGACTCGGTGTTGTTTGGGACATAACTTAGGTATCTTTCTGCTTTGTGTATCCAATTCTAGCATCAAATTCTAAGTCCACGCGTACGAAGTCGCGGGTAGCAGCTAGTACATTATAAGAAAGAGATGGAAGTAAATATGGGTTTGCCATAGGGTAGTGTTCATTAATCTAATAAATGACTGCGGAGATGGGTTACGGTCAAAATCTATGTAGTTTGCAGATAATATAATGGTATACAATAGGATCAAAAGAGGTAAAGACTGTGAACTGCTGCAGGGTGACCTGGATAGAATATCTAAATGGGTAGGTCAACATGTAATGAAGATAAATGCTAAGAAAACTCAGCTAATTAGGTACACAGATAAAACATTAAATTTTAATTATGATCATCGGGTGTGGTCAGAATTTCTTGTTGAAAGCTTGAAGTGTAAATATCTTGGCATAACGTTTGATAAAAAAACTCAGTTGGGCAGAGCACATTGGGCAGGTAGTATCTGATAGTAAACCATCAATACCATTCATTATTCATTAGAATAAGAAATAGCAAAATTGTGGTGTTCCCATTTTTACTTCCACTTCTTTTGATACTGCATTTCCTACCCTGAATTTTAGTTTTCTACCTTTTTAAACCACTTCTAGCTAGCAAGTCACTTTCTCAGCCACTCCAATAGTTTTTACCTTATTTACTACCAGTTTATGGCTCACTCTATCACACCCCTATGAAAGATCTAGTTTACGCTATGAATTTGACCTCCCTTGTCCATTCCATCAAAAATATCTTGCATATATTCCACCAACTGAGATTCGAATGAACATCCTTGCCTAAAGCCATGTTGTCAATTTGAAAACCACTTAAGCTGCTAACCATATATTTCTGATGTTGTTGCAATTAATCTCTCCATTAATTTACCTACCACTGATGTCAAACTGATTGGCCTATAACTTTGGACTTAATTTCTCACCTCTCCTTTATTTACCGGCATTACTATCACACTTTTCCAGTCCTCTGGTAAGTAGCAAGTGTCCAGACTCAATTTAAATAATATTTCGAGGTAAGTTACAATGTCACATCATGCTATCTTTAAGACATTTGTAGAAATATTATCTACACCAGCCCCTTTCTGGTTTTTTCTTTCAGATTTCTTAGTTCTTTCATGATATCCTCAGACTGATTTCAAATTTTTTGGTCTGCTCGTTTCTAATTCTGTTGTTCTCAGATTTAGACCTTCACATTACTGATTCATTGTCCCTAATGTTCTAACTAAACCAGTTACTTAAAATCTCTGCCTTTTTAAAATCCTCAGTAACTTCTTCTCCATCCTTACGTATAAGCGTCTCAACACCCTCCCATCCCCTCAGTTTTCTAACATAGCCATAGAAATTTCTCTATGCATCACTCAAAGGTCCCCTTGCACTGACAATTCTCTTCATAAAACCATCTTTAGCTACCTTCTTAGCTATTATGAAGTCCTTGTTTAGTTGTTTTAAATATTGTCTACTACCCTGCTGTCTCTTAACTGTGTTATGTTTTCATCTTACCAACCTCTTTAACCTCCTCACCTTCCTATTATAGTACACAGGTTCTCTACTTCTCTTTATTTTCTGTTTTGGAATAAATATTTCTTCCTCCTTTCTTATTATTGTGAAGCCACAAGGCATATAAATCAGGTAAAAGTGTTAAAAAACTATAAGTAGAAACATTAAGAGATAGTATTAAATTACTAAGCATAGAATTAAGTATTTTAAACTGTGGTAACGAGAGTGAATCAGGCACTGTGTTTCATTTTAGGAATTCCCGAAGGCCGCTGTAGCTGCCATATATGAAACAAGCCAGCCTAGAGGTCAGTCACCCTGATCCCGAGGTCCCACTCTGAGTTTAGAGCGCAGAGCTGTCCGCCGTAGGGTACGACCCCACGAACACCGATAGGTGTCTTTTAGGATGGGTAGTATCTGTGGGAGCAAATGTATTCTCCCATTTGGCAGAGGATGTTCACGCGGCTATGGGGAAATTAATTAGTTAAGGTTGGCAGTTCTCCACCCAAACAGACTGCAGACAAAAAAGTACAGTTACCTACAGGGTATTTAAGGCCCACCGGAATACAATAGGCGTTCATTTTTGTTCAGTTTTTTAAATGTGATTGATTTTGGTAGCTGCCTGTGGCGCTTGCCTGCCCAGTATTAAGCAAGTCCATTTTCTCTCTCTCTCTGTACTCATGCTCAGTCACGCTACAGTTTATAAAGTGAAGTAAATTAAGAACATTAAAAGGAAGTCTATAATTGCCTTGTGTTACGATAACGCTGATGAATTGCTGATATTAAGTATCACTACCGGGAGAACTGTATGAACTTGTTTATTTGCTTACATGTGAACCTTAAGGGCAGACGAATTCGTTACTAGACAATATTAGGAACTTCATTGAATACGAGTTCCTGTTTCAAATGTAGACCGTATTATCAATGTGATTGGACAGAATATAATTTGAATTTTGTGGTTCATTATCTATCCACATATTTTATTTCTTGTAATTGTTCCGGTCCCCTACAATTTTGCTATTGTTGTAAGTTCTTATAAGTCAATGCAGTCAATCTTTGGCAAAGAAAACCGGTAGTAAATAATTAATCAATTAGCCGAGAAATTTTAAAGGTGGGGGCGAGGTGGTCGGAAGTTTACATTATCTCCTTGAACTCTTCCTACCTTGCCTCTACTGTACTTTTACCTTCCTTCAATTTGCTGGAACTTTCTCTAACTATGACAAATAGCATCGTTTGTCCACTCGTACCAGGAGAAGAACATCTATTTACGCTATCACAGCATCGTATCGTGTACGCAGCATCAGAAACTCATCGGATGTTTAAAGCAGCTATAATCGATCGTAGAGTTTCTTATTTCCCGTGTGGGATTTAATGTTGTGGTAGAGTAAATAGATTCCACTTATTATTATTAGTACCATGGTGACTGAGATTTTTGTCCAGTATGCAAGACTTCTTCAAAACCCTTACAGGCGTTTGAGAGAAATTAATTTCACCTATATACAAGTGGTGCTCGTATAATAGTATTAGATTAATTAGAATATATAAGACTAGCTGACCCGGCAATACTTCACTATTGCTGGACTTGAGTAGGCACATAGATTAAATGAAAAAATATTTACATATAAATTTTAAACTGCTGTTTCATTCATTTTCAGTTGGAAAGGGTGAGAGGGGATGCGCTTTGGAAAACATATGCAGGAAGTATTTTTCTGTTTGTTTCAAAGTATAAGTGTGCAAATTCCCATTTAAATCTGATGAAATATGTGGTTTTGTCTAAATTATATGGTAAAAAACGTAATGGGGTTGGAAAGGGGGAGAAGGGATGAATATTCGGAAACCATACGTAGGCAGTATTTTTCTGTTTGTTTTAAAGTATAAGTGTACAAATTCTTATCTAAATCGGATAAAAAATGTGGTTTCCCTAAATTATGGGGTAAAAACGTAATGGAGGTGGAAAGGGGGAGAGGGGATGAATATTCGGAAACCATATGTTGGCAGTATTTTTCTGTTTGTTTTAAAGTATAAGTGTACAAATTCCTATCTAAATCGGATAAAAAATGTGGTTTTGCCTAAATTATGGGGTGTTATGGGGGTGACTTTTTGGAATTTTTTTTTTACAGGAACCTTCGTAGACGCACACTCGAAAACTCTCCAAAGTTTCATTGCAATCTGATAAATGGTATAGGAATGCATAGAAGACGAACAAACCCACAAACCCACAAACAAACATTGATTTTTACATATATATAAAAATATAAAATATGTATTATATATTCACTATATTTCATATCTACCTTCATAAGAACTGCATTCGGTTAGATATAATATTTATGAATGCACGCAGTTCAATACTTTTTTTACAAGTAGTATGCATATAATGCATTTTTTTAAGTGATGTCACTTATATTTTTTTTAGATGAGTCTTGGCTACGTGAAATTTTATTAAAGTTAAACGTTTTTCTTGTTGACTTCCTAGGCATTTTGAAGTGCACAGTTCCTAGCCGTAACCAAAGAGAAACTTATCTAATATCACTAGGCTTACTGCTATCTGAAACATCTGTGAGATAGAGTTGTTTCCGAGATACCAGATATACGAAATGCTGTTTTTTTTTACAAAATTTCTCTACAAACTTGAAAAGCATAACGTTATCTGCATATGAAATTTCATCCAAATTGTTATAGCCATTTCCGACATACAACAAATATACGGAATTGCTAGTTTAAAGATATAAGATTCAGTCTATTACTTTTCTTAAATACAGTGGACTGTGATAAGAATTCGTGTTATTTATTCGTGTTCTTACTAAGGTTTTCAAGGTATACGTCAGGTTTTTTACGTATATTTTAAATATTCACGAAAACAAGTTGGGCTGATTCTTTCTTTATGAGAATTTTATATTTGAATAGGGTAAATACGAGAATATTGCAGAGTTTACCTATCAGCTAGCCGAAAGGAATCTCACCTTACCTTCTCTCTACCCACAAACTAATCTCGCTGACTGAGAATTTGAACCTTCTAAATAGTATGAACAGTGCTGAATCTGAAGTCTCACTAAGGGTTGGTTTGCAAACATACAAAGAATACGCTTGATACAATCCTACACTTTCCAAAGAAAGGCGATTAAAAGAGGTAATGAATCAATGATCTTTCTGCTAGTAATTTTTCCTTCTGGTCCACGTATATTTATACCAACAATATACGTTAAAAAGAATGAAAAAATTCTCCACATCTTTCAACAAGATAGTTATGGAGATTACTTGGTTGTCTTCAGAACACTAATAAATATTTCAAACGTTTGCAGGAGAAGAAGTAGGTATAATATCTGAACCCAAGAAAGGAGGAAAGGCAAAGTGAAAGAATGACGAACTATTATTGAAAGTCAAGAAATGAAGCGTCTAGATGAACGCACAGAGTTACTTTTCTTGGTACTTAGATGGCTAAAAAGGAAATAGATCTTTGTGTTCCATAATCGAATTTAAGAACATACAGGTTTCGTACAAGCGGTATTCCACGCTTTCTCTTTGCCACCCAGTTACGAGCGACGTCTAATGGAGTTGGTAAGCTGCAACTTACCCCGCAACAACGCCTTTACGGCTGCCAACATTAAACGTCGAATATTTCAGAATTACATCCTCACTGGGGCTTACCTACCGACCTTATATAGAGACTGCTAAGGATGTAATTTAATTTTCCCTGTGAAGTTTCAGTCTTTATGGTCCCCTCTTACACGAGCGAGGAGCTGTGGCGTCGAGTTTATTCGCGGTGTTATGTGCGACGCGAGATCGCCTCTTACGACAGCACCGCGCGATAAAAATCGGCGCGCCGCAGAAAAACGGCGTCGGGCACGTCGTCCGGGGAGTGGGGAACGAAACCTCTGGCGCAGATAATTCCGCCCTTGTTCGCTGCAGGCGATTTTCTTTCTACAACACCACGAAATTCTGACCATAAAATAAAAGACAAAAAAGTGTAGTATCACCACTTTTCTAAGCGCTCAGTTTCACAAATATTAATTTTAGACAGTAGCCTTGCTTGGGATGATAAAGCAGGTTTCAACCGCGCGGATTAAAATCTTGCCACCACATTATCATTAAGGATTTTGAGTGGTTTTCCTAAATAACCTACGCGAATGCTTCCCACACATTATACTAACAAAATACCTTAGTCCATAAAATTTAAATATTACCCAGATAGATGGCAAGATTGACATCTTCCCTTTCTCCCCTTTTTCTATGACAGTTCTTCTTCTAAGACTCCTTAGATTTCGTCCGGAAGTAAAGCACCAGCATGATTAATTGCCCGTATGGATAAAAAAAAAAGTAGTAGCATATTTTTCTGCGATAAGTATCAGCATAGTGTTCAAACATGTATTTATTCTCTTCAGGGCGTGGTAACGAGTCTTAAATTTAGTGAGACTTGCTGCATTGTTTTTCGTGCACAGCGATATCTTTCCTTTGAGTGAAACCCAATGTGCATTGGCGCTCTTTCTTTTTATAGTTGGAGGGGAGAAGGATGGGAAGTTCTTGGAGTATATCAATGATCACGTTACTGCAATCCGTTACCAGGGTATGCGAAGGAAGTTCAGCACTCTAACCACGTTAAGCTCAGCCCAGTATCCTTAATCAGCTGTGACAATAATAATCTTCTTTATATTTTAGATACATTGGTAGTTGTGTTACAAATGACAACTGTCTTGTTTAGAACCATTAGCGAAATTTGAAAGTAGAATGTTAACTTCCCTCATTTTATAGGTCACTGGAACAAAAATTCAACAATAGTAACTTCTGAAAAATCCAAAGCAGATGTATATGCTGCCAATTATGAAGTATGTGCCAGTCGACTTTACGCACTAACTGGTCAACGAAATTAATTATATTTGGACATGTGCACATTATTTACGGGTACTCTGCGTGGACTAGATGAATGAAAAAATCATTCTGTCGTAGGTAGAGTTAATTTCAGACTGCGATTCATAGGTCAAATCTTGAAAAATTGTAATGTACAAACAAATGAGAGAGCGCACAATACTCTGGGGCGTCTACATTTGGACTATTGTTGTGCCGTTTGGAATCCGTTTTGTAATGAGTTGATTAATAGTGTAGAGAAAGTACAGAGAAGAGCCGCTCAATTCGTGACTGCTCCATACGAAAGTGTCACAGAATTGATTCGTAGATTGGACTGGGATTCTCTGGTAGACAGACTACTCAGGTTTCGTTTGAACTTGTTGGTAAACATGCGTACACCAACTTTCGCCTATGAATTCGATGAAATACTTCGTCCACTTACCTGTTTGGGTAGCAATGACAGGAAGGATAAGATTAGAGAAATAATGTGCAGCAGTGATGCTTACGTGAATTTTGTGAATTACTGGGTATATCTCGTATGTAGATTTAGATGTAGAAGAGAACTGGTGAGAATGAATTTCTAAAAACCTATTTTGCCCAGTCGTTCTATTCGTCTGATGGTCATCGGTAAGTCTTACGTACATCATTTCTAAACCACATTTTTGACGGTTATTAAGTTTCACACAATATGCAGTTGTCATGAAATACCACAACTCAAAAAAAATGTAACAGATTTTTTTATTTTATTATCATATATCAAGTGAAATGAAACAATAACAGAATTAGCATATGATGAGGCAATACATAAACCAGGAGAACAAAGATATGTAGAGTGATTTCAGGTATTTCCTTGTATCATTGGGGGTTTAAAATAATGTTCCAACTTAGAAATTAAGGCCAAAATTTATAAAATATGGAATTACTGACAGCGAATAAAAGTAGGATGTTTATGCGGATTAGAGAATGTTAAAAACAATGGTTAGTATACCGCCGTGAGGTGTTCGACCTGCACAGTGTCTAGTCGGCTGTGCCTCGGGCAGGCGGAGGCTTTCGGAATGCGGCGGCGCCCGTGGCTGCTGGACGGATGGCGGGGTGAGGTCCGAGGCATCCATCACGGGCCCGCACCGAGGAGCCGCAATGTCAGACAGGCGGCGCTCCCAGCGTGCCGGCGGATGCCACAGGTCTGAGCAGCCGCCTGCGAGGTGGGGCGCCCGCAACACAGCGCTGAATCACCGTTACGTCTACACTCAGATTAACAGCATTGTGTGGCACACTGGGGCGATGTGAGGGTAAGCTAGGTGGGCTAAAATGTATCCTTCACCACCCCGCCCCGTGGACTTGGTCCAGGAGGCACAAAACACCTTTTGATTTTTTTTTGTAATATGGAAGTTTATCATGATTAATTGATCAGTTTTAGGTTATTAGTTCGGTAGTGCCGCGGTAGCCTAATGGATCTACCAGTCAGCTTCTTGTACTGTGGGGATAATTATTACTAGGAAGTCAAACAAGTTAAAAAAAAAAGTAATTTCTTCCAATAGTTACTTTATTTCTCGACACACTAAAACACAGTAACCGATTGGTCACCAAAAATTATGATTTCGGCTATGGGAACCTTAAAAATCCAAAAATACGGGTTCTTTGAGTAGAAAAAAAGTTGCATCAAATTGAGTTGCTATTGTAAGTTTGCGTTCTCAGTTCAACCTACTTTGAGACTCTAGCGTGTCTGATTATCTAACTTCACTCTTTGTATTACTGTGTAGGCATCCACGCTACTTCTATATGCGGTTACTGTTATATTACAACCTGTTGTTAACTAAACTACTCTCAGAAGCGTACCATTTTGTATCAATGATGTTTCGATCCATAGAAAGTGTTTAATTATATTGGTTTCATGCTTTCTTTTTAGCAAGTTGCTCAAAGCTGTATTGCTGTTGAAAGAAGAAGAAATTGGTTACAGTTTGAAATAACGAAAAGTTCCATCACTGATTTATGTTGATAAAAAATAGTCAATAAATACTGTGACTAGGACGGCTGGTAAGAGATGTAAAACCATCAGCACTGAATATCTAAGAATTTGGTGGATGTTTGATGGCAAATACTTTACAACCTTGAGCTAAATGTTTCGACCCAATCCTCCTTCCACCATCCTGGAGAGATATTTTTTATGAAAGCTGTTTTTTATCTTCACATACTGGAGGATTATACTGTGACACCGAGCGTTGTGTGTGAGCGGTAACGCTCTGGCCTCGCATTCGGGAGAACGTTGATTCGAATCCCAGTTCGGGTATCAGGATTTGGGATTTACACGGTTTCCCCAAATCACTCCAAGCGAATGCCGGAATGCTTCCTTCAATAGGGCGTGACCGAATTCCTTTCAGTTCCATGTTCCCTATCCTTTCGGCTCTACTGACTTTGACGTCCACGAGGCGTAAAGACATAATCAAAAAAAAAATACTGTGACTCATGGTAGCCTTAATAACGTTATTCCCTATTTGTTAGCCGATCACAATAAAGCACCCGTAGCTATCTGGTGATTAACATAGTGTTATTTGGTTCGAGCCCCAGTGCTAGAAGAAATTGTCACCCTTTGCTACTTTGCTAGCAGGATAGCAGAGAAGGTGACGTACAATTTCTAATCACAAGATTGTATAACAAACGCTTGGCTTGTCTTGAATCCCAAGCCTCTCCGCAGTGCGTAAGGAATAGGAAGCAAACTCCAAGTGAGTGCGAACCTTTCGATGGCAATTGACTCTTGGATGAGGACATAAAAATTTATGATCCCTTCGGTATCTTTCGGAAGATTAGACTTGTCTCTTCTCTTATACAGTAAAAATCAACATACTACACCTAAAAATAATCATATTCACACAGACACCACTTAAAAACGGATACCTACAAAGAAAAGGAACTTGATATCTTAACTCTGTGACCAGACCTAGAATGCTTCCTTTGAGGGGATACAATCAATCTTTGAGTTGCGGACCACGCTTTACTAAATTAATACCAGACACTTAATGGCACGCGAAGCGGAATTGGTATTTATTTTTGAAGTCTTGGATAGGGTATAGTGGAAATGATATTTGATCAGGGAGTGTGATCAAAAGATCGCCATTATGCTTAATCTCAGAAGGCGCCATCCCGAGTGATGGAGTGATGTTCAGCAATCTCGTCCTTTTCCTTGGATGATGCTGATCAGTTTCTCCGAGAAGTTTTATGCCTCTGGTGTGCACAGTTGAGTGAAATCTGGGTTGTACAAAAAGTGAAACTCACCACTGTTATTTAGTGGGTGTTGAGTCATTGACGATACCAAGCAGGGAGCTGCCGAATTTATAATGATTCTGGGAAGTCATTCTTATCCCAATCGTTAGTCAAGCAGACTTCAACATTTGATGCTTCCGAACAACGAAATGATACATGTGGACATATTTTATTGGAACAATCGTCAGTTACCTGTTAAATGCTATGAAATTCTTTCTTTTTAAAACTATTCCTTTATTTCTCTATAACATTAACACCTGCGAACATTCGTACCAACCGCTTATTTCTCAGTACGAGATATTTGTGAAATTTCGTACTAAAAAAATACATTAAGTATTCAACAGTAAATTAATAGTCAATACATTCATTAAAATTTAACTTTTCAGTTTTCTCCTGCAGCAGGTGTCGAAGTTCATTTGAGAAACGACCGCTAGTTTATTCCATGAATACGCCATGCTTATGTCAGGGAAGGAAAGCAAGAAGGAAAAAAATTAAATAAGATAATGTTATTGACAGAAATGTAATAAGCCACGTCATCACCGCAGGAGTACTATTGCTTAAATACAGTAACCTTCTGGTTGTTAAAACATTCACAACACGTAATATTATGACTGTACTGTACTTAACTATGTGCAGATCTAGTGCTTGGGACGGGGTTTAACAATAGATATCCTGTTTTCCACTCTGCGCTGTAGATCTAGAAGATCTGCTATACTCGTAAATGACCTCCACGATCCTGATGTCTTAGGCATTCTGAAAACATGCAACACCCCTGTTTAAAGTATTAGTGCTTACTTCTGGCAGTTTGAGCCATATGCAACACTTCTCAAACTGTATATATATACCTTTTGGTGTGCCGACCGATATTTTTTTGAATGCTTAATTTGTATTATGGGAAGTCAGCCCCATTTATGAAATAAATAGGACCTCTTCTTCAAAATTACTTTAAAATCAAATAATACCACTTTACTATTCTTAATGCCTTGATTTAATTTCATCAAATTAAACTACACAACCAAATTCACAGCTAACTTCTTACTATCCCCAGAGATTCTAGTCTATCTCTTGTTGAATGCAACGATATTATTCTATATTTACCACAGTATTATAAAAACTATATCTGTGGAAGCCATTTACAATTAAATATTTACATCTTTATTTATCATTACGAAATTAACACACACACAAAAAAATGGAAATCAATTGGGAATTATAATTAACTACGGTATCTGCACCGTGTGTAACAGATATGTTATAAGCACAAGTTCCAATCAGATTTTGTTCTGTTACATGGTATCGCGAAATCAGGCAAGAACAATGCTAATATTATTACATGATCAAAGTAATTGGCTGTTACTTATTTTCCTTTACCAAAATTACTGTCTTCACTCTAATAATCTCAACAGTTTAGTATTATAACAAAACAAATACAGTCCGAATCATGCGAGAGGTATACACATTTCATACACAGCCTGTCCAATGGGACTGGTTTATTTTTGTGTAACCATCGGTGCCATATGTAGTTGAATAAACGATTCATATAGCATCACCTTTCAACTATCTTCTGTAAGACATTGAAGCCGCAGGCATCGCTGATTCATTCGACTTAATGACTTCAGACATTGTAAGCTACGGTCTGAAAAGGTATAATGGGACGACATGGTAATATTAAATTTTGTTTTTCTTAAAGGTGTCACAGAAACATTTATAATTCTTAAATTTTTTATGGTAAAGTCGTAAGAAAGTGACAGCCATAGTGATCTCATAAATCACAAAGAATCAAAAGAACGTTATCACACATTACTGGTTTCTGCCCGGTCAACATCTGTCGACTTCGCTTACTGGTGCAGTAATTTCTAATTTTAAGAGAGGTGATTGATGATTTAAATCGGGTTTTCACCGTTACAAAGATTAGAACCTCAACTGAGTTGTTTGGTATGTCTAATGCTTCAACGTGATATAATGCCGGAATAGTAAGTGAAAATCTGAACATGTAGCATGAAACACCAACTAGGTGCATACGTCAAAGTCCGTAAAAAAAAATGATAGCCATAGTACATCGCATGTAACGTTCCCTTCCTTAAATTTTCGTTTTTAGGCCTTAAGCCCCACATATGGCCATATTGAATGAAAAGAGGAAACTACGTAAACTGGAAAATATGTAAATTAATTTTAATGATATAGTGGGAAAAACTTTTCGAGATCTTCTTTGCTTCCGGATGCTACGCTCTCAGGCCGCACAGTTACAATCTCTGGTGTTTGAAAGTGAAATTATATTCGCTGTTAATAGTGGGTAATGCATATCTGATGGGTTTTAACATGAAAGTATAATGTTTAAAACCTTTAATGTTGGCATTTGCGTTATTTTTATAATTTATCTCCACATTTCTTGAAACAAATTCATTGGATCAATTACTGTACGAATCGCTGTTGTTAATTTGATTAAACTTGGTACACATGTTACCAACAGAGCGGCTAAAAATATTGCTGGAAGAAATCAACCCTAATCCCATATCTGCAACACCGGGTGTTGTAATACGAATACAAAATAGAGTGTTTGACATGAAATTCGATTATCAAATGCGGAAAACCGACCTCTGTCATGAACGTTAATATTTACTGTTTGGAAAAATCAACTTAGACCATACCGGGCAACGTCGGGAGCTCTGCTAGTTGTTAATGTAAGGCATAACATTGAAAGGAGATCGAATATTTGACCTGAAACATTCATGCTCAGATAAAAGAAAAAGCTAGTTGCTGTAGAAGCAGGGTGGCAGCATTAGTAAAGAGAGGCAGGGCCGTTGCAGTGGCATTGTACACGATGAATTTCCTTTAAGTTGGAACTTTCCATTCCGGGACGGACAAAACGAAGATTTCTGGTCCGAGTTGGTTCCAACAGATGGGGTCCTCCAGTGTCGTTAAGTAACAGGACAGGGAAGGGTAAAAAAGGGAGAGGCGGCAGTACATCAAGGGGAATCACCGTCCTGGTCGGCGTCCAGCTCTGCCCCGCCCCCACGCACAGTGGAGATTAAAGCGCTCCGCGAAGAGGCGGCTAGGGGAACTATTAGCCTAATGCAGCGAGGGCCAACCTCAAACGAATCAAAGCCAGCAACGCCGAAGATAAACGCCCCGCCCCACGCTGGTTGGTGGTTGACAAGGTGGCTGGGGGAAAGTACAGTATGTGCCTGGTACTGATTGCTCCACACTGGCATTTCTGTTCCGGGGCTTTGGGAGGACAACGATTCGAATCACTCCAGGCGAATACCTCAAAAAGACCATGACCGAATTCCTTCCAGTTCCTTCCCCCAATCCCATCCCACCTCTAATGACCTTGCTGTCGACGAGGCGTAAAACCCAAGCAAGAAAAAAAAATGAGTATGGTGCCAACAATATGACCAAGCATTTGCATGTATCGTGGCAATACCAGCTTTATACGGATTCAGTAAGTAAAATAGTAAAAGATGAAACCCTTATAATCCTGATATCTGTCTGTTAGTCCGTATGTCACAGCCCGGTATACAAAATACTTTCCTCGATTTTGATGAAATTTTGATAAGTAGTTGTGTTTTACTAACTCCTAAAATGATCTTGAAATGTCTCGGTTCTTTAAAGGCCCGGTCAAACAGAGCGCGTACTGCCCGCGCGGCCAGAACGCGGCGGTCTGACGGCAGTCCGCCGAAGTTGTAGTGGACGAACAGAGCGCGGGCAGCTCAACGGCGGACCAGTGATGAAGCAATCGTGGACCAAGGAAGGAGTAGTTAATTTTTATTTTATTTTATTTGTGTCTGCCTTCTCCTCATTAACGTGTCCAGCAGTTCACCCGACGAAGAAGACTTGCTTCTTCTGCTCGCTTTAAATAGTTCAAGGCGATAAAGTCAGTTTATACTTCACGAAAATATCTTGAAGCCTAAACGATTACCTGATACAGTCACGCCCATTCCTCACGCATGTTTAGGCGATGGAAAATTCAAACTACAAACTTATTTAAGGCGTCCTTTTTCAAAAACTACAGTTGTAAATGATGAAGGGGAAAAAAATTCAACAAACATCTCTGTAGGGTACGACGTATAGTAGAAAATACATTTGGAAATTTACCTAAAACGTGGCGTATATATATATATATATATATATATATATATATATATATATATATATATTTCCCCCCTATAGAGTTGGATGTAGATAGCGCTGTCCAAACTGTCAAAGCTACATGTTGCCTTCACAATTTCGTAAGCAGTTACACACAAAAGTTCACTGAAATTGAACCACAAGGTGACACAATAATAACAAATCAACATGTCAATGCTTTCTCAACCGCAAGTCGATTGAGGGAGATCAACTGGTGCTGCCTATGCGGTACGAAACCATTTTCTAAATTACTTCAACAACGAAAATTCATTTTAATTTTACGATAATTATACTAGTATGTTATTGCATCCTTGAGTTATATAAAATAAAAGATGCTGTATAAAATAAATAAATATATACTTTATTGTCTGGTTGAGCTTTTCAGCTATTTCATTCCACGTTTTTGCTTTAATGGCATGTTTTTGCACTCGGGAATGCCGAGATTCTTATAAAAATGAACCTTCTCGAACACACAGAATGAGACTCTCTGACTCGTCCACCATTGCTCGCCGCGGACTCTGTGGAATTCACAGCCTGCCCGCCATCCGCAGTCCGCCGCGGACTGGGCTTCCGCCGCGCGGTAGGCCGCGCTCTGTTTGACTAGGCTGATGCAATACTAAGTACCACAGAGTCCGCGCGGACTGCCCGCGTTCTGTTTGACCGGGCCTTAAGACCTTAAACATTCACATTCTCTGTGCGTGAGATGGAAGATTCATTTGTTAAAATAGTATTCTTAATATTTTTAGTTTGTATTGGAAGGTGTAAATTTTACCTTACACACTCTAGTTATACAGGGCGTTCGCCGGGAAACGCTACCCTCCCAGTCTGTTGCCGTCGGCAACTTGCTGGGACAGTGGCGCCAGCAACTCCCGCCACACGGCGCCGTGAATCACCGCACTGTTTAACACCTCCGCTGCCCCAACAGTGTTTTGAATAAACGTTTCTTTGCGGTTTGGCTGGTTTGGGGCTTCATACTCTTACTAATCTGTACCGTGTTTGAGTGTGAGTAAACTTATGGTACGTTACAGTTTGCAACAAAGAATATTTCTTTACGATACATATGTGAAGAAGAAGTCGTTTAAAAGTGTCGCAGTAAATTTCGTCGCGAATATCCTGGCGCTTTACTGCCAGCTAAATCAACAATTCTGCGTCTGGTTAAAAAAGTAAGAGAAACGGGTTCATTTTTTAACAAAAAGAGACTGTCGGTCAACCGTATTCTCACAGAGGAGAAAATTGACGATATCGCTTTTCGACTAGAACAGTCACCCAAAAATCATTAAGTCAGTTAGGGCAGCAGGCAGGCGTATCTAAGACGTCAGCTTGGAAAGTTACAAAGCTAGTTCACATAAAGCCGTACAAAACAATTTTGGTGCATAAAATTACAGAAATAGACCAGGGGCCTAGGATTAGATTTTGCAACTGGTACCTGCAGGGTGTCCACGATGGCACTGTTGATCCGCAACTGACGTCACATTTAAATGCTTAGCACATACAAGTTTATGAAGCGTAATTATTATGAAATAGTCCGCGGCCGACGGTCGAACAATGCCGGAAGCTGACCGCTCGCTCGCCGGGAGCAGTTTCTTCCTTGTAGCGCTAACAGTGGGTAGCGTTTCCCGGCGAACGTCCAGTATAAAGGTACTCGAATGCAGAATTAATGAAATAATCAAGTTATAGAATATATAATTGAAAGAAATACATGTTTATTTTAACAGTACATGAAAAATGGACTCATGCAGTAAATGCAATACTTTTAATGCTTAAATTGTTCCCGGCTAGCGTCGATCAGTTCAATATCTAGTTTTTTAAACGTTATTTAAATTAGAACAAAATAATGAGATGCATTTTTTAATAAATTAATTTCCAAAATTAATCCCTGGTAGGCGCCATGAAAGAAAGTGTTCTCTATCCGTGAGAAGCGACATTCCAATTCTGAAATACTTTTAATCAAAGCAATTGTACTTTTAAAATACCATTAAAAAACACAAATCTTCATCTATTCAGATGATATACTGATACATTGGAAAGGAAGTTATTGAAAGCAGGGTTTACAACACCTATTATTTTCTTTGAATATAAAATTGATTGATTTATTGAACAGAACTGAATATTAAAAGTGTTCTTTTGAACAATTTAGAGCATGATTCACATCTCAGAGCGTTGCCTAGGGTTGAATGACGCAAGAGTGTCTATACATCGCCGGCGTTCTTTACCGTAGCAGATGAGTTGCGGAGAAATCAGACGGACCCTGTTGATCAGCTGGGCGCAAGGTCATTGGTGACGTACACTTGGCGAGGTAGCTCCTCGCATGTAGTGACCTCTCCGGCAATCTCCCGGGGTGCGCCGGTGCGGATTGTTTGCTGGCCAGGAACAGAATGTCTTCTCTCCCGCTTGTTCGCCCCGTTGAAAACTTGCAGACTCCCGAGTTTTAGCAGACGCGGGAAATTTCAGCGAGTCGCAGCGTTTGGCGGGTCGTCCACCATCTCCATTGGCGCTCCTCATGCAACATAAAAAACTTATGGTTCCTAAAAGTTCGTAACACACTGTTTGATTCGCTGGTTCCCAACAGAGGTGTTCCGCAACCTGACTTTTTCTCCGAAGCATCGTTTCTCTAGTTTCAACTTTCTACTCTACCAGGAAATCATCTTTCGGCACAGCTTTTAACTTTACGGCCTGCCATAAATCGTTCGGTCTTTCAGCGCAGGTATGAGTCACCTGGCTCTCGCCGATGCCAAAGAAACGTGGAATTCACGCGCATAAATTTCCCATCACCAAGGGACGTTACAAGGGCCATGAAAACTGGGCAAAAATAGGCTCAAATTAAATTGTCACTTATCAGTTTCGTCGAGACGGTGGCTGCAGACTACACGCTGGATGGTGTCCTCATGACCATCTGTTTTCTTCGAAACAGACGCTTCTCATAACGTTCCCTACACGGAGAAACACAAACACGACAAAAAGATGCCGTGACAAAACGTGGCGCTGTGTTCACACGCACTCACCACACGTGCGTACTCTCCCGGGTTCCACCCGGTAATCCTGCATACACAAACACGTGCGTAATGTCTCACCCACAAGTGCCCTTGCAGCTTGGCCACTAGCCCCCTCCGGGCGCCATCTCTACCTGCGTCAAACAAACAAAAGACACAGCCACGCGTCAACCTGTCGTCAGACAGGAATACCACCCTCCGCCGTCTATACATGGAGATACGACGAAAAATTAATGAAAGCTGAGGCTGGACATTACAATCTGTAAGCAAATAAATAAAAATAATTTTGGTTGAGGTATAGGCTACGGGGTTCCTATGGATTCTGCCGCTTCCCTCACGATTCGCAGAGGTAGAGTTCCACATACCAACTTTTGTCGTTATAAGGGACGTGACGGAGTCAGCGCCACGCTCTGGTCGTTCTTTATCTTCCCGCGAAGTTTCCGCTACGGAACTCATTGGATACCCGGCTGGGTGGTATACTCGCAGTTTTCTTCCCCATCCTCCTTCAACGTCATCGATTGTGTTATTGTTGAACAGACATTTAAAAGCTTAAGCAATGTTTCTTTCGAAGATTTCTATTTATTTGTGTATTTCTAAAGATAAGCCCTCCAAAAGTCTTTAAAAACATATTCTATCTCTAGTTTTCTACCATAAGACTGAAAGATGAATGATTTACCAAAAACGCTGAGGGAATTTAAAATTTGAAAATCGTAAAAATTGATGGGGGAGGAATTTAAAAGTCAAATTATATACCATACTTTAAAAAATAAAATAAAAAGGGGGATGACAGGGAATTGCCACGGAAGCGTGTGCTCCATCGCAATTAGATTAATAATTATAGATTTGAAAAACAATTGGAAGGAAATGTGGAGCGTTACCTCTGCCTAGTATCTTTTATTGGTATCGTCAGCCTGAACATGGAGGATTCTTACACCTTAATTTTTAGTATTAATAAGAATTATTGTTACTAATTTCGTGGAAATAGAAGAGTTCCGAAAGATTTTTAAACATTCTTAGTTTCATTATATTGAGAAATGGCAATCTTAGCGGTGTGGTAAATATAGAGGAAACACGGAATACATATAGATTTGACGTGGTTGTACTAAGTCTAGAAACTGTCTTTGGTTTTCAGTTTTATATGTAGGTTTTTAACTAAAAAAACACACATTTTAATTATTTACGATTTACAAATTTGTTGTTTATCCTTTTAATAGATTCCATACTACAAAATTATGGTATCCATGTAACCTTCAAAACACGGAATTCCAATTTTGTTATTCGTTTTTTAATATTTATAACATCTAATTTTGAGACATGACAATGCATACGTTTAATGATCTTAATAGATCGAGTGGGAAGCCTTGGATTTGTAAGAGATTTCGCATTTATCAAGTCTTGGTAAAATAAGATTTTACTGGTTGTGAATTTGCTTTCAATTTTAAGCGTATTAAAATAAAGTCATCATGATCAGTTAGTATTAACTCATCAAATACGCTATCATCTGGCTTAAGGTCACAGTATTGATGAAACTGATTTATTATGTCTTGAATTACCAGACACATACAAACAATAAACGTTATGTAACTATGTGATGAAAAACAGGTTTCAAAAGACAGGACATGTACTGATGACAATTTTTCATTAATCTTCCACGGAAAAGATTGGAATATAACTTGAGGGCTTAGCCAGCCTTTGTATGCACTACAGAAAACTTTGCTTATAGAAATATGTTTTGGTTAATTTCGAAGAAAGGAAAGGTTTGTATCAATAATAAATACAGAAAATATTTTATGTAATGCAAAAATATTTTGATGGTTCAGAGAAAAGAATTAATGGAGGTTCAATCAATGTTTCAACATGTTTATCTTGTATGTTTCTTATTTGTAATTACTTTATGAACTTAAGCAAGTATTCGAGGTTTGCGCAAAAGACCCTCTTCAAAAGTTTAATCACACCATTTATAATAGTTTCTTGAAGGTTCTACGTCTGTTAATTTGCACTCTACAATTTAAAAAGGTGCCTTGGAGTATTAAATAACGAGCACAGTGTTCCAAAACGTTTCTGAAGGTCAATTTTACGTTAGAGCGACATCTTGTAGACACACGCACTTAACCCTGTTCCTTCGAGGTATTTTCATCAACCATAGTTACTAATCAATGAGATTTTAAAACAATAAAACTTCGTGAATTTCGGAAGATTTCTACGACATAAAATACCGGCTACTAGGTTTACGTGAGAATGCGTCAAATGCTAATTGTTGTGTGGCTGATTAATAGTTTAACGAAAAGAGATCATCATGGTAATTAAACTTAACATACTTCTTTGGAACCTGGAGAACATGAAAATTTTACAGTAGCAAATATTTTGCGTAACATTAATAGGAAGTCTAGCAAGTATTAAAATTATTACCTAAGTATTTAACATTTTCAATAGCGAAATAATAAGTAGAAAAGCTATTAAAATATGGTAAACTCTGTTGTTATTACACACTTTTTAGACCACACTCATATTCTTAGGTTTTGGTAATGCCCAATACAGCAAATCTTCGGCTTACACATTTGGTCACATCAGGTTGCTAAGTAAATTAGAACAAGCTGAGTGTGGAGCATACCAGATTTAGAAATTTTCAAGTTCATCAGCGTGTAATCAGATGGAAGAGAAGTTAAGAATTGGAATTTCGGCTATTTAGCTAATAGATGCTTCATGTATTTTAAGTTCGATGATTTCAGGTTTAAAATTTGGAACCGAAAGCACATTATTAAAATAGAAAGGAAATCATTTTGAGTGCCTTGACATGTGTAATGATTCGTGGCTAATACCATGCCATTTCTTGTTATAATATCCCTTTTCACATTAGCATATCAGTCTCCGTAGAAGATGTCTTTAACTCTTGCTTTTGAAATCAAAGGAATAATTTTTTGTTTAATTCCAAAAAAAAAAAGAACTTTCCTATGTAATGATCACATAACCACGTTATGTAAAAGGAGGGGGGGGGGAGATTTAATATTATGAGAACAAGTTTACAAGTTTAGTGTTGTAATTTCCACACTTTGAAAGTGAATTGTGTAGAAGAGTTTTGTAAAATCAAACGAATTTATAATTATTCAACGTGTTTCATCTTAAACGATTTACTATAACCAATTTTCAGTATAATTTATCGTTTGTTACCTAAATAAAGCCCTTAATCAAGTTATGTTCTTCTTCGCGATGTCAGTGTGTGGGTCAACCGAGCTTGGTGTGTGAGCGGTTAACGCTCTTGCCTCGCATTCGGGAGGACGGCGGTACGAATCCTTGTCCGGACATCCAGATTTGGTTCTTCCATAGTTTCCCCAAATCACTCCAGGCGAATGCCGGGATGCATCCTTCAAAAGATCATGGTCGAATTCATTCCCATTACTTGTCCCCAGTCTCATCCCGCCTCTAATGACTTCGACGTCGACAAGGCGTAAAACCATAAAAAAAGGACAAATATTGAGCTCCCATTTCTATCCGCAAATAATTTGCTGCACCAATTTATGATTTTTTTAATCGAAATTTTTCAACTATCAAACCTAACTTCAGTTCTAGTTTGTGTATGTGTGTGTGTGTGTGTGTGTGTGTGTGTGTATTTGGTTCCTCGCAATCATCTACTAGGTTACCCGCAGTACACATTCTTCAGCACCGAAGCACGAACTCCTGCATTCGCAATGTATGGTATGGTATTTAAATTATGTGATGCTTCTTTCAGCAGAACTATAAAAAATGTACCCTCATTACCATTGTTTATGATACCTTGAATATAGATCATTAGCTGGAAAATGTACCTGTGCTGTAGAATTCATGCTGGATCTGATATGTACTGTACGTAAATCTGGTCCGCAATGTGAAGTTGATACTGATTCTCCCGCACCAGGTGCTCCATGTCACCAGGTGTGTGTAGACGGTTGTGATGAAGGCGAAAGGAAGGAGAGGTTGAAGTCCATTGTGTGCCTACTAATATTTACTCTTCCGAAAGACTCCGACCAGCAGATCATCAAATTTTAAGATCGAATCTAAAGTATGAATCAACAGTGTCGTATGCCATCACTCTTTAAGCACTGATAAGAGATTTGGGATTTTATCCGTCTCTATTACCCCCGAAACATAGAAATTACTTTCAACGCGGTACTCGAAACAGTAATCCCTAGTAGAACGTCAAACGCCATCGGTCAACTGGACGAGTGGAGGTGAAATATTCAGCGAAAACTTTTTAAAAAATATCCTCTGTATTCTTTAGCTGCAGCAGAAACTAAAGTAAAATAAAAAAATATTACTCTGAGAACAACAGTGATTGCTGTACGATGTTGAACAGCAACGGAAGAACAAACATGAGTGACTAAAATCTCTGTTAATGTTCAATAATGATTAGCTACGTCCTAGATCTTAATTTTAAAAAATGTTATTTCGATTGTTATTATAATTATTATTCCGCGATTCACTGAAAGTGTGTGGCGGAGGGTACATTGCACCTATCCGAGAGGGTAATAGTTTGGAAGGGATATACGGGATATGGCAGGAGGCGCCCATTGGCTATTGTGAGGAACCATCCCAGCATTCGCGTGAAGTGATCTGAGAAAACCATGGAAAACACAGATCAGGATGGCCGGAGAGCTTTATCGAAAGCTACTCCTGTCGGATTTTAAGTTTACTAGCCCGGTAAATCCTTTCTATTCTATTACCTAAACTCTCGTGGAAAAAATGAATACCGAAAAGAATCGGTTCTGGCCCTGATTACTCTTATATTATTTTCAAAATCATTCTGAGATACGCATGTTGCTGGTAGCAATATTTGTTTGCTGTCATTCCGAAATATGTCAGTCGTGAATTTTTCAATTAGCTTCTGTCGAGAGCAACGCCTTCGGTGTTCCCAACCTAACACCTTCAACTTCGCACTTACGCTTTCCCCCCAAATATATATATACCTGTCACGAATCGGGCGGTTCTTCTTTGGGCCTTCTCTAATACCTCCAATAACCCCTTTAAATGGGAACCACATACAGAACAACAATATTTCAAGTGAGGACGCACTAGTGGCTTATATGCAATCGATTTAACTTCCAGATTGTATTGTTTTAAATTACGACCAAGAAATCGGAGCATACGATTTGCTTTCCCAATTACATTCCCGATATGCTCATTCCACGGCAAATTATTACGAATTGTTGCTCCTAGGTATTTAGTGGAATCTACCGTTCTAAGGATAGTACCATTAATTATATATTCAGAGCTAAATGGTGTCACCTTTTTACTTACACGCATGACTTGGAACTTTTTAGCGTTTAACTCCAACTGACAGTCTTTACACCATGCAATTAGTTTCATAATATCATCTTGTAACAATGCGCAGTCTTCCAGAGTTTAAATTTCACGATAAATAATAGCATCATCGGCAAATAATCTTTTCATCCCCCTTATTATGTCGCACAAATCATTGCTGAGGAAGCTGCAATAATTAAAATTCTGTTCACATAATCAGTAGCCATCTGTCTTACAAATGAAAGCTTCAAAACTCATGTAAAAACGGCGAAATTTCGGACACTAGACATGCGAACTATCTACTGGAACTATCCAGAGGAATTTTTTATGGGCTTAAGATAGCACAAGCGTAAGCTTCAGTGCTGTGAATACTCCATTCACGATTATGTCTTCCCACTGTAATAGATTTTCTTGCTGGCATAGAAAGAACAAGGTACCAAAATCCACAGACGACGTGCTCTAAGCGAATGAAGTGTAAAAACACTATGACAATAACTTGTTACATCACTGTGGCTGTTATTTGGCTTCGTGAGGCAAAGCGGCTGCTGAGAAAATTGGACTACAGAAATCTGAGTCCGCTTCAGTATAGCAAATATTGCCAGTTTACCTAATCTGGTTAGTTCCAGTGGAAAATAGTTCTCGCATCGCTTGTAACGAGGATTTGGTGTCAGTAAACTGGCTGGACCGGCGCTACATCTTTTTCTCTGCACAGTTCTATCTGAAGTGGGCGTAATAGCATTTCCTCACACAACCACCACATCTCTAGAGAGAGAGAGGGGGGGGGGGATATTCTGGACGAGCGCCTCCGCTGTACGCTAGAAAGCGAGAAAATTCTCTTTAGGTGCCCGCCGCGACGCTCTGGCCTCTAATTAAAAGGGCACGCACAATTTACTTCGACGCTCTGCGAAGTATGCCTTCATTAAAAGTATAACAAAAGAAGTGTTTAATTGAAGTTCCGCTCCGACACGGCACGTCTAAGAGCACTCAGTCCGACGGTGTTAATATTTTTAAGTTTTTAACGCTATTTTCGTCCACCAGGCTTTCGGGGTGATGACTTAAAACCCTACCCAGCCTCCCTTGTTAACATTAAACTTAAAAATGTTGCTACCTAAAAGGCGTATAGATTCGCAGATAATTTTGTCGTGAAAAAGATTTATACTCTGCAGAACCTAAGCTGACGTAGACACCTTAAAAGAAATATTTCGGCGCCGTTGTTGAATGCGTTAATACTGTGGGAACAGAGATGCGACACAAAAAGGGTATGGTGGCAAGTATGACAGAATTGGTTGCTTCAAAGCACTGAGTTCAGTCTTCTTCAAAAATTTCTCCAAGTACGATGCATTAGGCCTGTTTTCTTGATTTTCTTCGGACTTTGAATACTTTGCTATGTATTCAACGTCTTTATAGCGCATTTGTCATTTTATCTTTTCGCTTCGCCCTTTTTCCTACCTTCACTTTTTTGCCTGTCCTCTCCACATTTTTGATATGATGAAGATGTTAAAATCTCGCCCTTTTGGATTTTTCGAGCACGCGTTACTATGCGTTTATTTGACGCATTGTATTCAATAATATCCAACGAATTTTGACAGGAGCAACGAAAACCTTTTGCCAGGAACAGAACACAAAATAGTGTGGAACTCACTGGGCGCCCAAGCAGCAGCTCTGTTGCATTTGTTTTTACACAACAGGGTGCATATTTACAATAAAGTTTCACCGGCTCTTCGTGTTGATTTGTTAGAACTCGAAATTTCCGGTGCTACCCACCGCCCGGATCTAAACGACTTCCACCAATACCAAAACAACATTGAAGCCGGCCTCGTTAGCGTAGGGGCTAGCGTGCTAGCTCCACGTGCCGAAGGTCGCCGGTTCGTATCCGGGCGCGGGCATGGATGTTAAGTGTTGTGTGTCTGTGTGAATGTCCTATCCGTCCTGTGATGTCCATACTTACAAGATACAAAATATAAACACTGGATGACGACTGAATCACTGGAAACTAGAATAATCACATTGAGCTGGCTGTATGGCCTCAGCTGCCAAAAGCCATTAAAAAAAAAAAAAAAAAAAAAAAAAAAAAAAAAAAAAAAAAAAAAAAAACATTGAAGACTGAAATCTGTTATGACCATCACCACACTGAAGTTTAACCCTGGATATTTCCTCGCACATCTAATAACAAAAATAAATTTTATTCCAGACTCCTTATGTAAATGCGTCGACTTGAGTGTTCGGCTGTATAAAATCTTATAGCACAGGTGATGAAACATATTTCTCATCACTGAAAGTATAAAAAATTATTTCATGTGGTCGTAATGACCTGGTGACAGGTTTTCTATTGGCTGTGCATTCCGCCCCTGTCGTAGCCGCCTTAACCTAATCCGGCAATACTACTGGGTACAGGGGACCTACAGTTTAACGTAGAAACTAAACCACGGAAGCGTTCTGGAGTACTTCACATCACACAGTAGCTGTGCCAGGTGAAGGTCGGTTTAAGGGCGTATGAAAATTGCGCCGAGACAGGAATTCGAACGGGTGACCTTCCGATTTCCAGTCAGACGCCTTAACCACTGAACCACCAGACCGCTACATCAGTGAAGGTGATTTTCATACTATGACGAAAGGGCTTAAAAATCTCTAGGTGTTTGTTATTCAGTTGTACTTAGCAAGAATAGTGCAATATATCGTTATCCAGTATGTATTTTTTATCGATTAAGGCCACATTTTAAACGCTAAACATTTCATTCTTTTCTTCTTATAAAACTAATCGAAATAAAGTAAAATTTTGAAATTAATCTATTAACTAGCTGAAAGGACGAAGGGGAAGTGAATCAGTTCTCTATTTCTTGAGTATAAAATAGTAATATATGAATTTCGGTGAAATAATTTATAGCTGCAAGAATTTTTTAACAAGTTTAAAATAAAACATGATATTAGAAGTTAAGGAGATATGAATTACGAGTTTATTTAAACTCCGTTCTGTTACTGATTTACTTAAACTTTTCTTCTGTTCTTGTATCATGGTGGATAAAACTGTTATACAGAATAATGTCACATTAATGAAAAAGAATTTCGTTTAACAATTCCAGGTTCCCAGACACTTATTGAAGACACTTGCAAACAGATTAATAGCAGTGAACTAGGAAACGAATTCTATCAACTAGGAAATCTAACTAGACAGGTAAATGAAAAATAATTCCATAAATCAGAATTGCAATTAATATGATTACGAATTTTTTTATGTAAAACGGTTGCAATTAGTAGCAGCAAAGTAAAATTTCTGTTTGGAAGTTTGCTAAGAGCTTACAAATAATTCACGGGCTTAGATGTCGGTTACTTCAAAGTTATTTCATAACTTCCGTGTAGAAATTAGAGAAAAGGTAGAGAAAAATTTCCTGAGATTTTACATGCTAAGTAATTAATACGAAACATTAGACTAACGTAGGTAGTTGCTTTTTGTCAAACAATATAGCTGATTATTTTCAACGATACTAGTAAGAATAATCGATTAATTGTTTGTGGCAGGAAGTAACACTACTGCAGTGTTTCCAAGCATGGAAATCATTTTCACATTTTAAATGATTTCGTGAGTTACTTATCATTTACCTTAACTGAATTTCGGTTGATTTGAAAGCACTAGATTTTGAAACTTTGTCTAGTTGCTCTTAATGTCACGAATGGAAGTTGCATGCCTAAATTATTTCAGAAATTGCCTCGTTGAACGAATCCTTTATTCACAAAGTTCTGAATTTCATATGTCGGGTGCAGTAGATAAGCGGTATCAAGCAGTTCCCGCCTTAGAGATTGTATGCAAATTTTTGGCCTTCTTCCGCAAATAAAATTATAGTATTCGCAACCTGTGCCGGTAACGCATGACATTTGCGTAATTCTGGTCGGGGCAGGTATCTCGCTCCGGTGCCCATTTAAATTTCATTTTCTGCCCCCGAATAACGCGGTCTGCTATCGCGCTGAAGAAGAGATACGGCTTCGGTGCCGCATAATTCTCTCACTTGAGCGCATCAAGAAAATGTTGAGGTTCTCCTGGGGTGGGAGCGTTCTCCGAGCCGCTGGCGAAGCCTTTTGCGGGTAGCGGCGTCAGCAGCTTGGAGGTCCTTTGGAGCTAACGACCCGGCAGGTGGCAGCTTGGCAGGAACTGTCTTCCTTCAATTCAACATCTCCTCCACCATATGGGAGCTGTACCTCTATCACAACATACCACCACCGATGAACCTCAGATACTGTTTGAAGTTAGTAGCTAGCGTTACAGTTAGGGGAAAAATTAAACCAACGATTCAACGAAAAATATCAAAGCAATCAAAATCACATATTTAAAGGCTGTAATTTAATTAATGAACTCTATTAGGTTAATAATTTTTAATTACTTATTTACACCAAACAACAACAATAAAAATAAGCTCCTAGTGGTGACAATGAAATGAAAATACCCGAGCTGACAGCCAGGTGGCTTTCTTCTTCTTTTTCTTCTTCTATTTTTCGTTATGGCCAGCTAGGGACCACGTGCCAATTTCAATTCCTCTCCTGTTATTTTTTCTTTCTTCCTTTCCAGCATGCCTTCATTATTGCACTGTGTTTTCTCTTTCTCTCTTCAGAACATTTTGCACCCGTTTTCTTCTCCTCTCTACCTTGGAGTCCTTCCATATTCGAAATCTGCTTTCGAAAATATTCTCTTTCCAGAGCGTCATGTTCCCTGACATTATTTCGTTTCAAATCTTTCTTAATCTCTTGAATCCAGGTTATATTTGATTTTTTCTCCCAAAAATATTCGAATATCTTTTTTGTTAGCCAGATGTCATCCATGCGACAGATGTGTCCAAAAAATATTCTCCTTTTTCTCATTGATTCTGTTATTTTTTCAATGTTATCACATATTTCTTCATTACTTCTTAACTTCCATTGTACTGTATTTTTCAATGGACCCAAAAATTTTCTTATAATTCTCCTTTCCAATACTTCAAGCTTATCCAGTTTGTAACTTAATACCAGGCATTCCCTTAGATAGAGATATTCCGGTTTCACCACTGTATTTAGTGTCTTATTTTAAGAATTTTAGACAGGCACTTTGTGTTGTAAAAATCCTTAGTAATACCATACGCTATTTCCATTTTGCGTATCCTTTTTTGTATTGCAAACTTTTCTAATTCATTTTCTTGAATTGTCTCCCCTAAATATTTGAAATTCCTTATTTTTTCAATTCGGCCAATATGTGTCATTAAAATTTTGTAGAATCTTTTATGTTTGTAATGAATTTAGTTTTTTCACCGAGCGTGGTGTGTGCACGGTCAGCGTTCTGACCTCGTATTCGGGAGGACGCGGGTTCGAATCCCCGTCCGGGCATCCAGATTTGGGTTTTCCATGGTTTCCCCAAATCACTCCAGGCGAATTCCGGGATGCTTCCTTCAAAAAGGCCATGGAAAAATTCCTTCCCGTTCCTTGCCCCAATCCCATCCTGCCTCTAATGATCTCCCTGTCGACGAGGCGTAAAGGCCAAGTAAAAATAAACTTAAAAAATTAGTTTTTTCCACTGAGATTTGTAGACGTGCTATTTCTTCCAAGAGATTAATTTGTGTTTCTGCATTTTTTAAGCTTTCTGAAAGGATAACGAAGACATCTGCAGATGCCAGACAATGTATTTCGACTCCTTTCTTTTTTCTCCCCAAGGTTATTGATGGAATATCATGTTAATTTTTTCTTCCAAATCCTTACTATTTTCTCCAAGACACAGTTGAAAAGAATGGGTGGTAAACCATCACCTTGCCGTACACCTGTATTTATTTTGAATGACTGTGACATTTCACCCATAAATTTTACTTTTGATATAGAATCTGTGAGGGTTTCACGTATTAAGTTTACCAATTTTGATTTAACTCGACCATGTGACTTTATTTTAATCATTATTACTTAAGGTGCAATATATGTCAGACTTGACAGTAGGGGAAAATTGCTGGTTCCATCTTATTGGTGTCACCCCTACTTGAGCTCTGATACCTGCGATGATTTGGTGCCGAATCTTCTCCTACGTCAGATTAGGCAGAGTTGTCGTAGCTGATCTTCTAGATCCGGCAGATTGATGGTATAAGAAAATTAACGTATGAACTAATTCTGCATAAACTACTGTTTGTGAAAATTGTAACCCCGAGAAGGAAAGGTTTCAGTCACTCCAAAATCACAAGACATATAGAACAGCAATTTAAGATTGCAGAGAGACTGTGTGTATATAGGCCCAGCATTGTTTCTTTTATGTGACCGTATAGATCAGTGGCACGCCTCGCGCTGTTAGTGTAAAGTCGTTGTAGTGACTAGAAAAGGACTGTACACAGTGACGAATAGTTAATAGGCCACACAATGTGACCACAGCGTGCGATAGCTACCATTTTGTCTGCATAGCCGTAACCGACATAACAGCTTCGTCCACAGTTGAAGCACTGCAACGGATGTTGACATGTCTGCGTCGACTGTTCAACGCTGAGAGCTATACTGGTGACACGACACTGGTCGGCTTCCATTGGCCAGAAACCAGCTACCACCACAGACTGCAATGCTCACGTGAACGCTGTCACTGTCGCATTGAGTCGTAAATGCAGTGTTTTCTGACGGGTCCCACTCCAAATTGTCCTACAGTGACGGCTGTGTACACGACGTCTTGAGGCTTCGATTTCAGCACGCCACGGATTCACACCGTCAACAATTCTGACTGGTAAATTGCATGTACAGTTCTGTAATCCTAATCATTTCTGTTTTGTTGTATCCCTGATCTGAGGAATTAATTTCATTGTAATCACATGTTTCCTCATATTATTCCGGTTTTCACAAAGAGTAGTAAATGTTTGACTATGGAGCGATGGGAAGACCTAGTTAGTAACGGGAGAACCTCGATATAATGCTGGAAGTAGACACACATATCATGCGTGTTTGCGTATTGACTGTTCAGAGAATGATCCTGGGCTCTTTCTTCGAAGAGACAAAACATGTAGACGCGGAATGCCACTGACGTAGCACTGTCTGTCAGGGTTCCTCGAATCAGTACCAGAGTGTTTGGAGTAACTCCCTATCCCTCCCCAGTACATGATGCCAGAAGTTACGCAGTTGTGTATGTGCACAATGTTGGCAAGATATTTCCTCTACCATATGCACCGCAGTGCGGGAACACAACTATCATATGTGCTGAGGTAGAACTGAGATTTATCGCTGAATACTTTGCGACGTTACTCTTCATCCGTCCATGCCCCCGATCCAGCACCACTCCAAAACCAACTCTTTGGGCTCCAGTGTTGATATCAGGTGACGGTGCGTCCGTAGTCCGGCCAATGTTAGTCGTGGAGACGTTGTAGGACTACGCAGAACGTTTCAGAGTCCAATGCCGGTCTCCTGTTGATATTTTCAGATGCTTTTGTGGTTTATAGCGACAAGAATCTTCATGTACCAATTGGTGCCAACACCGGGCCACTAAGACATCTATGAAGCCACCACGAAACTTTCAGGTCTGGTAAATATTATTCAAATAATCCACTAGGCATCCTCTTTGATTACCTACTCTCACAGTGCTGACTGACTGTAGAGGACTCCAACCATTGCTTGCACTCAATATTGACGCACATGTGATGGCTACTCTTGATGTGCCAGCTACGTGAAAATCGGATCACTTACGTATCAATTGCTGTCGTATAGGTGCACCGTTTAACATGCAAATCCGAACACTCGTATCAATTGAGGTCAATTATTAAAGATGAGACGGGCCTTATTAGTATCACGTGGTTTGTAAAAAAAATAAAGGGGAAAATCTATTTGACTAAACTTCCATTTAATATGTATAATTCACATGCCACTGAAGCGGTAGTAGCTCTGTGCAGCCTGAATGAGTGAGACTAAGTCAGAAATTACAAAATTTACTGTTTGGAATTTGCACATTTAAAAAAAATTACTAATCTGAAGAATACATTCCATGTTAACCTTTTCCATAAGCTATCACTGTATGAATTTTAGTTAAAATTCGTCAATTAATTTATGAAATACGCGCGGACAGTCAGAAAAAAATTCAAAATTTTACGATTTTACAATCTCTATCGTCATTACTGTACATTGCAATAATTGTTTTTGAAAAGAAAAAGTTAGATGAACACATAGAACGTTTCTACAATTTTATTAGATACTGTAGATTTTAGCTTCATTGTTTAGGCAATGTTATGAACATTTTCGTAATCCATAACTTCAGTGTTCAACGTTAATAAGCCCTGTTGTCAAAGAGCAAAGGCGCGCAGAAATTCCAGGAATTGTGACCTGCCAAGTTATTTTGTCAACATCCGAATATTGTACCAGGCAGATAACTTTACATGATATTTACGCGAAGTACGTGTTGTTAAATCGCAGCTACCATCTAAATTAAGAATCTGTTTACCAAAATGTATTGTCCTGACTGGAAAAAAGAAGAAAAGTGAGCAGAGATGGAATAACATACTAATAAATCCCCTACTTACATAGTTAATTTGACTAATTATTTTCTGTATAGTTATGCATTAATATTTACTGGCAGCGGAAAAAGGTTTATAGAATATTATGCCCATTTAGGAAAACGCAGAATATAAGTTGCGTCCACCTTAATAACAAATACATCAGCACAAAACTTTGAGAGAACTTTAAAAATAACGCCCTTACCCACAAGAGGTACGCTAGATATCTCGGTATCACACCCGAAAGAATGTTATCATTCAAAACACTCCTAATTAAGACGGGCACTAATATAAAATTGGAAACAATATTCTGTAAAACCTTTGAGACATCACGTGGAGTTCCTCTGTCTTCAGGTTATAAGCCTCAGCAATCAGTTTAATGAACCCATACTAAAATGATAGATAACATTACCAAAAATACAATGGGTCAATTAAATCTGCGCCCACTTACTGGCTGTGTATACTGAGTCACACTGTTCCCCTACAACTCCTCTTTTCCTAAAGAATATAAAAAAGATCACAGTGCATAAATCTTGATATCTCTGACTTAAAAATAACTGACCCAGTTTCAAGAACCTTTATTACTCTTCCCCCTGTATGAAATCTGCAAGTCGTCTTTATTGCTTACAGTTCGTAGTTAAAGGAGGAGTAAGTATTCGACGGTGGAACGAAATAATGAAAATAGGCAAAAACCAACAGAAATAGAAAAGTATTAAAAAACTACTGAAATAATGCAAATAAATTTTCATAATAGTCTGAAACTTTCCTCTTTTTTTTTTTAAACAGGCACACCAATCAATATTTAATATGAAATAAATTATGAATAGGTCCACCGCACAGTAAAAATGTTAATTACACCTCTTTGGAAATTTTTAATCAGTTGCTGACCTCAGCTGTTCGATTAAAATGTTATTTGTCTGTAACATAAACATTCCATATATATGTATATATTCACATTAAATCATAAAGCCCTAACTGTTTCTCCCTGAATAGTTTTGTACGGGTTACGCAATACTCGCAATGGTCTTTATTAAATTAATCTCGTTTTGTGTATCTATATTTCACCAAAAAGGTTAACGCATCTGACCATCTTCATTTTTCAGAATATCAAATGTTTCTTCCTTTAGCGATAACAAACAATTTCAAACATTTACACTAAATATCTGACAGTCATTTAATTTTAACTTATGTTCTACACGCGAATCTATCTTTCTTGTTGTGAAACAAACAAAAATCTACTGAATTGAATCTGAGTATTCCTAAAATTAAACTGGCTCTCGACTACACATTAAAAATCGCAGCATTTTCAAACACAGAAGCTAAACACTTGGATTTGAGACATTATTCTGAACCGTCAAAAATTCTGAAAGACGTTATGAGACAAAACAACACTCGGTGGCCGAACTTCACTTATTTCTCACAAAATGATGAACGAATTCAGCTACCACGCAAGACGATGTTTCACTCCTAGTAAAGAATTAGATCCACAAATATCTGGTGTTACCATATACGGCCTCCCTCTGGTACATGATGAAAGATTCCCCCCTCCCCAAATTCCTCCCATATTTGCGCTGCTATTTATATACTTCCTCAACTTTCTCGAGCTGGTGCAACAAGAATAATGTGTCTAGAGACGGAAATTCTTCCACTAAAGTACTATGTTGCAATAAATTCCCATAATGACATCTCCAGACATTCTGCCATGCAATAAATACGAGAAACTCCTTAAATAAAGCCCTAAAATAAGCTCATGTTACTTTACAATAAGAATGGCTAAAGGTATACAAGCATTTACGTAACTTCAGTATGTTCGTCACCT
>JARYHS010009186.1:103724013-103791176 GCA_031002005.1 Vandiemenella viatica | reverse complement strand
GCGTCTGATGTCTGGTGTGAGTGTAGCGGACCCACGATATGTGAGATTATCTCACAAGTCGGCTACAGGCATCTCTGGTCTGGCAATGCGCATCATCGCATTACCGGCTGTGTTGCGGTGATAACCTTGCTCCAGCAAGGCAAGCTGCGGTTAGCGAAAGAAGTCAACTTTCCAAGTCAACCTCAGACTGGTGCGATCGAAGTTAGAATCTAGAATCTCCAGCTCCTCGCTCTTCGGTCCACGAGGAAACTTCTTGCTCCGCCCATTTGTAGTCTCGAAGCTCACATACAACAAAAATTCCCAGGATTTTGAGTTATACGCTCATTTTGATTGGACCTTCAGGTCGGCACCTAATGTCACGTGATATCCTCGATATGTGATTTGGCCAAAGAATCCAACAGAGGTCGGACATATTCGGCTAAGTTCGCCGGGCGAGAGAACATTCGGGTTTCGGACGGCAGGCTTTTCCCGCTCGGTGAGTGACCCATCCCCAGGGAGCAGTGTGTGTGGTCTGGCAAATCCCAAATCTGCGACGTCCTGTCGCCATGGCTCGGAAAGACCAAGATTAGCTTCTAGCCTACACAGCTCAATAACTCTTTAATATTCGCTTTGCTACGATACACTGTATAAGTTCACCATTTCATTACAGTCCTCACTTGGAATCTTGCGTACTTTATAAAATTACAACAAAAATCTATTCACGTGGTCGCCCAAGATTATGTAAATTACTCTTATATTATTACATATATAATAAAAATGCACCTTGTAACGTGGCGACAGCGCGGCTCGTTACAAGATATAAAGTATTTCCCTGTCAAATTCCATCAATATCGGTATAACCATTTAGACGACAGACCTTACAAAAAGATAAAGACTTACTTTCGCATATATTATTTTATTAGTGCAGATCACTCACACACACACAGACTGCAAGAGAAACAACGGCTGAATGATTCATACAGCGTAAAAAAGTGTATACCTACAACATTGTTAGACCTCGTACGATTTGCCAAGCATTTCACCCTTAAATTTGTGATATATACAGTTTAATATGGAATCTGAAAAACTGACCGTCCAAGCATGGCTCATACGATCAAAAACAATTCTTAAAAATACTTGCCTCCACCGGGGTTTGATCCGGGAACTACGATCCAAGCATTGGTAATACAGCGCGTTAACCACTAAGCTACCCGCCTGCAATGCTAAAAGGTACTACAGAGTCTTATACATCCTTAGCGTCGCTCTATGTTCGTTTCGGTAATTTTTCTAAATTACACGACAAAATGTACTATTTATACAGAAAAAGTATCCTGTGTCCATCCTAATGCCAAATCCCATCTCCTTGTCAAATTTCATCACGATCAGATTAGCCGTTTAACCCAAGAAACGTAACAATCAGAGAAACATATTTACTTTCGCATATATAATATTAGTATAGATGTATACAAATAATGAAACAACACCACACAGACGTACAGTTCTACAAAGGAGGAAACAATCCTGAGTGTAAAGAATTTTAATACTGCATTATGACTCATGTCTACATTGTTTTAATAATGAGTTTACAGAACAATGCAACAAGATAAGCATTACGCAGTTCTTCGTGTAATATTAACGAAATGTTGGCGTGGATAAGTGTAGAGAGAAGGGAAACGACCGCTATGCTTCTTAAGGGAAGGTTCATTCGGGCACAGTGGGAAGTGGATAGCAACCTTTCTCTATCCGGCGTATTTGGAAAGCCGGATAAACGACCTGTCAGAACCCTCTGGGAGGTCAGCCGTATCTCAGCTCCGTGACGGTCTGAATAGTTACGCAGATTTACGCAAAACTGCGAGAGCGTTTAAGCCAGAGCATTTAAGCCAGCGTGACCAATGGCAGATTCTTGACACTGCCCAGTTACGCAAATCAGAGATGCGACGAGTACTCAACCCGAGAGAGAAGGGAAATCAAGACTGAGGGAGAAAGAAAATTCCGAATGAATGCGAACAAGTGCGAAGTATTCCGAAGGCAGCCGGCGAACCGGGTCAAATATAAGATGCGTGATTCAGAGAGTGTTTGGAGTAGTGCATGCCTTTGCCAGTAGTGTGATGGTTGAGAAATTAGTTACTATTTTATTTATAATGTTGTTTCATGACCAACCTATGGGAGAGAAGCGGGAAGAGGAAAGAAGCTGATTCGGTCATGGCCCAGTCGTAGAGGAAGAGTGACATCGAGACGAATTTTTAAAAGGACTCTCCTGGTCTTTTGGTATTCGTCTTGACTTGCATCATCGCCAGTTCTCGACTCCATGAGGGTACGAAATCGACCAAAAGCTGCGAGCATATCATGCCACCGAATATGAGTGATAAAAGTCTGTATTCTAAGTCACAGGATGATTTATAAAATTTCATTGTGACAGACTATTTTGTCAGATGTTGCTGAATGTGTCAAAGCTGGTAAGGCGATTAAAACTTCGCCTAATTTTCTAAAACGGTGTTTACACTTAAATTCTTCATGTTGCTGCCAAAATTAACTTCCTGCCAAAAGAGATTTGCCTAATAAGAGTCTCTAATCTCCAAACAATAAACTGAGGAATTTCCCGTGGTATTTATGTGTTAAAGTTTTCTTCAGTAACTTCTGTGGGTCATTCCTTTACGTTTTCTGCTTCAAATTGTAAATGCTTGTCAATTTTAATAATTTAAGAACGGTATTAATCAAACGGGTGATATATTTTGACTTTTGTTACGTAACTTCTTATTTTTAATGGCCATCGATGTAGTACAAAGGTATTGGTTTGATAAAATTTTACTTGTATATCGAAAATAAAATTTCATTTCCCCTTTTGCCTGTTGGCCATATCTAAGAGAATAAATTGTAAGATTATGACGTGTTTTAATCTCAAACGTCATAACCTTACATGTGTTAGGATAATCATTTCTACCACCCTTTTTATTCATTAACTGGGATAATTAATCGTATGCAAATATTTTTAATGTATGAATACTTGAAAATATTCAGAGCCCTCAAAAACCCAAACCATTTAAATACAGTTTTTACCAGACGGTGTTCAATTTACAAAAGACAATAACAATAGTTTTATTCATATGAGTTAAGAGTACGTGTGACGGAAATGTAGTTAAAAACTTTTTATCACCAACTTAAAAAAATGTTATTGCGTTTGCCCTGATGCACGTGGTATTAAGGAAAACGTATCAATTCTGTTTCTATTCTATTACAACAAAAGCACCTAATTAAAGGAATATACACATTGAAGTTGTTAATTCATAGCTTACAGCCACAGCTCGAATATCACGCGAATTTTTTCCATTATAAAACCAATTACTGCGCTCACACAAATCCTATTAATAGAAAGCAAACAGACACCTATATGGAAAAACATTGCTAGCAAAATTATTATTTTAACTCCTCCCCCTTACCCGCTTATACCAACAAATTGATATCGTACACCATCATGCAGTAACAGATACAAGAAACGTTCGTTTCATAATTTAATAAATATAAATCATAATTTATTAACAACTGGATATTTTAGTACATGTAATCATAGTTGTTCAATTTTTATGTCTAATGGTGCATAATGCAGTAATACAAGTTATTTTGCTTTGTCTTCCCAGTCCTGTTTTAGTCTATTAAGTACCATGATTTATATTTCTTTTTGTTTATAGGTAATTAGTGAAGTCAACTTGTCAGCTCTCCTGTTTCTGGCTTTGATTTTGTAAGAATCTATTTCTCAATTCATTTAATTGCACGTAAACATTTAACTGCATTGTACTCATCGCCTTTAGTGTTACAACTGACGGGCTGTTCTAAACCTCTGGACGGTGACGTTCTTTTTTTTTTTCATAAGTTAATGTTAAAAAAACTTACATAACATTGATGCCAAGTACGGTTTATGATCATTTATTATTTCTTAAGCAATAGAATATTTTACCTGTTTGTTTCTTCCACGTCTAACAGATAAGTAATTCCCAAAGATTCTTTATGTTTTAAATATTTCCTTTGCTACTTCCATAGACCCTTGCTGAGGAAAGATCACGGGTGTAGTATTTGAGATATACTGTACTTTTTTTTTTTTTTACAAATTCTTGGATGAGCAAAAGATAATAGCAGAAACTTGTTCCTTCAGTTTCTTCTTTAGATACGTGTTTATCATCTACAAACAGCTTCAAACTCCTAGGAAATTAATTTTGAAGTTATATCTTAGGACATTTAACACGCCATATTAACATTAATGGTGTTTGGCTTCTGTATCTATTATTAAAATTGATTGTTTACTATCAGAAATTGAATGTTTGCAGATGACGTAATGCTATACATAATGGTAAAAACAGTAGAGGACTGAAACAGTTGAATGGTGATCTGGACAGGACATCTGGTTGGGTTTTTAAACATGGGGTGAAGATAAATGCAAAGAAGAATCAGCTTATTAGATACACAAATAAAAAACTAAAGGCTGATTATGATTAAAAGGTGAGGAAAGAATTGCTTGTTTAAGACTTGAAATATAAATATCTTGGCATTAATTTAACAACAAGCGTAACTGGACAGGACACATTGTACAGGTCGGAGGAAAAGGTTTCCAAATTCTGCACTTGTTGGAGAGAGTGATGAGGAGATGTACGAGAGAAGTAAATGAATTGAGTTAAAAAACTTTGGTCCGACCATTGCCTGAATGTGGTAGTGTAGTATGGGACCCACATTTTGAGTATCAAATACAGGAGTTGGAGAGGTTGCAGAAAAAGGTTGCTAGATTTGTTTCTGGAAATTATCGCAGAATTCAATCAGTAACAGATATAATAAATATAATATAATGCAAAACAGGAGAGGTTGAAGAGGGTCATGGGAGTCTGCAACGCGTATATTGGTGATGAGGCATGGGAAGATATTGGTGTTAGAATGAAAAGTAATACATGGAAGGGAAAAGATGACCATGACCACAACAAGCTGGCACTCGATTTCAGGCACAAGGAAGTTAGTATGATTCTCTTTTTTAGGTAAGTGTGTCAGGGATTGGAATAAGTTACGAAGATAAATGATGAATAACTTACCAGAAACGTTGAAATAATTTAAAACCGAAATTTGCAGAGAGTAAATGTAAGTGGGTGCAGGAAAGGGAGAAGATGGATGTGTAGACAAATTACCACCGGAATGTGAGCTACATTGCAATTTAATTAGATATTAAATATTATTAAATGTTTGACAGGAAATTATGTATAAAAGAGTGAAAAATATGAGAAATGTTACATACTGAGAATGTAAGGACACAAACCTCTCTAAAGATTGGTCTAAGAAAATGTCTTCATTTTACTTTATATATGTTTTTAATACGTCTTTTCTAAGCAACGAAGTTTTTTTTTTTTTTGTGACTAACAGAATTATTCCATTGTCAATATTTATTATGTGCCTTACCTTATAACTTACCAAAATATTGTGAAGTTGTTCCTGTATCTGCATTTTTTGTTATCCTAGTAATCTTCTGGAGAACGCCATTTTTAAATTAAGTCTGTATCTCTTCGTCTTCTAAATACACAAATGTCATAATATTGATAACTTTTCAGTGTGTATATTAATAATGTTTCTTGTAAGTCTTAAGTTGTTTGATGAATTCTTACATTTCCAGCTAAACGTAGCAACTACAACTTACATCCTGTGTATATAGGAAAAGATGGAAGGATGTGAACACTATGTCCAATCATGGTATTCTAAAATTAACGTAATCACAGGCTACATTAAACTCATGTAAGAGTGTTCTTGAAATTTAGCTACTTTTGCATACTTCACATTACAGTGTTTAAATATTTTGAGGAAGGGACTGCGCCTTTAACAGTCAGCTAATTCTGTGGGAGAAATATTGTCTGCAACAATGTTAGGCCTATTGACCGAGGAGGATATATCAGTTATTGCCTGCAGCGAAACACATTGGTGGTGTTAATTTGCGATACAGTCCTTGTAGGGCGTCAGTAATCCACAAACTTTCCCGCCCTGCCGGGTGTAGTGTGGTGGGCCGGTGTATGTTATCTCTGACAACAGCGCTTTCCAATTGGTCGACCACGGCAGCCCACGTCACGGAGTACTAGAAGCATTACCGATGTGTACAGGCGCTGTGTTAACAGGGAACGTGGATACTGCAAACGGGCCCTGTCAACAGTCAAGAACGTTGACAACTACGATAAAGGTTAAGTTCACACGAGAGCACTCTGCGTGTGTCCTGTTATGCCAATGAGATTGGACAACAGCGAAGGCTCACACAGTCGAAATTGAGGCTGTGAAACCGGGTTCTGTTGAGATTCGTGATGCCACTTCAGCTAATTTCTTGCGCTGTGTGTTCGTGACTTAAATAATAAAACATACCTTACGAAACTACATTGCACATCAGAGATAACACATATCACTGAACCAGCAGATATTGGTGATTTGTGGCGTTAATTCATTGATATACTATCAAACAAATGTTAGCTTGGTAAACGAAAGTATAGGTGCAGCTCTGATATTCCTCTTTGTTGGATCTCTTCCTCTCCTTATGGTAGTATGCAAATTTTTTGAACAAGTTTCGGCGCATTATTTGTTTCTACTACCCCTTGAAACTGACACTATTTTGAAAGAATTTATGGATCGCTAAATTCGCAAAATTTGTTATTTTCTGCCAGTTCGTTGTTCATGGCTTTCTACTCAGTTAGTGTGGATTATTAGTTGTAGAGAGTTACCAGACAGAGTCTGACAAATTACGCAAATTATTAACATTTCCACGCCAGCTGATCAGCTATTCGCCGGAAAAGACTCAATTCTCATTTCAACATCAGTTGTGGTAACAGTTTTGTTTTAATTAAACGTACTTAATGACTTACGAGGGCCCAAACATGAGAGGCACTGTTGTTGATTATAGAAATGATTAGCATTTGCACGCTGCTTCCCACGCGTGTGCTTTGGTATGTGTAAAAAATTCTTTACAAATTTTATTCTATTACCAAATATTATCGTTGAGATGCATGAATTTTAAATGTCTTCTTAAAACTTTTCTTTGTTTTAGTTACTGGCTAAGGTTTGGTTTTCATACTGATGTCAGAGAGTTTTGTTTCATTCATATTGTAACTCGTAGAATTAGTGAAATAGGAGAAAAGCTATCTGAAAAATTAAATAAGTAAGTGAAGCAGTATAAGAGAAATAAGATGTTGCCCTTACCTTGCTTGGTAGATTGGTCACTGTAATACCTCTGTGTGCCATTTTTAAACGCTGATACGGAGAACTGCACGATGACCATGGTGGCGCAAATTTATATCGAAATAGTAGTTACCTAAAATTTCATGCTCTTGGAAGAATGTTATAATATAAGAGTTTTTTATTAATAATAACAGTAATGGTAGTAATTATTTCAATATAATAATAAAAATTTACTAACGCTTATAAGAAAAAACTTCAATAATATTTAATTTTCTGAAATAGAATTTTTCTTTTTGGTGTTAGGATATTGGTTTTGACGATATGTTGATACGATCAATTATTTCTGCTTTAAAACAGAAATTTACGTGAATTAGAACTAATCTTACGCGGTATCACACGTTAAGAATTATTTTTAATTTCCTCGCTTTCAAATTGCCGTATTATTAATGCCATTATTTCAGTTACATATAAGTAATTCCAAAATGTCAAGATTTGATCACGATACAGTGTATGTATTAATGCGCATGTGACTGAAGCTATGGTTTACGAATGACAATATTATCGGACCATGATGACAGATGATATGCTTTTTTGAAACATAAGGGACGATGGATTTAACTTTATAATTTATGCGATGTAGCATTAGGATGTGAATTAATTTTAATTTTCTTTGCTTTCAATAAAGCCGTATTATTGATGATATTATTTCAGTCGCATATAAGTACTTCCAGTAGGCCAAGTTTCGATAGAGAAAGAGTGAATGTATTAATACGCTTTTGACAGAAGCTATAATTTTCGAACGCAATTACTAGCCAAGTTTGTAACTTGGTTGAAATTCAGTCTGAACCAGATTGACGACTGGCTCGCTTTTTGGAGCATAAGGCATAACGGATTTAGTTTTATTATTTACGTGTTGTAACATACGGTTTCAGGACGCCTAGTAAATTTTTAATTTCATTGGTTTCATGTTGCTGTTGCCATTAACTCAGTAGCACGTAATGCGATAAACATTACAAAATCAGGGTTATGATAGTTATTTAATTGAAAGAACAGTTTGTCTTACTAGTCGTGGTTTGAGCATCTGCCAAAATTTGCAAACACGTTCCACGGGCGATATTATTCAAGAACATTTGCATATTGGTGCCATATTAATCGAATAAATTTCATCGAAATGTGGACAGTTCTGTATAAGTTATTATGGAAAAACTACGCGTTGTTACCTGTTGATATTTATGGTAGCTGTTTCTCAGACATCTTTCTTCGAGAAAAAAACTGAATTTCGTATCCATAACGATATGTGAGGAAGAAGTATTGGGGTATTAACATCGCTTATTGAACAGCGTTAGCGATCATGGAAGACATTTTGAACCAGAGACAAACTGTTTAACTGTCCACCAGAGACAATGTAATCTGATGCATTTCACATCGCAACTAACCTGATACTATGCGTATTCCGTTCATTATAAAGTACTGCGTTCCAGAAAACTGAATAACAAAAGTAAAACAATAAAACGGAATCCTAAGTTTTGTCAGATTTTGATTCTAACTACTAGAGCTAAAGATTAAAAAAAATCCAAATTTCTACGGTAGTTTTTGTGCGGTTCCCTTTCAAATAAAGAGACACACGCAGCTTGCTTGCAGATTTATAATAGTACAGATAATCACTATTCCGAACGAAATATTACTTAATTTAAGGACAGTTCCTTGACATTAACATTTAAACAGTCTTGCTCCACTTTAACAGACTCCAAATAAACGTCACAGCATATTACAGCTTTCCTACAATGAAGCTTAAATCGCGTCATACGATATTTACAGACCGGGCGTCGAACATACGATGTTCTGTTCCCGCTCAGTTGTTGCTGGACGGAGCCAAAGATTCTTTCAATGCAACGATAGTAAACTTAAGCTACCGCAAATTACTACAGACTACGGCATGTGGAACCCTACAAAATACAAATCAGTTTACAAATATTAATACAATATTAATAACACTTATAACTAATCACAACAAAATGACGATTGGAAGGTGACACAAGATAATGCCCGAAATTACATATACATGGTGCACTTTTGACATTAATGGAATGTTAAATTCGCGAACAAATTCTGATATGGAATGGCCCATGCGACTGGTGACACCTAACATTCCGCGTTTAAAGTCTGTTAATTAATGTCTTGTGGCCATAATCACGTAAAAAAGCATTAACACCATTCACAAGAGTTCACATTAAAATCCTGAAAATCCAAGTTCTTGCCGCCTGCATATGATTTGTATCTTCCTACTCCATGAATTTTGGCACTTCACTGTATGTGCCATGTGATATAAGCATAAGCATTGTCCTCAAGTTCAGTGTTGCGCTATTGTATTAACAACAGAATGAAGTATTTTCTGTTTTCACTCTTTTCACTGGTTCAATGCAAGCTACCACCTCTTCATAGTTTGATGTATTCTCTTTAGTTCTTTGTATCTATTAAAACTTGAGCTTGTAATCATTTACTTCATTTACTTTTAATCTTTGTCTTCCTGCGCTATGTTAATTGCCACTCCTCCGTGTATTAATAATTTAACCAACGGAACATGACTCAAAATGAGACTACCTCTCCCTCAAATTTTCTCTTTTTTTCTACTTGATTCTTCTGCAAACCCCTTTCTTTGCCAAGAAATGTTACTTTCGTAACATATTTCCCTACTTACTTTTCTAATTACTTTTGTAACTATACATATCGAATTTTCCTTCATTTTTGCATTCCCAAGTGGAAGTTACTCTTCTATACAACATTGCGCTGAATTCATATTATTTTAGACAGTTTATTTTAAAACCTAAGTCGATGTTTGACACTAAAAGCTGTCTTCTTTCGAAAAATTAATCTGTTTATCAGATTCCTCAATAGATTCAGGTAACAAAACACGTTCTAAGTCTAACACTTAGGTTTTTTTTTATTATTTTCTTATTTTTTTGCGGATAAGTCTTGTGTTATTATGCTCACGTATCATGCAGCTTCTACTTGAAAGGGGGTACGTTTCCAGCATTAACTTAAACGAGTTTGAAAACTCCCTCAAACCGTTATCAGTATAGTAAGGATCAAAACTGGAACATTAACCGATCGTTATACATGGTGGCAACGCGCACACCCAAAATACTGGACTGTATCGCAAGTTTTTACGGTCAACAGTTGTAGTTGTAGTCCATAAATAATCGTTATTTTTATATTTAGTCTACTGTCATTTATTTCTCCTACGTGTAGTAATTTCCGGAAATGATAACTGTAAATCCACAAATGCCTTACTGCGACTTAGTTCATTTTTCGCCCCTAGATGGCCGGATGTCTGGGGCTGGCGTGATGCCCGAGATACCACCCGCTAAATCAACCAATTACCGCCTGCGATGGAGCTCTGATTGCGAGCGGGGAGACGAGAGACGGCCGATCCATTTTTCGTTTACCGCTCGTCTGCGCAGACCATCGACCGCCTCTCCGTGCTGCTGTTTATTGGCGACGAGCAATAGCGGCCCCGTTATGTCCAACAGGCCATTCGCAGGGCGAGTACAACCTATACAGCGGTGCACAGCGCGTGTCTTCGCGCTCCAAAACGTTCTCAGCGGCGGAACAAATTGCTTCGGTCCCCGCGGCAGTTATTTTCCCTGCGCAACAACACAGACGTGAGGGAAACAAGACCTTAAGCTTCTTAGTTCACTGTGGGAGCAATATTTGTTTCATAAATAATTAGCAGATGGTAGCAAAAGGTTTCAAAATCGTTAATTTATTGGAGACGGTAATGAGGAAATACGATCTTTAACTAATATTTGTATGTTAGTTTAAGTTGTTCATAAAAGAAAGAAATGGCGTGTGGCATTGTTGGTTATAGTTCGGCCGCTCGTTGACAGAATTTCAATTCGCCGCGAATGCGCCTCTGTCGTGGCTCCCGTAAGGGGGTAGTTATCTGGTTTCAAAAAAAATAATTTTTTTCTTTCGATTCACAAAATAATATTTTCTTTTGACTTCATGTTGGTGCAAAAATTATTTAAATATCTTCTGACAGTGTGGGAATTATGGATGATTAAGAAAAGTCCTACACGATTGACAGCCACTTAAATCTTATTGCACTTGAAGGTAATCCAAATCTTTAACCTTAAATTTCTCAAAACAGCAATTCATCAATTGTATTTAAAGGTAATTTTTCCACATGCACAGATCTTTTTCAAGTACTGTTTGCAGGACATGTTCTACATACTAATTACTACAGTCCCTACGATTACTGTATATCCAGCTTTTCACAAATGAGAAATATGCCTATATGTTTAAACAAAAAGAAGCATAAATTATAATTTCTTGAATTTTTTTTAATAACAACAAATATAAAGTTAAATTTGTTATATTATTGCCTGGATATTAGTTTACAAGATTAAAAATTCTGAAAAATTTCAAATATTATGCTTTCTATCATTAAAGACCTTAATGACGACATATTTTTAACTGTCAGTTTGGATGGTAGATTAACATATTGTTGAATAATGTTTTTATTTTAAAAATCAATTTTTGTATATATATCTATGACAGTTCTATGGAGCTACAAAATTTGAACCCTCAAAATTAAATTGATTTGGAGAAAATGATATTTCAATTTCTACAAATATTTGTATGTGTTAGCTGAACCTACCCCCTTAACTCACCGGGTACAGGAGACCTACACCCTTTGTTATGATATGACGCAACGCAGTAAAAGCTAACTTCTGAAAATTACAATTACCGTGTGGTACTTCAGGAGTGAAGTAAAACGTCTGACGAATATGTTTAATATATTGTATTCGTCCAATACTACTATTATAACGTCGAGGCTTAGAGGATATGAGAGAATCGTTGTCACACTTTCAGAATATTCTAACAAGTTCTGAGCCATGCACTAATTACCTAAAGCTTACACATTCTTTACGGTTTCCGTTGTTTATGATCCGAAATGTTCCTAAAACTATGAATAATTAACGAGATAATTTCTGAGAATCACAGTTAATTATTAATTAACTCTTGCGTCTGATGAAATATTGCCGCAGTTTAACCAACCAACATATTACAATCTAATTAATATATTCCAAGAATGCAGGGAGCAAGAAGACCTATTTTCTCCTTAAGCTATCTGTATGAGACGAGGTATTAGTTTGCTTTGCGCTGACTACACTATCCGAACGATAAAGTCGGTTCGCAAAGAAACGTTCTTCTAATCTCTTCTTCACCGCGCGATTATGTGGTTAATATTGAATCCTGTTGGCGACTGTTTAAAGACTTGTTGCTACCGTCCAGTGTGCTTCCAGGAATCCTTGACGGGGTTTCCCTCACTGAAACAGCGAATCTAATGTAACTTCCAAAAATACGATACTGAACAATATTTTTTTTTCTATCTATTAAATAAATTAATAATTTAAAGCACTCGACAAAAGATGGTGTTTAATAATATTGTATTAAACACATTGTAACTACGTAACCAATCTTTTTTAGGCATCGCGTTAACATACAAATTTTTTCGGCAATCGTGATATTTATAAATTATATCTCCTTACAAATGTGCGGCTAATACTGTCTTCGCTGTCCTTCGCTGATTACTTCTAATTCCAAGCAAAATATTTAATTTTTACTTTAATTAAATCCAAAACTTTATATATAATTGAATTCGTTGTTGGAAAAATTAAGAGGAATTATACACTACTCTTCTCATCTATGTTGACTGTGTATATACTCTCTGTCCTCGCATTCGGGAGGACCCGTGTTCAATTCCCCCTCCTGCATCCAGATTTCGGTTTTCCATGGTTTCCCGAAATAATTCCGGCTGAATTGCCCTCAAAAGGCGATGGCAAAATTCTTTCTTTTTCGATGCCCCCCATCCAATCCCACCTCTAATGACCTCCACGTCAACGAGGAGTAAAGCCATACTAAAAAAAAAAAATATGTGTACACCATTTTTTGCAGGAAAAATGTAAACGTAACGCAAAATGTGACACTACGAGAGATTGATTTGTTAGTAACATGAACTGTTCACAACATCTCAAACCGACTGGAGTAAGCGCTAAACATTAGGATAGTTATCAGATGGAGGCAAGCGATCCTAGAAGAAACAGAATATCTTCTCCCGAAATGTAAATGACTCCTCTCATGTTATTCAAATTAAAGTGAAGACACTGGGAAATTTTGACACCGCTTTAAACGTCGTCATATTTAACTTATACACATGAAGAAATATGCGGTTAGTTAGTTTTCTCTCTGTAATATCAATAACAATTTTTGATCCGGGAATATGTTTTTCTTGCGTGTTGAAATTGGTTTTTCCAGTCACAATTACAGTTACAATTTTCTGAGATACAGTAGGAGAATCCACCAAAAAGCGTTCGTTACCTGGCTGGAAGGACTGGAAATAAGATTTCTAACATCAGCTATGAACGAGATAATTTTACTTCCGGCACGAACAAACATATTACTTGATTTTTTTAATTACTTATGGCTTTACGCGTTGTCGACGTTGAGGTCCTTAGAGACGGGATAGGACTAGGGACAAGGAACGGGAAGAAATTCAGCCATGGCATTTTTGAAGGAAACATCCAGGCATTCGCCTAGAGTGGTTTGTGAAAACCATTGAAAACCCAAATCTGGATGCCCGGACGGGGATTCGAACCGGCGTCCTCCCGAATGCGAGGCCAGAACGTTAACCGCTCACCAACTTCGCTCGGTCATATTAGTTGAGGGAAAGGATAGACAATTATTTGGTTCATTTACCTGCGCCTAGTGACATGTCTCACTACAATACGGACAACACAATTACCTTCTTTTAAAAAAATAAAAAATAATGAGTTTAGGTTTTTTGCAGCCATTTAACCAGTCTCGAGTATCTGTATCAGGCTTTGTTCATGCAATTAGTCAAAACAATACACAAATAATAAAAAAATTAAAATCACTCATGCCTGAGTCCGGCTACCAGGCTACCCTCGACTGGTCACTACGCTGTCGCTGCCTTTCTCACTGAATCAAGTGATGAAATCGACTTCAGACGCCAACACCATGCTGCTGCAGAAAGCTGGTACACAATCGATATTTGCCAAACGCTGCAACATTCCACGTCAACTGTTACAGTTTTTACCCTTAAACGATGCTAATTAACCAATACTATCTGAAATCTTATTTCTCATGGGTTATGAAATGATGCTTCATATTCTTATATATAGAAAATCAAAAAATTTCATTACAAATTTGGGTAATTGTTTTCAGCCATTACACTTGCCCTATGTTATGCCACTACTGTTTGGTGATACAAATGAACAAACTTTTAATAGATCTTCAATCAAGTAAATAAAGTGATTTAGCTAAGAAGTTGAAGAGTGTGTTTGCTTTCTTTTTATCCCATTGTAAGGTACAGTACATAGTCCTTACCGGAAATTATGGTTTATGTTGTAAATATATTTGACATGAAGTGAGGTCACTGATCATGTATTTTTAACTTTGATAATTTAGTTTAAAGGGTAAAGACGCCCATAAAGAACGTGCGGAGCATCTTTGAAAAACAGATGAAGAGACGAGAAAAAAATGGTTTAGTATGATCGGAGAATGAATTAAATAAAAGAGGAAGGATCGAAGAAGAATCTCTCAATGAAGTTTTCTTTTGACAAGCAGTGTGTAAATGATAAATGTAAAAGTATACAGCCCGAGGAAGTAATGAAAGAGAAATAATGCATGGTTTGGAAGACCTTTTGTGATAATAGGAAGGAATGTATCATGAAAGTAACCCAATATAAGTGTTAATTGTATATTATCTAGTTAATATGGATAATAACAATAAATTATAAGGAAACTGAACGAATTATTCCAAAAAGTAAAAAAAATGAATTAAAATTTCAATGAGATTGAAATAAAGATTTTCAAATGTTAAAGTGTCTGATTGAACCAGACGTTTAACAGCAGCAAAAAACAATTCGAATATCGGTAGACATCTGGTACGTATATACAAGGAAGAAGGTAAAATAAAAAAAAAAAATACGCGAGGCTTCGTAAGGACATACTGTCACGTAAAATACTTCGATAAGAAGGAAGTAGAGAAAACAGTGCGACGCACAAATAGCAACACCTCACACCATCTATAAATAGCCATTTTGAATTATAACCGCTAAAGATATACATCTGCGAGAGAATACCTACAACAGCACGTTCTACCGAACGTGGTGGGTGAGCGGTTAACGCTCTGGCTTCGCATTCGGGAGGAAGGCGGTTCGAATCCCCGTCCGGGAATCTAGATTTGGGTTTTCCATGGTTTCCCCAAATCACTCCAGGCGAATGCAGGGATGCTTCCTTCAAAAGGTCCATTGACAAATTCCTTCCCGTTCCTTATCCCAAGTCTCATCCAGCCTCTAATAACCTCGACGTCGACGAGGCGTTAAGACATAAGAAAAAAAAAAAACAGCAACCTTCTACGTGAAGTTGTAACAGGACCTCATTTAGATATTTAGATTAATATTTTAGTAGCAGAATTTTGTAATTTTGCTAGGTTTTGCAGCTGGGTAAGGATGTTGAGACAGCGCCCCTTGTTAATAGAATCTGCTAATCGACAGTTCAAAGTCAAAGTAACATGTGCACTGCTGAGCATGCAACTCAATAGCCTAGCAGCGAGCTAGAATATACGGATCGGCTTTAATTCTTCGGATGAGCGGTCTGGTGGCAGGGCCGCCGTATGCGCGAATGTTCGAAAGGGCGGCAATCTCGCAGTTTTTTAACCGGTTCCGAAAATTCCTAGATCCACCACTGGCTACAGTTAGACAGGGGGCGGCAATCGGTATTGCACGCGGGCGCTCAAACAGGTAGCGGCGGGCCTGTCTGGTGGCTTAGTGGACAAGGCATCTGAATGGGGATCGAGAGTTCCCCGGTTCGAAATCCCGTGTCGGCGAGAATTTTCTTAGGCCCCTAACCTGACCTTCAAATCTGATACAGCATGCTGTGGAATGTGAAGTACGCCAGAACGCTTCCGTGGTTCGGATTCAATGTTAAACTGTAGGATTGACGGGTTACTTTACGGTAGCTGCGACAGAGGCAGAATGCGTGGCCGACAGAAACCCTGTCACCATAACATTACGACCACACTGAATTATTATTATTACTTCTTCGCATAAGAGCAACAAGTAAACGTCATGGCCTCTGACTAGTTAGTTCCTACACCAACCTTGTCATTCTCTGTCAGTTCTAATCAGTAGGATAAATAATAAATAATCATTCCTCTGTTTTACTTAGATTGTGTTACGACATATCACGACATTTCCGTATGTTCTCAAATAAGGTTTCCGCAGCTACTTCTTTAACTGCAAATAATTCATACCTGTCCACTCAATCTCCTGCAAGTATCCAAGGGGCTCACATGAACACACGATGCCCATGTTAATTCAATAGTGAAGTGCCAGAAGATGTCAAGAAAGAAGAGTTCCAGAATAGAAGATAATTTGCGCATGTCATAGAGCATAAAGAAGAACAATTATTCGAACCCAGCTATCAAATACGCCACGCCCACGCACTATTACTATTAATGTTACTCCGCGATTCACTAAAAGTGTGTGGCGGAGGGTGCATTGCACCTATCCGGGAAGGTAATGGTTTGGAAGGGATATACGGGATATGGCAGGAGGCGCCCATGGGCCATTGTGAGGAACCATCCCAGCATTCGCATGGAGCGATCTGGGGAAACCATGGAAAACCCAGATCAGAACGGCCGGAGTACTTTATCGAAAGCTACTCCTGTCGGATTTTATGAGGCAAAAAGTTGATCGAATTTTTGTTATCCGCGACTTCGCATGTAGCTTGCAGAAGGTTGTGAAACACATTACCCAACCACCAGAATGTATAGCAAACACTTGTGAAAATCCCAAATTTGACCACAGTGCGTATACAGAAAAGCCGCACATTATTGCCGATGACGATACGTCCTCCGGATACGGAGTAGTCTTTAATAGAACCCCTCTTTTCTTTCATTTATATTCCATCGAACGAACACCACACTACAGCGAATACACACCATTACAGTATACAAACATAGAATAATATCTACCAACACATCTAATTTTGGAAGGCAACAGGAAACGAATAAACTTTCAAGAACGTTACTATCCAAGTATTTCATTTTCAATGGTATCATCCTACACTAGGACACTACCTAATATATGTAGTTTGAGTTCAGTCTACGATTACATCTATACTTGGCAATTCAAAACATTATGGCAGAAAATGCGCCAAATCTAACTCTGTGGATTCCACTCTTGAATAGTACAGTAGAACTCCAACTATCCCAACTCCGACTATGCAATCGCTGATTATCCGAATTGCTTTTTTAATTGCGACGGAGATGTTCAGTAAGCAATGACTTTCATTTGCAGTACGGTACAAACATACTGTCCTAATGTACAGCAATTGTAAGTATGCTTAACATGTAAAGTGTTGCCTTTTCATTTAGTTGATTAAATTTTTTTTAAAAAAAATAGTTTTTCTCTCATTTTCAAAAAACATACAGTAATTAATTAAAATAGACTCTTTTTCGGAAAAAAATCCACTTATCCGATTTTTTACTATCCGAATCGGGTCCGGTCCCAATTGATTCGGATAACTGGAGTTCTACTGTATAATCGAAGGAAGAATTCATATATGTATCCGTATGACATCTAATTTCTCTAATCTTATCTCTCCTGTCATTGCAACTCAAACAGGATGATGGAGGAAGTATTTCGCCGCACTCGTAAATGAAAGATGTTATTCGCATGTTTGCATAAATTCAAACCAAACCTACATTGTTTTCTGGCGGACAATCCCAGCCCAATATTGTTTGTCTGCCATACAATTCCAGCCCAATCTATGTATCAACTATTACGCTTTCGTAAGAACTGTGCAAGTTGTCACGAATCAAGTAACTGTTTTCTCTACTTTCTCTATACTAACCACCAATTCTTTACAATGATAATCTCAAACGGCCAGGGGCGTAGCTACTATGGGGTTAGGCGGTGCAGTGCACCGACGCCTCTACGCTCAGGGCGCCCCCAAGCATCCCCTGACTAAGGGCCCTCACTGCTCAGGGGGGAACCCAACGACTGCTTAGGGGGCCCCCAAGCACAACTCAGGGGCCACCAAGCACAACTCAGGGGCCTTAAGTCTCAGCTCAGGAGGCCCCTACGAGCAACACAAAGCCAAAATAAGGTCGCCCATCTGGCCTGAGGGCCCAAAATAAATTTTTTTGCACCGGGGCCCTTGTTGACCTAGCTACGCCACTGCAAACGGCACAACAATAGCTCAAATGTGGACGCACGATAGCTTTGTAAGCCGTTACAGTTCTTGAAAATTCGATCTATAAATCTAGTCTAGAATTAGCCAGTTAGTCGACGCATTATACCGACTTATTCCAGCAGTTTGGTGCCACATTACTTTCACCAAGCATACTGGGTGAGCGGTAACACTCTGTCCTCACATTCTGGAGGACGCGGATTCAAACCCCGTTCCGGTCATCCAGATTTCTGTTTTGAATGGATTCCCAAAATCATTTCAGGTAAATGGCGGGATGTATCTTACGAAAGACACTGGCCGAATTCCTTCCTTTCCCTGTACTTTAACTCCCATAATGATCACGAAGTCGACAAGGCGTAAGACCATAAGCAAAATAAAAAAAAATAAGATCCATTACCGTCCTATTAGCATGCTTTACTTTTGAGTAATCAAGATTTTCCTCACCAACACGTGTTGTTGTGACACTGTTTCACACTTCTCGTTTGTAGTTTACCGCAATATGTTTCAATCCAGCACTGTGTGTTTTCTCCGCTAATGTTCTCTATTTACCGCATGGCTTCCACAAGCCGAAGTACTACATTGTGTTTCATTTTTTCTACTTCGTTATTTTATAGCAGCGTGATTGCTGATATGGAGTCTGATAAGATGATAATCCTCTTTTCTGCCAGCACCAAATTACATACTCTGGAAATAAACCGAATATGCGAACCATAACGCACTAATCCGATTATGTACCCACCTCCAACCTGTTACATGTTTTGGCAACCAGCCAATAATCCACCGGCTGCACGAGTCACTTCAAATTAAAATATAACAACGGCAATTATAATAATATGTTTCCGATTGTTATTAATTTGTAGTATGAATACATAATTTTGCCACTGAACAAGTGAAGCTTTAATCTCTAGTACGATGTCACCGTTTTCTGAGCTGTTATCAGAATATGTCAATAACTATTAGCATTATAAGTGCATGTAAGAAGCGTGTTGAATGTCACTTGATTGAGACCAACTGTGGTGGGTGAGTAGTAACGCTCTGGCCTCGCATTTGGGAGGATGGGGTTTCGAATCCCCGACCGACCGTCCAGCTTTCGGATCGCCATGGTTTTCCGAAATCATTGCAGGCGAATGCTGGTATGGTTTCTTCAAACGGCCATTGCCTAATTCATTCCTGTTAATTGCTCCCAATTTTTACCCGTCTCTGATAACCTCAACGTTTAAGTTGACGGGTCGGAAAATCTTAAGAAAAAAGTCTTGATACAGGTATGATAGTTTCTGTTTGTTTGTGTCGTAAAAATATTTTTCGTAACGCCATTCTCCAAGTACTAGTAATAATTCAGCCCAAAACAAGGTAAAATAATAATAATAATAATAAAATTAAAATCGTCTCATGACTCCTTGTGATTTAATTTTTAATTCTTTCTTGAAATTAAGAGATTTTTCTTTTCTTTACACTCAAACAACGCTAGTCCCCACAATACCGAATAATACTTAAACCAGCAAATCGTTTGTAATAAAATTTCACTTCGGTGTGCAGTTATGTTCACACAGTTCAGATAACCTCAGTTACCCGTTCACTAAAAAGAAGATCTAAACTGTGACGTGCAAACTTATATTCTATAAATGCATAAACATGCAGAGAAACTCTAAAAACGGATATGGATAGGATACCATTGTACAGATGTAGAAGATGTCATATATATGTAAAAAAAAAATATCTGATCAAAGTAGTATAACTGTGACGTGCAAACTTATATTCTACAAATGCATAAACATGCAGAGAAACTCTAAAAACGGATATAGATAGGATACCACTGTACAGATGTAGAAGATGTCATATATACGTCCTCATTCGCTGGCTTTCCTTTACACAGAGGCAACTGAGCTAAAAATAACTGCTGTAGATGAAGCAATAATTTACGACAGAAACCAACGGAAGATACAGTACATTTCAGTTTCCAACAACGCGATATTTCTTATCATAAACTTGTTTGAAAACAGTGACTTTTTAATTTACGTCAAAGGCTGAAGCAAATCGTCTTTTAATCATTTATTCTACTACCGTTTTTATTCTTCAAATTAAAATAAAACTTAAAAATCACATGATTTATAATATTCACATTTTCAAATAATTGTAGAATTGAAATTATAATGCATAATACACAACAAACAAATGACTCGAGCATAACCTACGTGGTATATGAAGGGTGTATACACCAACAGAGATTGGAACCGCATCTGAAATTGTCGGATATCTTTAGCGTCCTCAAAGAACGGCTTTATCGATAATAGTTACGGTTCATGGAACAGAAAGAAATAGCAGGATCATGAATCTAAGGACTGTAACAAATGATTGAGCAAAATATATCTAAAGCTACCTTAATTGCTAATACACGCTCTTCAGTTTTATTTTAAAGGCTTATTTTTGTAAGTATCAAAAACTTTGCTATCGCAAAGTAATTATTTGGAAATAAAAATATAATTTAATGATAATATGAAGTATTTCTTAACTTGTCATAAGGGAAAGGAAAGGTTTAGTGTTTTAGAACTACTGTTTCTTCTTGATGATAATTCTTGCTGTAATGTCATTTATTTTGTGAGGTTTAGTCGCTTTGTCAGACTTGTTCTTCAGAACAGACGTTGTGTTTTAAATTTATTCAGCACTGTATCTCAAAAACTCTTATTATTCTCTTAATTACATATTTTGTAAACGTTTATGCCATTTATTTTTAATAGTGTTCTTTCTCGGGCTCAGAAAACTGATGTCCTGTAAGACTTGACAGAATCACTTTTTAAAAAATATGAATGTTAATGGTTTTTGCAAGTTTTGAAAGGTTAAATTGTTTTCCAGATTATTTCCCGGATTGTGGAAGAATGTTTTTCTGCAGTGGTGTAGACGATTTATGACGATACTGAGAAAATTTATTGGGGAAATTTACTTCTGCTATCTTCTTACGAAATACAATTTACTGCGATTTTAAAAATTTCGATGAACAAATCATCTAATAATGCAATTCCATCAATTTTTTTTTTTTCAAGTACCTAATACCTATGTAAATTCTGATACCTCTAAACACTTTAGTGTACAACCTATTTCTTTTTTTTTTTTAACAGAAACTTTGAAATGGGAGAGATACATCTTAAAATTCATAATAGAGGAAAGAATCCAAAGTCAGACCCTCATTTTACTGTTTACCTGTTTCGTTCGTGATTTGAGTTAGTTTTACTTGAATTTTAATGCTATATATTTTTTGGTATGTTTTCAAATATCCTGCATACCAGAAGATAGTAAATATCTGATCATAATCTCCAAATTCATTTTTAGTAAAAAGTTGCAAAAACAGTTTCTGGGAAAATGTTACGAATATGAACACAGTCACCAGAAAAGTCCATTAAATTTAAAAACAATGTGATAGCGTTTTATTTAAACATTTGGTCATAGGTTATAAACGATTTACCTTATTTGACATTCGTAATATTTGTCAATTTACAATGTAAGATAATAGTGATAAGTATCTTTTGAAATGAAATCTAGAATTTTTTCTTCCTTTTCCATGATCATGAAATGGCTGCTGGAGAGTATGTTTTATTAAAATACCTATGTAAATTCTGATACCTCTAAACACTTTAGTGTACGACCTATTATTTTTTTTTTAACAGAAACTTTGAAATGGGAGAGATACATCTTAAAATTCAGATGTAAATAATAGAGGAAAGAATCCAAAGTCAGACCCTCATTTTACTGTTTACCTGTTTCGTTCGTGATTTGAGTTAGTTTTACTTGAATTTTAATGCAATATATTTTTTGGTATGTTTTCAAATATCCTGCATACCAGAAGATAGTAAATATCTGATCATAATCTCCAAATTCATTTTTAGTAAAAAGTTGCAAAAACAGTTTCTGGGAAAATGTTACGAATATGAACACAGTCACCAGAAAAGTCCATTAAATTTAAAAACAATGTGATAGCGTTTTATTTAAACATTTGGTCATAGGTTATAAACGATTTACCTTATTTGACATTCGTAATATTTGTCAATTTACAATGTAAGATAATAGTGATAAGTATCTTTTGAAATGAAATCTAGAATTTTTTTTCTTCCTTTTCCATGATCATGAAATGGCTGCTGGAGAGTATGTTTTATTACTAATCTAAGTACCATCCTTCTTAAGTCACCCCTTTTTAGCACAAAGAAAGTAACTTACGTTTGGAGGCAGTATTCAACGATCATATTTCCAAGGCAGGTCCAAGAATTGTTGATCAATCCATTTTCATGCTGGACCTTTTGGGTCACGATACCCTGCAAGACATATCAACTTAGTTTTAGGTACACCACAGACCTTTAATACCTTTTCAGTTCAGCCGTCTTGTTTCCAATTGCTCCGAGAGCTACTTTTTTTATAAATTTCCCACAAAGCATCGATTCGTTTTGGCCACTTGAAACAGAATTTCAAATCGCTTCAACAAACTGTCGAAATATTCATTTGTATTGTGTGGGGTCCCACTTACGGAAGACCGAGTGGATCCTACTAACGACGTCTTTCACTTGGCAGTTTCTGGCAATTAAAATGGATGTTGGGTAGATAAGTTAAATAAATGACACAGTGATAGAGAATAATACTTTCCAAACACACTGCAGTAAACAGATTATTAATTTTTCCCTTTGGGACACTATAGAAACGCTGTTTAATGCACCTCTGCAAAAACTTTAACTCTTACTGAAAGCACTAATAGCCGAACTGGCGAGATACTTGTCTCCGCAAACTTGAAAACTAATTATTTATTTCGATATCGACTATCTAAGCAAAATAGGTGAGGATCCATCTTAATGATTCAAATCCTGGGTTTGTAATTTTCATCCACCTAAATAATACACCCATAATATCAGGGGAGGTTCAGGCATATTTGTATCATTAGGGGGCATCCATAAATTACGTGAGGTGTTTTTCCGGATTTCCCCCCCCCCCACTGGTGAGATTTAGTCTGTGAAGATCCCCTCCCCCCGCACCCTAGAAATCACCCTCGAACTTTTTGAGACTTTTTTTTTTTTTAAGGTCTCACCCTTCCAAAGCCGGTTACACCCCCACTATTTGACGAAATACCTCCCTAAAATCGACTTTCGCGTCATTTTCAGACTTTTTTTAGCTCTACAGTCCAACCAAAATCTCGCGTGAGATTTCCGTTGACCCCCATCCCCCTTTGTGAGATTTTCTGAGATTTCTCCAGACCCCCTCTCCCCCCCTATTTCACCTTACGTAATTTATGGACGCCATCTTAGTACTCTCAAGATATAGTGATAAGTATCTGTAGTACCTTTAAATTATTACCTAACGCACAGTTTAATAGAGAATTCTGTCTAATTTCCTCTCTCAAGCATTTCTGACAGAGGTAAAAGCAATGGAATATCATCACAACGAATAATGACTGGGGCCTCCTTCGAACGGATCATAACTGACTAATATGTTTATACTTGGCACTACCGGTTAAATCGTAAGCTGTAATTAGTAATTATCTTTTTGATTAATGCATCACGCAAAAATCATTAGATGACATGAAATTATTTACGATGCTTTGTTTCAAAGGACTGCTTTGAAAACCTTGGAGTCGGCAGCAGGAAGCGTCGGCAGGCTCAGAATTCGGACCCTTTCTCTGTAGCTGATTCCTGCCACTAATTAAAGCAGTGTGAGGCTTTGTGCAACCGAAGGATGGCCTTGCGTTAATGTTGACGGACATCCGCTAGGCAGGCAGATCGCAGGGTAAGATGAATTTGTCTTTACTAGGCACGAAAATTCACCAAATGATAATTAGAGAAATGGAATTGATGCCTACACAGGAAACTAACGCAGATACAGTGAATGTATTAAATCTAATAGTAATTCCAAAGCTCGAGAATTTAATTTTAAGAATTTTTTCTGTTTTATGTGTATCTTCTAAAAACTAGATTATGAGGATAGCTAACACTACTTCCATGCCGTAAAGACTGCGGGAAAACATTACTGGAGTAAATTTTACATGGAACAAAACGATTTAAAAATATATGGTATATGTTTTTACTAATGCTCTATGGTAAAACTTACAGGTTTAAAGGTAAGTCGTAATTTGCAACATGTAATCATGGCCGAAAAAGTGAAATAAAACTGAATCACTAAATTATAAAGGGCTACACTGATTCTACAGCACATGACTGAAAATTTAATAAAATTACATACTCTCATGGAACAATAATGAAATTCCAATTGTTAATAACCGATTGTATGGTCAATAAACAATATAGTGTTGTAATCCCAGGCTATCAGAATTAAGTATGAAGTATGCCGCAGCAAACTATAACTCTGTTTTGTTAATATGGTAGGAGTTTGGTAAAATTAATCGCATGATATATACATAATTATATATTTTTTTCACTTATTGCTTTACCCCTCGTCGACGACTGAGGTCATTAGAGGCGGTATGGGACTAGGCACAAGGAACGGGAAGGAATTCGGCCACGGCCTTTTTGAAGGAAGCATCCCGACATTCGCCTGGAGTGATTTGGGTAAATCATGGAAAACCCAAACCTGGGTGCCCGGAAGGGGATTTGAACCCGCGTCCTCCCGAATGCAAGGCCAGATCGTTAACCGTTCACCAACCACGCTCAGTAAGCATGATAGCAGAAATAACACTGAGTATTAAATCAGCATGTTCTGGATATGGAAATGCAGTCAGATTTCAGCTCTCAAAGAACGTGTAGTGTTGATAATGTTACGTGGAAGGAGCCATGTGAAACAGTGACGAGTCAACATACCGCAGATGATATACTGTTAACATCAGCATGTCGGTGACGCGAATTCATAAGATTTTATCCATCCAAAAATCGCCCAACGCACAAGTACAAGTACTATGTACTATCAAAATCTGATAAAAGCTGTGGGTTTGTATGAACAAAGTTGACAGAAATTAAAGTGAGGGGGAAAGGAGGAGAGAGTTTAGGTTTTTGGAAATGTAACGAAAACAGAATTTTTTATTTGTTTTAAAGTATGCGTATGCAAAATTTCATCAAAATCGGATACAAAATGTGTGTTTGTATGAAAAACATCGACCAAAACAAAAATACTAACAAACATTCGTTTTTACATATTAGATACAGGTATAATCTATACTTTCAATGCTGTCCAAGCGCAAAACGTGATACTTACAGCCACAGATATACTGTTAGCATTAGCATGTTGGTGACGTGATCTCATACGATTTTACCAATCTAAAAAGCGTCCAACGCGAATGTCATAGGTGCATCACATCATAGCATTTCGGTGACAGGAAGTCGCAAACTCATAGATTTACCCCCTTCCAAACACTAACTGACGTGCCTAATGAAGTTTTCACTTCAAACACAAGTTGTTCCGTTTGCCTTTAAAATTTAGGGACAACTGTCATAATCCCGCTGTGAGCAGTAATTTGAAATAGATGTGCTAGGATCTTATGCTTAATGAGTTCAGGACACTCCATGGATTCTGATAACAAATATAAATTATTTTGCTTCAAAAACATTCTCATATGGTCATTATTTAAATAAGATTTCGTAAAACACTTGATAAAATGAAAGTGAAACAATGTTAAACGGTTTTCACAAAAAGATAAATAAAAACCAGTCATTGAAAATCTTGTAATTGCTAAAAGTTATTTTCAATTAACCGTATAATATCTATAAGACAAAACTTACAGATGTAGCTGTGTATTCTAGATTACAAAATGGAATCTGGAAGAAAAATCATATGTAAATGACTAGCATTACCTTGAAGGCTGCTGCGATACGCAAAAATGTTATCATATTATTTTGCTCTAAATTTCAATTTATTTTAATCAACAGAAGTAGCGATTAGTTGTAGCATTAATGCCTCGAATTACCTTAAACCGAGCAGGTGGAATGTAAATTTATATCTATACACGTAACACTTCCAATTTAGAGGTGGATAGAATTACACGCGAAATTTGCTCGCTAGTGTTGAAAAAACTAATATGTGTCAGGAGAAATTGGAATATATACATTTGACCTGGACCCGTGCGCAGAGTTTGTAATGGAGATGTAGCTGTGTTTGCTTTTTTGTATGAAAAGCTGCGCCCCTTTAAATATTCTCTTCGCAGTGGAAGAAATGATTACTTACAAGCCTGTAACACAGTAAAATAAGAATTGCTTACCTAGGTTACTGCAGTGGCTCATATTTGTCCTGCAATACGACGATAAGTGCAACAGAGAGCAACGTTGACACAAACTTCCGTATAACTTACGATCACAATAGCGGAAGATTGGGGGGAAAAATCTACAGCTTTCACTGCATTGGTTCGAAAATCTAATAACATTATCTTCCTGATACAGAATTAAAAAGCAAGGAATATTTCTTTCTTCTATGTCTAGGTTATGAAATTATTTTTAATGTAGTCAGTTGTATTAAACATTTACCCATTTTCATAAGATTTGCAGTTGCTTATAACTTCACCATTTGTCAGCTTCAATTTGAGTTCGGCCATTAATAATGACAGAAAATCACTTCCACTTAAGTTCCTAATGTAATTCATATACGTTCTTCACGATGTTACACAGACGGAAAAAAAAATCCCAACACCAAGAAAGACTTGTGTTAGATAAACGAAATTTGGTAGGCGTGTTTATACATCTGAAAGATGACATCGATTCAAATTTCGCGCTTCGCGCATAAGTGTGGCGCTAGTAGCGCTACTCAGAGCTTGCAAATCAGGTTTGCTTTAAATACGCGCTGTAAAGTTTGTGAACGTTATTTACCGCTGAGATTTGACATAGTGAGTTGATGTTAGCCAAGAATGCCTTTAAGAAGACGAAGAAGCCATTATCAACAGCTCACCGAGTTTGAACGAGGTCGTGTAATAGGGCTACGAGAAGGTGGATTTTCTTTTCGCGATATTGCAGAAAGACTTGGCCGGAATGTATCCACTGTGCATGATTGTTGGGTGCAGTGGTCAAGGGATGGTACTGCCTCAAGAAGACCGGGTTCCGGGAGGCCACGTGGCACTACTGAGAGGGAAGACCGCCGTATTCGGCGTACAGCTGTTACGCATCGTACTGCGTCTGCGGCAGAAATTCGAGCTGCAGTTGGTACCACAGTGACACAACGAACTGTTAGAAATCGGTTACTTCAAGGACAGCTCCGAGCCAGGCGCCCTGTAGCGTGCATTCCACTGACTACAAGCCATCGCCGTTTGCGACTCCAGTGGTGTCAAGCCAGAGCTCATTGGAGGACGGAGTGGAGATCTGTTGTGTTTTCTGATGAAAGCAGGTTCTGCCTTGGTGCCAGTGATGGCCGAGTGTTGGTCAGAAGGAGGCCAGGGGAACGCCTGCAACCAAACTGTCTGCGGCCTAGACACACTGGACCTACACCTGGAGTCATGGTCTGGGGAGCAATTTCCTATGACAGCAGGAGCACTCTTGTGGTTATACCAAACACACTGACTGCAAATTTGTACGTCAGTCTGGTAATTCAACCTGTAGTGCTGCCATTCATGAACAGCATTCAAAGGGGAGTTTTTCAACAGGATAACGCTCGCCCTCATACCGCTGTTGTCTCGCAACGTGCTCTACAGAGTGTCGACATGTTACCTTGGCCTGCGAGATCACCAGATCTGTCTCCAATTGAACACGTATGGGATATCATTGGACGACAACTCCAGCATCATCCACAGCCAGCACTGACCGTCCCAGTATTGACAGCACAAGTACAACAAGCATGGAACTCCATACCACAAAGTGACATTCGAAACCTGTATGACACAATGCATTCACGTTTGCAGGCTTGCATTCAAAATTCTGGAGGTTACACCGGCTATTAATTTAACAGTATTTCACATTTGAAATGCATTTTCTTGAGCTTAAATTAACCTGTGATCTTGAAAATTTAATCAATTAAACATGTTAACTTGACAAATGCATTGTCCAAATTTCATTACTCTACAATAATTTTTTCTTGGTGTTGGGATTTTTTTTTCCGTCTGTGTATTACATCTTATGTATTGTATCGGAAATATGATAGGATTAAATGGAAAAAATTACTGTAAATGTTTAACTGCATTGCGGAATATTGATAGCAAAACGGATCAGAAAAGGTAACAATTGGACCATTAAAATAGAAACTAGTTTGAACCTCATCTTACGAAATTATTACCGAAATAGTATTCCTTAATGTAAGGCATCCTACTCGCCATTGAAGTGAAGATCCGTTTACGTTACAACATACAATAAAATGCATTTTAATCACATTTATTTATATTCTTCTGTATGATTTTGAAAGGCCAATTCCGTACTTGAACTTTGAATGGTATTTAATTATAAATGGTCTAGATAGACCAAATAGAGGGACAGGTATGTCACAATCTGTACAATTGGCAATCTGTCATATTTCCTCCGAGAGAAAGGATTAGATTTGGCGTAATCGAGAATGACTGGACAATGCTTCGGTATACCAAAGATCTTTTTCACGTAGTTTATTTATTTATCCTATAGCAAAGCAACTAATATAATACATATAAATATAAACAATAAATACAAGGACAAAAATGTTTGTAGCATTCACAAACCGATGTCCAGTTGTTTCATCCATGTTAAGAAAGAAGTGCTGCAACTTCTTTCATAACCTCTTGAGACGGCCCATCGTACTTTCTTACAGGGCATTATTTAATGATGTCCTCCACAGTCTGGGAAAGAGCTCCACAGCAACAGACAGGAGAATCCCGAGGTCCCCATGTATGCATGATAGTGTTGCATTTGGCATATCCTGTTCTTCCATGGTTTAGTTTAACCCACTGGTTTCTCTTCAGATGGAATCCCGGAAGTCCAGTTTGTAGGAGCTTCAATATCTTGACGTTTTACAGATGCAGAGCTCCAGCTTTGTCACCATTTTTCCTTGACATTAAAATCTGATACGACATGCCACAATGGATTTAAGACGGGTTGGGGGTAGGTCATTACGGACCTCCTGGAATGGGCGATCTTGTGGATGGTCAAGATGATGTAACTTTAATTTAATTGCAATGGAGCACGCGCTCCGGTGGTAATTTCCCTACACAGCCATCCTCCACCTTTCCTGTACCTACGAACATTTACGCTCTCCAAATTTTAACTTTAAATTCTTTCAACGTTTTTGGTAAATTATTCATCATTTCCCTAGGTAACTTATTCCAATCACTGATACCCTTACCTAAAATAGAGAATTTTCCCACACCCTTGTGCCTGAAATCGATTTTTTTTTTAAAACTGCTTTACGTCTCTCAACAGCGAGGTCTTTAGAGACGGGAAAGGATGGGGGGCAAGGATGGGGGCAAGGAATGGGAAGGAATTCGGTCATGGCCTTTTGAAGGAAGCATCCCGGCATTTGCCTGGAGTGATTTGGGAAACCATGGAAAACCCAAATCTGGATGCCCGGACGGGGATTCGAACCGCAGTCCTCCCGAATGCGATGCGAGAGCGCTAAACGTTACACCGCCCCACTCGGTGCCTGAAATCCAGTGCCAGCTTGTGGTCACGGTCATCTTTTCCCTTCCATGCACTACTTTTCATACCTACACCAATATCTTTCCATACCACATCACCAGTATACGCCTCATACACTCCCATGACCCTCCTCATCCTCCTCCTGTCTTGCAATGAATCCAATTCCAGCTCTTTTATCATATCTGTTACCGATTGCATTCTGCGATAATTTCCAGAAACAAATCTAGCAGCCCTTTTCTGCACCCTCTCAACTCTTGTATTTGATACGCAAAATGTGGATCCCATACTATGCTACCATATTCGAGCAATGGTCTGACCAATGTTTTGTAACCCAGTTCCTTTACTTTTCTCGTCCATCCTCTCATCACTCTCTCCAACAGTGCAGAAACATGTGCCGTTGCTTCTTGACGTCTTACCTCCGGGTGTGTTATGTTACAGATGATTTGTAACCAGGGGACTGGGGTGGATTTTAGTGTGCCAGTTATTACACTCATATACTTGTTCAGACGAACGTCTATTTTTCTAGTATGAGCACTACATTGCCAAACTGGAACACAATGTCAGGGTAAACCATGGTGAGGGCGGTTGTTCGTAGTGAGTTCGAATCAGTAGACCAGTAGTGAAATGGACGGAATTTTTGAAAATTACGGGTTTGGTGATCAAGGCGCTGAAGACAGCTTACCAAGTCCAGACTAGGCGAGGTGCTGCAAGATGAAAATTTTTTAGGGACTTCTGGTTCGGCTCTTTTGGTGAACACTTCTAGAGAAATGGACCAGTGGTCAGTGGCGTTGTTGTAGGACCAACTCTTTACACAATCCTCAGAGTGAACGTGTGGTCATCGCTCCCTGTTGGGGAGGAACATCCGGTTGTGGTGATATTCGACGCCTCCGGTAAAATGTCCACATCAGAACTACTAATCCACACACATACCTTGTAAAGCCAACACAGACTCTCATATTCATTCAATGTTGCCGGGTTGTGCAAATTTCATTGTAGTGCCAATGATAATAAATCCTTAGCTTTTTCTTTAGATGAATCATGACTTAATTTTTAATTTTTTTTTTGAGCTACGTCATAATTGCTTGCGTTATAATTCGTTTATCTCAAGTAGTCATTAACTAATTAATTATAAATACTGTCACAATTATCAACGAATTTATAAAGCTTAAATTATCTGATCTCAAAAGGGCCGTTACTATATAGTTTGTTAGATTTAATTTGAAAGCTTGATAAATTAAGCTCACAAGACTAATTACCAGTTAAGTCAGAATCACATAACGTTTATTGAACCAAAAAGAGACCCGAAAATTAGAATTATGAATACATAATAATTGGACGGAAATTAATAGCAGCCAGTCAGCATTCCATAAGTTACAAACCCCCAAATATCTTGTTTTAGTATCAATTATAATAGTTATAATGAGGGCCAGATTAGTCGAGCGTTAAAAAAGAAGTACTATCGACAGAAACATCGTATTAATACCAAGGACCTTTCCTTTCTGCCGTTTGTGGGTGCTCTAAGTTCTAAAATAGGTTGATGGCTGAATCAACACGGGGTCAAGACAATTTTCAGCCCACCCGCAAAAATTAAAAACTTGGTAGGCAGCATTAGAACTAAGTTTAAGAACCCCTGATTTGTATTATATACCTTGTGAATGTGGCCGTGCTTATTTCAGACAAACGCAGCGGCGTATTGTGCAGCGATGTGTCGAACACGTAAGAAATATTCGTCGTCGTCGGGGACAAGAAGAGAAATCACTTGTGGACAAACACAGTGTCCAAGAAGGTCATACAGTACATTTAATTTCGAAGAAACTAGAATTTTAGCTCGAGTCGGAGATTTTTGGGGCAGCATTATAACAGAACAACTAATACTCTTGTTAGCAGGAACACTGGTTATCAACTCAGTGCGGCCTGAAACCTGGCTATGAAAATGTTGAATCACCATCGCCTCAGTAATGAACAGCAGACTGGATGACGTCATCGCGCTGGGTTGGTTTTTCTCTTTCACCTTTTCCACGGTAGCGTGTAAACAAACAGTTATTCAGAGACATCTATGGTTCAATATGAGGGCTGAATAGACGTCTTCGAAAGGTTTCACAAGTATAACAATTTTATGCGGCTGGAAGCCCGAGAAGAGTGAAAAACCTCGATCTTAGTATCAATATTATGGGAATTTTTGTTGACTTCGTCCAGAAAGTCTTATGTTCGCCTGTGCAATGGGCCATGAACCCATCGCGGTTCAGGCTCACCTGTAACATTACTTGGTCGGTTTAACCGAAGAAAACGCGTGATAATCACAAAAGACGTTAGAGTTTAATATGTCGCAGTTCGGCGTGCTATCAGCACTGGTGAGCGATCGCGGCTGGCGAATTGCCGATGAAAGCGGTGGCGCTCCATTGACGTGACTTGACTCGCCGACTATGGCTATAAATCGCCGGGCCTCGCCCCGCCTGTGACGCCTTTGTGGGCCGCCTTTGTGGCTTGCCGGACGCTGTCATAAACCCGTCACTTCCCACACCGACCTCAGACTGCATTAATTAACGCCGCATATTGATGACTCCCGCCAAGGCATCACCAGATTCAGCGCGCTTTTAGAGGGAAAAAAGTTCTGAGCCCAGCCTGTAGCCAGGCTGACTCGTCGGAGAGCTTGTCATAAGCATACAATGGCCATATAATCAATCAAGTTGTCTAAGCGTTGTGTAAATTCTCGTTTTATAAACTACAGATTTTTTAGACCAGTGTTTTTTGACCTGTGGGTAGCGATCCACAGGGGTTCGCCAAGTCCGGCTTGGGTGGCCGAGGTCGCAAGCCAAGTAAACGTAAAAAGCAAGGGTTGTAGGTCTTAAGCCGCGTTCCCACGACGTCTTGTGACGAAGGTGGGACGGGACGGGACCTCATTAGCCGAAGTGTAGGGACGAGCGCGTGCCACAGGTTAGCCCTCGCCGCCACCTTCCCCCCCCCCCCCCGTAGTTGTCTAGAGTCTTGTTGCAGTGAACGTAAGCAAACTGTTCGTTTGTGGCCGCCTCCCGTGCCGCCACCGCGGCAAAGAAAACGTGGTGTGTCTAAAAAGTTCCGTGAATGGTGTCATATCTGAACGGAAAATTGGCATGCGCATGGGTCTTCAGAGACTTGAGGAGAATCGATACACAGCATGAACTGCATGTGACTCACAATGTAAACAGACTGCGACCAGTTGGGAGGAAGTGTCACAGCGCAATGGAGCAACGTGCAAACCTCAAGTTCTGCTATAAATTGGGGAAGACTGCAACGGAGACACATGCCACAGTTGCACAACACTGGAAAATGGATGCTGCTCCATGACAATGCCCCTGCACACTGCGCGATCCGTGTGCGCCAGTCCCTGGCGCAGAAGATGGTAACTGTTCTTGAACACCCTCCGTACTCCCCTGATCTGGCTCCTGCGGACTTTTTCCTGTTTCCCCGCTTGAAGGCGGCCATGAATGGTGAACGTTTTTCGGACGTGAATGCCATCAAATATCGAGTGACAGCCGTTCTGCGATCGATTCCACAGGAGGTCTTTGCTGATAGTTTCCAGAAGCTATATGAACGTTGTCAAAAGTGTGTTGTAGCCGGTGGCGACCATTTTGAAGGGCAATAAAGAAATTTTATATGCATCTTTTGTTTTGTTTGTTGTCTGACAGCATTCACCGAACTTTTAAGAAACACCACGTATATCACAGCATTAAAGTTCCCGCGACTAAATTGCACAGCATTTGATTCCTTGATCAGTAGGTGTAGTCTTGTAGTGTTCTAGGCGATCACTTGCCCAAATACTTCAAATTAATTTTGAAGTCAGTATCCAGGGCGGGCGAGCATAAAAAAGTTAAGCAATAGGAGCTATGACCTGAGAAGCAGCACGCATATCAGCAAGCCAGTTGCCAAACGCCTGTCATAATTGCAAGCTGTTAAAGTTACTTCATACAGCAGGCTAGCGAGGAGTATTGCCCTCTCCACATAGTGATGATAGGAAGGGGGAGTATCTATTTAAACCCTGGGAGCAGGGGTCTGGGGGTCTCTCGACGAAAGTCTTTCAACGCACCATATCGACGCCGGGGGGTCGTCGCCGGCGCCACCCAGGCGGCTGTTGCAGACAAGAAGATGATGCCTGGCGTCTATTACTAAGGTGGGCTCTGCTGCAATAGCTGGGTGTGGACAGTTAAAGAGTCAATCATTTGGTCATATTTATGTGGGCATAATCTTGTAGAGGTCTTATCAATATTCCAGTTAGTTTGGGCTGCGAGGCGCCCATAAGTTACATGCTCGCCGTTGTCTTTGGCCTTGCGTGGAATGATCCGGTGAACGTATATCCAGTTATAAAGCCAGCAAAACATTGTAGATATTCACATATGCCATCAGACATTGCTTATGTAAATAAAGGTGTAAACATGAAACTGCCGTTGACAGTAATTTAACCTCCATTCCTATATTAATATTTGAATGTACTGAGCCATATAACCTATCAGGTGTTTCAGTAGGAACCTATGACGGATATTCATATCAGAACATTGGTCTATCTTCTATGTCGGCCCTTATCCTCGGCTCCAGTGGAAGTTACCCTGTCGGCTCTTATCAATAAGCTGGCAGGGATACTACAGTCTCAATAGAAAAAAATTAAACACGTCGTTTTTTAAATCACTGACATAATTTTATTAAAGACTTATGGTCACTAAAGTTTTTTTTACGGACATTTTTTTTACTTGTAAATGGGTCACGTATTCAAAATGGTTGAAAACACTGATTTCGACTATTTAAAATTTGGTTACTCACCTGGGTGACTCTGTTGGTTGCGGCACCTTCCATTCTTCCATATGAGGAATGGAAGGCCTTTGAATAAGTTGAGAACAGGAGTATCAAGATGCAGAAATACTCTGAAAAATTGGGGATACACAGACGACGACAAATGTGACTGTGACTCCATTCAGACACCTGAGCATCTCCTCGAGCGCAGAGACATGGGCTGCGTGCGCCAAACAGTAGACTTGTTTTTAGCCAGCGATCAAAACAGTTCTGGAAAGACGCAATTTGTAACAGACCAGACACGGAAAGTAAAGTACGTAAGTAGCGGCACCATGATCGTGTCCGGTGCTGATTCGGGGTTTAGCTGGTGTGAGTCCTGGTGATGGAGGAAATTTTAACCATCCGTCAGGGTAGGAGAGGTGGATGTGCACAATTCCTAATCACCAGATTGTACGTCAAACTCCTGAGTTACATTCCAAACATCCCCGCAGTGTTTTTGGAGTGAGTCAATACGAGTATCTTTATGGTGATTCGTCGGTCAAATAGGACGTTAAGATTGGCGAAAGAGTAGTCCTAAATGGGCGACACCGGGATTCTGTCTCCCGTCTTTCATCTCTCATCCACAACACAAACAATACACTGATCAAACACAATGGGAAACTACCCTTGTTCATCATCGCCCCGGTTCCTTCCCGTTAAGGGATAAACACACCTCATGGCAAGAGTCTACTCTCGGCTACAGGTACAGTATCCAAAGAAGAAAAAGGCTTTGGTTAAAGATAAAGTTACTCGACGAAAAAATTTCCTCCTCAACGCTATATCGTGTAAGTTGTGCAGAACTCATTCTAAACCTACGTCATCTGCTTTTCTTATATAATTGTTTTCCTCTTTGCAGGCACACTTTTCGTTGGATAATTAGATCAGAGAGAGCATTCTGAATAAGGAAAGTGAACTAAATCAAAAATGGCTTTTACGAATGAACTATGCTGCATGCGCCTCAATTGGTTTCTGAAAATCGTGGGTTTTTAATATCTTGCTGGCCGGATTGCGAACCAAACTCGAGTTCTAACAAAATTCAGAGCTAAAAGGTTTCCCTCGCAAACCATATCGGTGTCATATATATCTTAAAAGTTTAGAATGTGCTATAGCTTCGAGATTTGTTCAAACATCACGTAGAACATGCTTAAATCTAGTAGGTTGGTAAAAGTGCTTGTAGTATGAGTTTTGGTTGAATTCTGACAAAGCATAGAAAATTTGATCGTTAGTAGAAGGTTTCAGAAACTGCCTAGAAGAGAAGAAAGCATATTATTTTGTACTCAGATCTAAGATTGTGGAAACGATCTTCTTTTTTCTTCTTTTAACTTGTGTTTCTCACACTAAGGAGTCGTTTATGCAGAATTTATGAGATATGAATGGGTTTTCAACAGTTATAATTGATTTTGTCCTGTTATTTCATTGGTATTTACCCCTTTGACGAGACCGCTGTTCATCTAAGTTTCCTTGTATTACCATATTTTATACACTGCTTTCATTACGTCACATCTGATGATTTACTGTAAAATTTGGAGTCGGAAATTTAAAGCATTTCCAACTTCGGTTAGAAATTTTTTTTATGTGATTGTTGGATATGCTTGCTGTCCATACTTCTGAACCATTTGGATATATAAATAATAACTATAACAATTAATTATACCTTAGCTGCTATATAACCAAAATCGCTCATTCGTTGATTTCGTAAAAACACAGTTTCTAGTTTTAGTTAAAATTTTGGTACATTGTTTCCAAAGAGTCGTGTTCTGCATCAGTTATTATCAGCTATTTATTATAAGTATTATTATTTATTATAAGTATTATTATAAGTATAATACAATACAATAATTTTTATGATAAATGTATACTCGTTTGTATATTTTCACATCATAAGATAATTTTTTTTATACATTAAGATGAATTGTGAAAGTGAAGTCTTCTTCGGGAGAGCAGATGAGGAGGTGGGAGTTGAAGCTGTAAGAACTTCATCATTTAGTTTTTCTTAGTATGCCTTAAAAAACAATTAGAACAGAAATTTCATCTCGCTTTGATCAGTTATCAATGACTGTATTCTTCGTGGACAGCGTATTTTACATTGCTGTGTACGCCAACACTTGAAATAATCTATTCGTAATTTCTGCATCTCATCAACTTTCATAAACATCTACATATGGTTTAAAAGTCTTTCAGGTTTATTGTTTAGCAGATTCGCCTTCATCTATAACCTATTTAGTCACAGACTTACTAACCTTTCTCATTTTCTTGAGCCTGCTATCAAGTGATAACTGTTGGTCATACACCTCTTTTTCCTACACATACTACACTTAATTCTTTGCCCAAATTCCTGCGGGGCTCATTGTAAACATAGGCTGAGCACATATCACGACTATTTTTACCAACATAGAAATCGAATCCCCTTCTGGTCATTCAGATTTTAGTATTCCATAATTTCCTGAAGTTACTCCAGGATTCCGGGTTGGTTCTTTCAAAAAGACCATGGTCGAATTCCTTTCTGTTTGCCTCAAGTCCTTTCCTGCCTCTAATGACCTCGATGTCGAAAGGCATAAAGCCATTAGGAAAAAATGCTACATGAAAATTGAATGAGCAATCCGGTTTAATTCTTTGATACCGTCTCTTATTCTCCACTTTTATACCAGCTACTAAATTCTTAGCTCGATCATAAATTATTTTTCCACATAGATATTGAAGCCCTGGTCACTATACATAGCAGTGCACAAAATTCCACTAACGTCTGCCGATTTCACTTAAGAAACATCTGCTGACTCGAAATTAGCGTAGGTGATACCCGTTTTCAAGAAAGGAGATCGGAGAGATCCTAGGAATTATCGACCCATATCTCTAACATCTGTTTGCAGTAGAATTCTGGAGCATGTAATATGATCTAACGTTATGAAGTATCTAGATGAAAACGAGTTACTTACAACAAACCAACACGGATTTCGGAGGAACAGATTGTGTGAAATGCAACTCGCCCTATTTTCGCATGACGTAATGAAAGTTATTGATGCAGGATCACAAGTTGATGCAATTTTCTTGGATTTTCAGAAAGCTTTTGACTCTGTACCACACTTTTAGCGAAGATTCGAGCATACGATATATTGGATCAGATTTGTGAATGGATACGCTATATTCTAACTGGTCGGTCACAGTATGTAGTTGACGGAGAAGCCTCTTCAAAGCTAGATGTTACTTCGGGCGTTCCTCAAGGAAGTGTAATAGGACCACTTCTTTTCCTAATTTTTATAAACGATCTCGGTGACAACGTTAATTGCAGGATGCGATTGTTTTATGATGATGCACTTACCTATAGGGAAGTGAGGTGCTCCGACGACTGCTTAGAAATTATTTCGGAATGGTGCTGTAAATGGCAGCTTACACTTAACTGCAAAAAGTTCAAGGCAATACAAATAAGTAATAAAAAGCACCAGTTTGCTCACGAGTACAAAGTTAACAATTCAGTTGTTGACACGGTAGATTCCATGAAGTACCTAGGCGTAACAGTACAAAGCAACACGAAATGATACTTGTCCATAACTTCTGTCGTAGGCAAAGCTGATTCTAACCTATGATTCGTAGGTCGTATTTTGAGAAGTTGCAATGCTCATACAAAGGAAATAGCGTACAAAACACTAGTGCCGGTGTTGTCTGACAATGAGCAAGCCCTGTTGAGTAATGGGTATAACTCTTTTAGGCTAGCTGCAAATTTCCGTCGTATCTCCTCGATGTGAGGTTTCCAGGTTAAACGAGTGTTCAGAATCACGTAGAGGTATTTAGCTGTGGTCGACCACTCGATGTCTTCACCATTTAGGTGCAAATTATGGATACGGTTTTGCCGGCAGTCACGCTTCTCCAGGCGCCTGGTCAGAATAATAGCTTGAGACTTTGTCGTGTTTAAGGTTATTCTACAACGTCTGGCCCAGGCTTCAGTCTGCTGGAGGACTTCTTGTAATCTTCTGATTGCAGCGGTTTTACTTCTATGCGCCGTGAAGAATGCAGTGTCGTCTGCATATAGGGCAGTATGTACTGTGGCTGGAGCTGGTATATCCGCGGTATATAAATTATACAATACCGGACCTAGGACCGACCCTTGCGGCACTGTGGCGTTTATGGGGCGACTAGTTGACAGATCATTGCCAACTGGTTGAGCGATTTCTTATTTTTCTTTCCGTCGGCCGCGGGCATCTATGTTCGCGGCGGAATAAAGGTCAGCTGGCGTAATGCAGATATCCGCTGGCCTATGCAATATTTGCGTGCCTTGTTCCACAAGGAAGCTATATATGTGTATTCCTTTTTTTTGTATGAGTTACTATTATTGTCACGCTCAAGTCCGCAACGGTTAGGTTTGCGTGCTTAAACATTGCAGCGAGTTAAGCTTATTATTAAACTGTCGAAATAAGAACTAAATAACGTGTGAAGATATTACAGCTCAGATCCGGATTGCATCTTGCTGGAAGTAACAGACGGTGTTCGCATTGCAGCCTGGCCATGCGAGTAGATCCTGCATTCATAAGGTGAGTGGATTTCTGATTTGCGCTATTGCTGGCCGAATCGCTGCTGCCGAATTTCGGGTGTCTGTGGTCGGTGGGAGTGAGGAGAGAAATCGCTCACCAATTAATTAATCACGGTTACGTTCCCTGCGGGAAGTCACTATTTATACGTGGCTTTCCCAAGATAGATTATCCCAAGCATCTATTTTTTGGTCCTCCTGGTGTCGGATATGACACGATCAGTTTGATTAATATAATCTTTGTATAAGCAAGTTACGCTATACTTCAATCATATTTTACAATATGGCTTTCGGGACAAAAGTTGATTCTGTAGAATTCAAACGGAAGCTAGCGTTATTAACTTCAAAGTCGGATATGATTTTTGAGAGAGTTAATAAATTGTATAAGATTTCTATGAACATCTCTTCGTTTGATTCCCGGACCAATGAAAGTTTTATGACGGATTCTGAAACAATTGATGACCTTCAGATCAAGTTTGACTCTATGATAAATCAGATTAATGATTTACATTGACTAAAGATCCTGAATATACACCTGATTATACCCCATAGCTGCATTTGAGGATTTGTACACGCGTATTAAACGAACTCGCAACAAAATTAGTGCCTCTGCTGTGACATTGCCATCGCGTCCGAGTGAACGTGAACACATTAAATTACCTCCTATAGATATTCCTAGCTTTGATTGTAGTATGGAGAAATGGTCAGTATTTTATGAATCTTTCAAAGCTAATATTCATGATAACGACCAGTTAACTAACTCACAGCGTGTGCAATATCTTGTAAGTAAACTAACAGATAATGCATTGAAGTTAACTGCAGGTATTGTACCTACAGCAGAAACATACCAAATAATGTGAGAAAGTCTAGTAAATCGATACCAAGACAAACGCCTGTTAGGTACTCACTATTTAAATATCATTTTGGATATAAAGCCTAGCAACAATAATCCAAACAGCTTGGATACATTTATAGAGAAATATTCAGCAGCAGTTGCAGCTTTGAAACAATTAGGCATTCATGATCTTACAGATTTTATTTTATTTCAATGTGCATTGCGTAAGATCGATGCTCAAATTGTACAAGCCTTTGAAATGTCAGTACGCGATAAAGAAATGCCCACTTACAACGAATTAACTTTATTCGTGAAAGATCAGGTTAAAATTTCTAAACGTTCAAGCAATATGAACAGTGCAAGTTCGGGATTATATTCTCGCTCTTCAGATCACATGAACAAGCGACTGAATGAAAATGTGACACGCGGGCGTACTTCCAAAGCATTTGTTTCTAAAGAAGATAACGCAATAGTCAGAGACAATATGGCAACTAAGCTTATCTCTGGATCCTGTGTTTATTGCAAGCAAATAGATCATACATTACTCTATAATTGCTCATACTTCAAATCTTTGGGTTCGCCACAGAATAGATATGAATTTGTAAAATCAAAAAGAGGCTGTGTGAACTGCGTGGGAATTTCTCACACGTTTCAAACTGCAAATCGTCGTCTGTTTGTAAGTTATGCAAGAAACGACACCACACTCTCTTACATTTTGATAGGAAAAATACGCAGACTCATTCCACTCGTCTCAATACGAGTGAGAATTGCGCGTTGCAAGCCATTTCCAACAACAGTGTAAGAACAGACCGCGCCAAAACTGGCTTACCTTGCGCTATTGATGTCGACACCAACTGTTCTGGTCCAGTGGTCGCATCATCGGCTCATATAAATAATGAATCTCCGCTTTCCTTGAACGTTAGTGTAAAGAATAATTTTCATATATTACTTTCCACAGCTCAAGTGTATGCCAAGTCCACTGATAATAATTATCAAGTAATTAGGTGTCTAATTGATAATGGATCACAAAATCATTTAATTACCATCGATTGTTGTAAGTGATTGAACCTACAGATAATTCCATTAAATAATTCCTATGTGAGGGGTATAGGTTCGAGTTCGCGACCGATTTATGGTTATGTGAATATCGAAGTACAATCCCGTGTATTTAAAAGTAACAAATATAACATTCAAGCTCTAGTTGTTGATTCTATTACAGACCAATTACCTTCTCATTTTATAGAAAAGTGTGACATGTCATATTTGGACAACCTACCTTTAGCTAATTTAACATGGAATATTCCGGGTAAAATTGATCTTGTGTTGGGTGCTCAGCTTTTTCCGTATATTTATTTCGGAGAGAGAGTTGAATCAGGTACTATGGCACCACCTGCTTTACTGACCGCCTTCGGTTATGTGTTGATGGGAGAATATTCTAGTATTCATACTCACCCTACATCTTTTACTGCTCTAGCACTCAATGAATTGGTGCAAACATTTTGGGAATTAGAGGAGATATCTCACAAAAAATTCCTAAGCCCTGAGAATAAAGAGTGTGAGAATTTATATACTTTATCTGTGAGTAGGAACAATGAAAGTAGATATACTGTGGCTTTACCGTTCCTTTCAGATCCTAATGAGCTTGGCAATTCTCGTTTCAATGCTTTACGCCGATTTATGGCGCTCGAAAGGAAATTTAAACTATGTCCCACACTCCGAGAGAGCTATAATAAAGTTATTGAGGAATATATTACAAATGGTTACTTAACAGAAGTTCGTGAATCAGAGGTTAGCGATGACGGGTATTATATTCCCCATCATGCAGTTATCCGCCCTGATAAACCCATGCCTCGCATTGTACTTGATGCAAGTGCTAAAACTCATACTGGTTTGTCATTAAATGACATTTTTCATACCGGTCCTAATTTACAGGCCGATTTATTCTTGCTTTTATTAAACTTTCGGTTATTCCCGATTGCTATTACAGCGGATATCAAGCAAATGTATTTGCAGATTGGTGTTGTTAATGACCATCGCAGATTTTTGCGAATATTATTTCGTTTTGATGATAGCGAAATAGTTCGGACATTTCATTTTAACCGTATTCCTTTTGGGTTAAAATCGAGTCCTTTTCTAGCTATGCGCACTTTGCGACAGCTGGCGGCTGAAGCGAGTTCTCAGTTTCCTGAAGCCTCTGAAGTCGTCAAGACTAAAATGTATATGGACGATTTGGTTCATTCTGTTCCTGATGAGGAAACAGCTTTTCGTTTATCCCGAGAACTAATCTCATTATTGAAGTCTGGAACTTTTGATTTAGTAAAATGGTCCAGCAATTCTTCTGGGTTACTCGATAGTCTTCCTGATTCTCATCGAAGCCCAGTAAACTTTTCAGAAGGAAACGTAGTGACGTCAGCTAAGGTTCTGGGGTTAGCATGGAAACCTTCAGACTACGTTTTCTACTTCACCACGACCCAAGTCTGTGAAAAGTGCACGAAGCGGAACATATTATCTGTAGTGGCTCGTTTGTTTGATGTTTTGGGTCTGGTTGCTCCGGTTATTTTGTTAGCCAAGTTGTTAATTAAAGAACTGTGGCTAAGTAAAATTGATTGGGATGATACCCCGCCCGAGAGTGTGTTACGCCGATTTGCGGCGCTCACTCAAGAATTACCTCTTCTTTCCACTATGGAAATCCCTCGTCATGTAGGTGCATCAAAGGACTGCAAGGACAGTATTGTTGCCTTTTGTGACGCAAGTGTGAACGGTTATGGTTCTGTTATATATTTACATACTACTGATGCGTCAAGCATATCTGTTCGACTATTATGTGCTAAGTCCAAGGTTTCACCTACCAAAATAACGACACTTGAGCGTCTCGAGTTATGCGCCGCGCTTCTGATGTCGAAATTAGTTAAATTAGTTAATGAAACCTATCGAGATCGAGTCCATATAGTAGGCACCTATGCCTTTTCAGACTGTACGGTAGCTTTGTCCTGGATTCATTCTTCCCCGCATCGTTGGTCTGTTTTTGTGAGTAATAGGGTCGCTCAATGTCAAGAGAACCTTGCTCCGCAAAACTTCTTTCATGTTGCGGGAATCGAAAATCCAAGTGACTGCCTCTCTCGAGGTATGTTACCGTCACAATTAGTTTCTCATAGCTTGTGGTGGAATGGACCGTCTTGGATGCATCGTCCCACTTCTGAGTGGCCCATTAAAACGTTTTCTCCGGGTGATTGTAAGGAATTACCGGAACACAAGACGAATGTTTTCACCATTACTACCACTCAACCTGAACCTTCCGTGCTGTATGGTTTATCTCAGCGCGTGTCTTCTTGGGACAAATTATTGAGAGTTGTGATTTACATTTTTAGATTCATAAAGAAGATTACCCCTTCTGGTGGGGTAAAGAATTTGTTCTTTGCTGAAAGGGCAATAATTCGTGCGGTACAAGATGTTCACTTTGCAGTAGATATTGCTCTTCTAAAAAAGAATAACTTGCCTTCCAAGAAGCTGCTGACGACTGTCTAAGTCGGACTTACCCTTCGAAGCTAAACATCCAGCGCTACTTCCCAAGCATGACCATGTTGTGCATCTTATTATCAGACATTACCATGTTTTGAATTGTCATGCAGGGGCTGGTCTATTGATATCGATTTTGCGGCAGCGCTACTGGATTTTAGCTGCGAGGATTGTTGTTCGGTCCATGGTACGTAAATGTAATTTTTGTTTTAGAGTTAACCCTACTCATCCTACTACTAAGATGGCAGATTTGCCTCCCTGTCGCATACAGGAAGCTAAGGCTTTCGTTCATACTGGAGTAGATTACGCAGGTCCGATTCCTATAACCCTTACACGACGCCGTGGTCAACACTCTCAAAAGGCGTACATTTGTCTTTTTGTGTGCCTTGTCACTAAGGCTATACACATAGAGCTGGTCTCAGACTTAACGTCTGATACATACTTAGCCGCATTCAAGCGCTTTATTGCAAGACGACGACCTGTTTCTTGTCTATATTTAGACAATGGTACTAATTTTGTAGGTGCCAAGGCTCAGTTAGAAGAGTTGAACAAAGCTCTAAAACCTGAATTAAGTAGTCACCGTATCGAGTGGAAAATGATTCCTCCGCGTGCTCCGCATTTCGGAGCATTGTGGGAGTCTAATATAAAGAGTTTGAAGACCCATTTACTTAGAGTGATTGGAAATCAACTTCTCACTTATGAAGAACTGCAAACGGTTCTAGTTCAGACTGAATGCGTTATGAATTCGCGACCTTTAAATGTAGTGTCGTCGGATAAATACCCAGAAGTTATTACTCCTGCACATTTTTTGATGTCAACTCCACTACAGTACTTACCGGCCGCTGACATGTCTTGTTCGAATCTAAACCAACGTAAGAAGTTGTTAGATCAGATGGTCCAGTCATTCTGGAAAAAATGGCGACTTGAATATTTGCACACCCTGCAAGTTAGACATAAATGGTCGACACCGGATAACCCTGTTCAAGTGGGTACAGTTGTAATCGTGGGGCAAGATGATTCTCCCCCTTTGAACTGGCCCTTAGGGGTGATTATTAAAACTTATCCTGGTTCAGACAATGTCACTCGGGTGGCGATGGTGAAGACACGATTCGGCACTTTCAAGCGTCCAGTGGTTAAACTTTATCCCATACCAACACAATAATATTTTTTGTATCATTCCTTTTAATGTATTCAAATTTATTAATAGCCTTTTAATTTAATCTTTCGTCAATCCTACTCTCAACCCCTATCTTCATTATTACTTTAAATCAGTAAAGTTACTTTAATTTTTATGTCACAACTTAGAATATCCCATAATATGGAGGAAAATTATTTTTATTTTTTGAAAGTCCTAAGAACTTTCAAGGGGGGGAGCATGGTTGAGCGATTTCTTATTTTTCTTTCCGTCGGCCGCGGGCATCTATGTTCGCGGCGGAATAAAGGTCAGCTGCCGTAATGCAGATATCCGCTGGCCTATGCAATATTTGCGTGCCTTGTTTCACAAGGAAGCTATATATGTGTATTCCTTTTTTTGTATGAGTTACTATTATTGTCACGCTCAAGTCCGCAACGGTTAGGTTTGCGTGCTTAAACATTGCAGCGAGTTAAGCTTATTATTAAACTGTCGGCGAGTTATGCCAAGTTTGGAGACGATTAAAATAAGAACTAAATTACGTGTGAAGAGATTACAGCTCAGATCCGGATTGCATCTTGCTGGAAGTAACAGACGGTGTTCGCGTTGCAGCCTGGCCATGCGAGTAGATCCTGCATTCATAAGGTGAGTGGATTTCTGATTTGCGCTATTGCTGGCCGAATCGCTGCTGCCGAATTTCGGGTGTCTGTGGTCGGCGGGAGTGAGGAGAGAAATCGCTCACCATTTAATTAATCACGGTTACGTTCCCTGCGGGAAGTCACTATTTATACGTGGCTTTCCCAAGATAGATTATCCCAAGCATCTACCAACCTTCACCCCGAATGATCTCCCAGATATTTAGCTCCTGATCAGCTTTAAAAAAGGGCCGGGGAAACCCTGGTTATTAAGTTTGTAGAGCAAGCCGCTGTGCCAAACGGAGTCGAATGCCAATGTGACATCGAGCAATACTAGTGGACAGTATCCTCGAAAATTGGAGGTAGTAGTGGCACGTTCTACTATGCTCATAATTTGTTGAACCCAAACTGGAATTCCGGAACGATGTTTTCGTTCCGTATGTGTGCCTCTAGTCTCTTTAGCAATAATCTCTCAAAGATTTTACTCATTGAGGGGAGCAGGCTGATGGGGCGGTAGTTCTGAGAGAATGTCGTATTCTTCCAAGGTTTTGGCACAGAAACAACTGTAGCCTGCTTCCAACATCTTGTGTAGTGCTGGCTGCGTACAACTATGTTAAAGATTTCTATGAGGTATTCGATGGCTTGTAGTGGAAGGTTCGTCAGTAGGTCGTTGCTTACATTATCAATTCCCGGAGCCTTCCTGGGGTGTAGTTTGCTCAATATGTTTCGAACTTCATCAGAGGTGATCTCTTCTATTGTGTAATCATCATCCTCGACTGCTAGAAAACAGGCAAGTCTTCGGTGGATGTCTGCGGATTCTTCTTCATCATTATCTTGGGAAAGTCTGAATTGCTTCTCAAAATGGTCCGCCAGAGCGTTGGCCTTGTCTGTGTCGTTAAACACAAGACCCCTTTCGCCATGAAGTGGGGGCAGTCTGGTACGCCGCTTTGTCTCTAGCCAAAGGTTTCCGTCGTTAAAGTCTAAGGAGGCCAGATGTGACGATCACTCTCAGTTTTTATGCTCTTCGAGCGCCGCTTTCAGCTCGCGGTGGAGTCGATTTAGTAACCGCCTTGTTTCAGGGCGTCTGGTTAGTCGCCATTCCTTAGCCACCCTGTTTTTATGCCTTATCTGTGCTAATAGGTGTGGCGGCAGTTGGCGAGGCCTGGGTCTTTCAGTTGCAGGAGGCGTTGCTGTGTTAGCCGCTTTGATGATGATTTTGGAGATTGCGGTCTCCATTTGTGTCGCATCTTGGGGCCTCAGGCGGTGAAGAGATTCCGTGATCTCTTCACGGAAATTTTCCCAGTTGATCTTGTTGTAGTTAATCAGGTTGGTAGTTATTGGTCTCCAGGAGAGTACGTCGATATCTAGCAGGACTGTAGAGTGATCTGACGAAAGCCTGTTCATTGTGTGCGTGGAGATGAAGCCTTCAATCCCCCGCCTGATCACAATGTCCAGGACTTCTGGCCATCCGCCATTCCATGGGTGGTGCGTTGATTCCACCGGTCTCCAGACTAGCTAGTTCCGTCTGACTGCAAGCCTGTGGAGCAGCTGTCCTGCTGGGTTTGTAGTTCTCGAGTGCTAATCGGGGTGTTTTGAATTAGGATCACCCCCGATGATCAGCTTGCCTCGGATGGAAAGGAGACGATCAAAGTCCTCTTCTATTGGCTGCCTCCGCGGTGGTCTATATGCTGATACTATTGAGACTGGCTCAGTGGGAGTTTTTACTTCGATGGCCCTGATTTTTATCTGGTTGGTTTGTGGCGACAGTATTTCATGATGAGGAATACCACGCTTTATGTATATTGCCACCGCTCCTCCTGCAGTTCGCCTGTCATGCCGATAGCAGCAGTAGTTGGCTACTGTGGCATTAAGGCCTTGTTTGAGGTGGGTTTCTGAGACAAGGCAAATATCTACGTCCTCGTCACGCAGTTGTTGTTGGATGCCATTGGCATTCCAAACGCACAAAGATAAACCCTGGATATGCGCCCTATTCATTATTGGTAAGTGATTTTTTTAATAAGGTGGTAGCCTTCGTCTAAAAGTACAAAGAGAACCTTATAACCAATTACCAGAGTAAGGTACTCATATCACGAAAAATTTCATTAAAAATTATTCTTTTTTATTTTTCCGTATAATCCCCTCCGGAGCAGTTAATTGTACGGAATAATGAATAATGCTGTGGTTGGGATTGTAAACGGAGGGAAAAGAAGACGTCGGCGAAGGAAGAAAATGATTGATGACATCATGGTGAGTGGGAAATACATAGAGATCAAGAGAATGGCGGAATAGAGGGAGGCTTGGAAGGCTGTCACCGTGCATGGATCTGCTGAATAGCAGAAAACCCTTGATGATGGTGATGATTTATTTCCGTTCATGCTTTGCCAAAGTGAATTCCTACTACCATCATAGATGATACCCGTAGTTTTTGATACATGTGTTAGCTACTAAGTGAGCTTTAAATTTACCTTTTTATGTAGATTTAAATCAAGGATATGACTATGTATACGCTATGTGAAACTAATTTATTTATTTTTAATCGCAGTTCAACAACAATATTCTTGCCGCAAAATTGGTAACAGCGACCGGAGATAGTAGAAATAAGATATTCTGTACACAGTTTGATAAATACGCAACTGTTATGAAATTAATTGACATAATACAGTCATAAAGTCACTTTTCGTAGCATTTTATTCTTTAAAAACAAATTTGTGGAAAAACATTTCGACTGAAAAAACATGGAATTACGACTGCTTTTCAGTAACATGTCGGTAATGAAAGTAACATTTAAGAAACTTAATGTCTAATGGTCTCTGCTGCAAGCACGAATGCCAAATCTCAGTCCGGCAGAGGCTAAGCTTCAATGTAATTAAAACTTTCGCTAATGCTGCTTGATCAAAGTTTATTAACTACGCTTTATTTGCTATTTATGTGTTTTACTGACCACTTTCGTTACTGAACTTTGTTCACGTTCACTGTACGTGATTTATTAGGTTATTTAAAGTGGTTATCAGGCCAAAAATGTTACAAATTCGAGTATTCTGACAATTCAATTCTTCGAAGTTGTTCAGCTGTTTGATAAATAATAAAATGCGAGGAGAGATGCGTTTTTCATTTTATTGATGCCAGTCTGAGTCAATGGTTATTTTGTTTACTTGCCATTACCTGTTATGGAAGAAGCAGCGACAAAGCGAGGGATAAAGCGGGATTTTACCAAGTAGAAAGGTACTTTATATCCCAACTAATGATGTGGTTATCATTATGCATTTGTCGCTAGCACTAACACTGCCCGTGTAATAGCCTTTACTCTAGTATAAAATACTACGCATGATTTTTTTCTAGTGTGACCAAAATTCATGTAGGATTCTTGAAAGTTAGTGTTACTACGGGGACAACCAGCCACCGAAACAATTAATGCGGATTTTAAACCTTTCTTGTAAATTAGAGCCTAAATCATCCATTTTCCTTGCTTCATCGGCTTTGCACTTTTGCTGAAGTCTTGTGCAATTTCTCAACTTCGAAAGCCATGCCTGGCACCTTACTCTCTAAATGTGAATACCATGTCGTCTAGGGTTTGAATAGTACTTTTACTCCTTTATATTATTCCTTCCACAAACTCATTTTACGCCTTGAATCTTAAATTCAACTTTCCCCGCACTCTGCTCTATTACTGAAATTATAATCCATCTTAGAATCACAATTCGTTTCGAACTCATAGAGTTTTTCTCAATAGCCAAAGATAATTCCGTTTTCCAACTCCGTAACTGCTGGTCTAATTCTCACAGATTGCTTATCAAATTTTAAATTTGATTGAGTCTGACGTTGTTTAATAAATTTTGAATTTAATTCTACAGGTTTTAATTTTAAATTTCGTTGCGGGTCCAGTTTGGATCTCCCTAAATGTATCCCTGATCGTTTCAAATATCTCTTGGACACTCTATTTTTCTAATTCTATTTTAAACTTGAACTAATGTTAATATTATATCAACGATTAAACAAATTCAATGCAAAAATATAAATAAAAGAAAAGGATACATATTCTTCGCGGGTTTCATATAAAAGAAAAGGATTTTATCAACAACAAAAATCCTGAAGGAAACAGAGGACGGAAAATCACTTTGTCTTGCTGTCTTGTTTTCACTTCAATACCTGTTTTTGTTGTGTCTTTCCTTCGTCAAGTTTTACACTCATTTGTGTTACCTTATGATGTATTGCAAAATATGAGATGCCATTCTAGTCGATGCGGCCTTTCAACCTCACTAGAATACCCGTTAACATAGCGCCAGAAAATGCGAATATATGCCTCAGTCACCTTGTCGTGATCTCAAATTGAGCTCATTATATAATAACTACGGAATCCGGTGATCACATCAAATCATTTTTTGATTCGCCGCGCAATGCGTTTCTTATGGTGGTTAAGGAACTAAACCCGATAATACTATCGGAGAATGAATATTTACATCTTAAGTTGGAACCCGAATCAGGTTAGTGTTTAGTAGTACTTCATATTACAAAGCAAGACGTGCCGCAGGTGAAAAATGTGTTAAGGGCCTTTGAAAGTCCAAACTGAGACCGGAATTGAATCTGTTACATTTAGATCTCCAGTCAGGCGCGTTAACAACTGAGCCGCCAAACCGTTCAACTCTATGATATCTTTAAATGAGTAATTCTTGTATATATATATATATATTGTATCTCGAAAACGGCTCTAACCGTTTGAATGAAACTTCATATTTAGATAACGTTTAGCTTTTTAACTTTATATAAATAGTTGTCTTCCCTGTAAAAACGCGAATTTACAAAAAAAGGAACAATTGAGTTTGGTATGTCGGATACGGCTATAACGCCATCTCGTAGACGTTTTAGGTACTAGCCTACTAATAGGTTCTCTTTGGATGCAATATCTTTAAACGAACAATTAATGTATTTCGCACAATACCGTAATCAATCACCGAATGGTAATACAATAACGAGGAAATAAGTAAATTCAAGTATTTTTAATTAAAGGTATTTTATTTTGAAGAGTAGTAATAAATATAAACTTCACTGTAAAAAGCCGTTAACATTAAATACTATATATTTAATTGTAAAACATTTCTTAAATAAATGTTTAAAAAAATATTGGCTTTGTCAGAAGTCATTTTTTCCAATCTTCCTTTACATAACTTCTCTGAAAACAATATTATCAGGTGAAATGTGATCATCATTGATTTTATGATCGTATGTGTATCTAACACAAAAAGGAATATTAATGTATCTAAAAACTCACGAAAAACCACATATGTGTATCTATACGAAGAAACAGGTTCTCATATATAATCCTACCTTTTGAACCGTCTGACCTTGTGCTTTATTAATGTTCAAATTGTTTTCTTATCATTTAGAAAGGCAGGGTTGGTGGTGTGACGTTAATGCGAGGTAAGAGAATAGTTTTATCGGGGTGAATTAATTTAGCACTGATGATGTACTCGTCTAAGAGAATTACCACTAATCTTGCACCACTAATTAATTTCTGATTAGCATTAATATTTCTATTTAACATAATAATAGCACTTTTCTTTTTAAAAAAATTATGAGGTGATAAACCAGACGATGTCGGGAATTGCTCTAGCTATTTGGATGAAGTTTCGTATGTAGATAAAGATTTGCTTTTTAAGATTGTGATACGATTCTACAAAAAAAAAAAAAAAAAAAACAACACTTTTTGGATTTTGTATCTTGGAAACGGCTCTAAACCCATCTCGTAAGATTCAGGTACCAATAAGCCTACTGGTGTTAGCTAAGCTTCTCTTTGCAGGTAACTGTGCAGTTAAAAATGCCTATGAAACCTTCAAAAAACCTTTAACTTTAATCAAACTTTACTCAAAATCTTGCACATTGAACAGAATTTGAAAGACGCCGAGTGAATACCGGTCACCCAGGTACTGTGTACACGATACGAACTTCTCGATTTTTTGCATATCCGTTTTGATGGTTCACACCTACTACCTTGCCATCACGCATTAATTCGATTAAGGTAACACTTAAGTATAAACCGAAGACGTCGTCAACTAGTTTTTCTGGCGTTTTCCGTAATCAGACTTCTCGTATACGAACGGTACAATTTTACTGCCTCTGTAAAACAGTTTCGGGTCTTGGCTGTTATTTGTGCGTTCGAATACCATCACCGGGGCCTGTAATTATGCTGTAATAACTGTATTCCTAATTGTGTTGCATTAACAGCAGCGCCGCACTCGGCAGATCCGTAATAAATGCCACGGTCCTAGCCCGCGATTTAACGGTCCATCATCGTTCAATCAGTAAATCAATTAAAACCCGGTGCACTTTATTGCCCCCATTTGATTATAAACACGGTTTTAATTTTTACACCGACACAAATCCGCAGCTGTAAAACTGTTGCGCATTCACCAACCACCGACTTTTTTCGGGAGCTGCAAAATAACTATTTGTAAAATATTATTGCTGTTAAGATGATAACTGTTCTAGATAAATATTCAAGCTAAACAGCTGCAATATCCTTCCTAGATCTGAGGAACTTTATTGTCAGCTGTGAAGAATATATGCAGCATATAAAATGCAATTCAGGCGTGAGTTTAAAATCTATCGAAGCAAAGATATAGGCCTACGTTAAACACGACAGTCTTCGGCAGATAAATATTACAGAAATCAAAAGAAAGATGGTGTCCATACTTCCCTATTTACGAAAAATATTTCAAATTTGAATATGATAATCCACTTAAATTTTCTGAAAATATTCTATTGACAAAAAGTGAATCCCATTTCAAGGACAAACATTTTTGAATGAACCAAGAATTCAGATTGCCAAAATATCTTAGAAAGTCTGAGTATTTTCTTCGCAGAGAAAATATATGCCACGTCAACAACAAAAGCAAAAAATGCTCAACTTGGTATTCAACCCGAACGTTGATTGGAGGATCCAGTAGATGGTATATCTAGCCTGGCATTGGAGGTAGTGTGTCCAGTTCCTTTCATCCTTACCTAATCTAAACCGAGAATCCCACCGAGGAAACGAGATTTATCATTTAACGCGGAATACGAACGACAGAAGTGTTCTGGTGTACTTACTGGCAAGCTGTCAGAAGTGAAGGTCGGGTTAAGGGCCTATGAAAAGCCACGCCCAAACAGAGATTCGAATTGGGGACCGTTTGATCTCCAGTCAGACGCCTTAACCACTGAGCCACCAGACCAATAGAAAAGTTATTAACTTGGAAAATTTTTTCTGAGGCTGACTTTGAAGGTATTGCAAGAAATATTTTTCATCTAGCGGATCAAATTCATTCCATATTATTGTCTATAACGGTTTATACGTTATAAATTTGCTTTTTTTTTACAGAAAAGTTATAAGAAATGGTGGTTTCAGTGTTGTTATAAGAAATAAACATAACGAAATCTGAACTTCATTACTTCCTTCACTATAAAAGTTAGTTATCTAAACGTTACCACTGTTTTAATCATTTGTTCTTCCTCATGTCGTTTTCTGCGACGTCCTTACTTCTGACACCTGCAATCTGCCAGAGTATTTCTTCGTACATGCCCAAACTTCGGAACCAGATGTCAATATTGGTTGGTGGTGCACTTTAAATAGCATGATTCCGACTTCCTGCTTTATCTTCCTGGCCAAATTATGTCCGTGATCAGGTTATTCAGTTATTCACTCTTTCTCATTGTCCGTCCAACTTCATTCACAATATATTTATATTTTTTTATCTTCGTCACGAATGGATGGGCTTAAACATGTCTCCTAATGCACATTAGGAAACAAAAACACCTCGCTATAAAATCCTAACGCTGACTTTGCTGGGTACTCATCTTCGTAATCTTGTCCTTCAAATGTCTGTATGGTACTCTGATGTCGGCACAAAAATAAGCATATAAGAAAATAGCACTTTTTTCACACGCTGGTTACTGCATATTTCTGAATTTTTCAGATATGTTTACACATTCTTTACAAGTACGACTGGCAATACTTATGGGAGTTTACGCCAAAATCGTCTGATTACATAAATAACGCAATTCATAATTTTTTTTTAACTTTTTTGCTGTAGGCAATTTTTCCATAATTTCTCAGTAAATTAAATGATAGAATAACGCCAATGTAACTGTTTTTCTAAGCTTTTCGTCTTTCATCGAGGCATCGTCAGCGATGAATCTATTTTAAAATTTTACATTCAGTATGCAACTGCCAAGACAAATGGTTTTAGCGGCAACATGCTTTGGACAAAAAGCAGGGATGTGTGGTTACGAACCTGGAAACCACTAATGTAAATAATAAGTTGTAAATAATCAGAAAATATTTAAAATTATGTTATACATCATTAATAATAAGTTTATAAACTCACTGCAAAATTTTAAAATAGAATCGTTGCTGATGGTGCCTTGAAGAGAGGCGAAACGCGTAAAGCATTAAAGATTAGAAAAACAGTTGCATTGGCTTTATTTTATCATTTAAAAAACCTTTTATTTAGTTCTGCTAACCGCTACGCTTGCTACGTCTATGTTTAAGGCATTCTTATTTTCGTGCTCTCTACCATGTGATGTGTTTCGATTAAGGGACATACAAAATTTTTACTGTGAGTTTTTGTACATGATAGGTTCAGTAGTTAAAGATTACTTCCGAAATGTAAATTTTAAAACTACTTAAATGTAACAGTTTCACCACTCTACCTGCCTTTGTAGTTTGTGTAATTTTGTATTATCAAATATTTTCTATTGGGTCTATTTATATTGTTTTTTCAATGAAATTTACTTTAAGATTCTATTCATGGGCTGCAAATATTAATCCTCCTATGTCATTCTACAAGGGTTTTATACAAATATTTTTAATCGCATGGCTAGTTTCTTTTAGCTTATAAGACTTTGCAATCCTTCCCATATAGTCTACTTCCTTCTTAATGTTACCAGATTTTCAATGTGTTGGAAGGAACCGTTCAGCTCTGGAGTGTGGTGAGTAACCGTTACACAAAACTTCCAGGGTGGAAAAACACTGTACACGCATGGACTATCATTGTGTGTAATTTCGTTGAAAATCGCTCATTACTTCATTAGCATAATCTTCGCTATTTCATACCCAAGTCTAATTTTCGTATTTTTGTTATTATTAGTAATAGTAGTAGTGAGGTACTTCTAAAGCACATAACATGGTTTTTACGAAATAAACGATTCTTATATTTAAATAGTATTATAGTGACATTCACTACCCAGTGTAGGCGTTACACTTTTTTAACAGTGTTGTTTTATTTCTGTCGTATTTTTTATTATTGTACCAATTTCTTATGTAGTAAAACTGATAAACTTACATCTTATACTGAATATTATGAGAGGTTAAAACTATCCCAGAGAAAAATACTTAACCCCTTCCCCCCCCCCAAAAAAAGTGTGTATTCACTTTATGAAACAGAATGGTTTCTCTCGGTACCATAGATATTTACGATAAAAAATCTGATGACTTGGTCATTATGCATGTCATAATTTTTACTTCAATTGAGGGAATAATATATATACTTGTCAAATTCGAAAAAGAGCGAGGGAAATCTTGGCTTTTACGTATTTATATGTTTGATAAAGCAACACATTTAAGGTATTTGTATATGTTAACTAAAATAAAAGTTATAATAAAAATATATCAACAAAACGCCAACTGCAGAATGTTTAGAAGTTAACAACAAAAATTTGAACTGAAATAGAGCATTTTGTATTTAGTATTTTGGTATGTGAATGGGTCAAGATGATAGGAAGACAATAAATAACCGTTGTAAAACAGTTATTGCCGAGATTCTGAGCAAATAGTACAACCAACTTTACATGAAAAACTTCTGTCGACATAAGGAAACATAACAATGTTATGATCAATACTAACTTGCCCTTTTAAAATTATTTCACTTTGCATTCCTCCAGAAAATTCCATATACGCTATAATTATTATAATTTTGAATTTACCTGTTATTTCAGATTTGATAATCTCTACTAAAACTAAGATCTTCAAAAAAAAAAAAAAAATTTCCGTGTAAAATAATCAGTGTTTACTTCTCTCTGCGTTTCAATATGGTGTTTCTTTTTAAAGCAAAATAAATGACTGACGCCTGTTAAAATACAAAGGGGACGTGAACTGTCAAACCTTGATGTGACTGAGGCAATTGCGGAACATTATATTGAAAAATATTTCTACTGAAACCACTAAATTCATTTCGCAAGGAAAAAGCAATGCATGGCCCTCTTTGTTTTCATCTGTGTATACGAATATTCAACTGGTGTATTACTTACTGAATCGATTCTCCTAACTTTTTTCTCCTGTAAAGTATTAACATTTAATTTATAGATTAGGTTTTCCAAGATGCTTCGTTTTTAATTACAACCGTAGAATTATTATTATTTTATCATGGCACGATGAATTAAATTAAGTTATTTGCTTAGCCCGCACATTGAATCCTTAGATTTTTAAACGTTTAAAAATTTTCAGCGCTAAATTTAAACAGCCAAAATGTTGAATATCGAAAAAGGAGGTACCAGAGTATATATAACATTGGATACTACTTACTAGATCTGATCTGTTTAGGTCCAGTATTTCACTGTTAATCGTTATATTTTATTTCCCTCTGAAAATTAGTTACCTGTAATTTACTGATAATATTTTCCAAGACATTTTGTTTGTAAGTATAATCATATAAATTTTAAGTTTTTTTCAAATTAAAATTTATTTACTTTAATTAGTTGTCCAAAAATGATATTTAATTATTAGAAACGTTTCTAAAAGTTTTCAGCGCCAAATATAAACCATAAAAATATTCTCATGAATGTTGAATGACTTAAGAAAATTACTAAAGTTGGACGTCTATAAGCAGAAATACTTGCAAAAAGAAAAAGTAGGAAACGTAGAGAAGAATGTAACTGATCGCATACCTAATACTGTATTCATCCTTTAAAATCAAGTTGTCCGTGTTACTATAAAGGCGATGAACCAAGCGGTATACCGAGCAGGGTTAGCATCCAACGGTGTACAGAGAAGCCGCTATCATTTGCCGGCTGGTTGCCTCCATTCCAAATCGCTGCCCGCGAATCTCTGGTTCTCCGCAAACCTTCCCAGAGCCGACACCGTTCCTAGCACATCGCGAGAATTAATGCTGCAATAGCGAGCCATTGTGGGGCCGCATTGTCGCACGCTAGTCCGGGCGGATGAAGGCCTCGGCCGCTGTGGAAACACGGAAACTGCAAACAAAGCTTTGTTGTCACAAAATGAGCGGAGAGAGAGAGAGAGAGAGTGGCTCGACGTGGACGTCCAATTTGGAGACGCCTGGCCTGCTGTCTCTGTGTGACTACGTTACGTTAATTGTGGCGCGGAGCCAGCCGCCAGTTGCCTCGTGAGAGTGGTCTCAATGGAAAGGAATGCCGGGTAAGGAGAGGCGCACACACAGAATCTAAATGCTGCATTTATAACGTGCCTACAGATATGAATAGCACTTACACGTACTGTATTACACTGCTACTTCCCTCAGAAATACACAAAATGAATTTGTTAATAGACTATTCAGCGGATGTGCATATTTTTTAGAAAAATATTATTCACTCATATACACCTTGCTTTGTAACAATATGTAAGGAGAAATCCAATTCGATGGGCCGTCATTCAGAATTTCACAGATGATCAAAATTAATATTTTTATTTTTGTGTGTGTGTTTCTTGGCTGAGACCTAAAGAGCACTTAATGTTATAAAAAAAAAAAAAAAAAGAATTAGGAAAGTATTTTCTTGTTATGCAGGGAGTGGTGTCTAATTTCATTTGGAGTGTATAGGATGGCTAGTAATGGAGAAGATCTCTGGCTAGGCTATTAATGGAGAAGAAATCAATTGCTAACTAGAAGAAATTGAGAAATATGCAGGTCAGAGGCAACGCGAGTCAGATCTGACAACCGCTATGGAATACTTTCTCTACAGTGATGAAATAATAGGGTGGCAGGACGGGCAAAATGCTACGAGCTCTGAGTTGGATGGGGCCCCCGGCCTCACCTGGACGGAGCCCGGCCCGAGAGTGCCTGCTGCCCCTTTCAACAAACACACCCCTCCCATTTTCGCAGTCCGGGGCAGTAGTGGAGTTTTAAAAAAAGGTCGCCCATAAATTTGGTGCTCTGGTTTGCCTCTCCCTACGATCCCGGCAATCAGGATAGGAGGCCATCGGATGAATTTACCTCGGGCCCCGACGGTGTAGTTACGCCACTGGTAATCCCCTCTATGTGAGAGCTAGGATTTTCCCGGCGTATGATTGACATGAATTGTTCACGGGGTTTTCTGCCGGATAATTTCTTCTTTCCACAACGTTTCGGCAGCAACGACCACTACTTCATCAGGTGAACTGTCATATCGAAGCTACCACTGCAGTTGGTGCTGTGTTGTCGCAGTGGTAGCTTCGATATGGCAGCTCACCTGATGAAGGAGAGGAGGTTGCTGCCGAAACGTTGTGAAGTGAAGAAATTATCTGGCGGAAAACCAGTGAAGAATCCTTTATAATCTAGCTCCTCCATATGATAATAATTTTTTATCTTTCAATTTGACTTATTTGAATTATTCATAATTTTATTCAAAGATCCCATTTCAAAATAGGAAGATTAGAAGGACAGAGCACTGCCTAACTTTTGACTGAGGAAAAGAATGAATTTAATTATAAAAATCAAGTTTATTCTATCAATATCAAAAACATATTTAAATGGATCTTAAACAAAATTGGCACACATAATATACAGGTATGATTAGTTATCGCAGCTCTGTGCCAGAAGGGCGGTTATTTGATAATCCTTTAAATACTGTTCCACGGATAGTTCGTCGAAGAATGGAATGCTAATTCGGGAGACTCGATGTTGTAATTTTCATCGCTCCCACAGTCGCACTGGGAATTAATCACTTTGGTAGTGAAATGTCAAAGTGTTTATTCAGCAAGAATGTTAACCATTACCGTATGTTGTCCGTTATGCTAATACAGAAACTCAACAAAAAAAAAGCTTGTATTCGTAGCCAATTACCACAGCGCTGCCTGCAACCTGCGACACTCTCTAGTGGGCACAACAAGATGTCTGCTATTGCCGTTACCGTCTCCTTCCTGCAGGCGAACAATCCTCCCTCGTCGACATGTGGACAAAACAGCATCAAACAGTCAAAGGCGCGCAACATATTTGGCAACGTGGTTGGCTATTCATTCAAACAAAATATTTGGCTCTCTGCTCTCACAAAAATAGTCTTATTGCCTCAGCGTCCCCACTACTTGTTACGCGCACATTTCATCGGCCACGAGTCTTGCACCTTCTCCAATGCCACCATACCTTTGATCGTCTTCGGCATGCATGTCACTCGGCGCTCAACCGTTCCCCCGCTCGCGAACTTGACACTCCAAGCACATTCGCTAGAAGCAAAACTTATCCTTTTAACTATAATCACTACAGCTGCGGGGAATATATGCTATAGCGAAGAAAACTTGCTCTGTGGAATTAGCTTAAAGGAGATGCCTGTGTGTGATCCTCAGTACTCGAAATAAGTCTCTTTTTGAATTAAGAACATCTAAATATACTCGTACAACGACATACATTTGCTAAAAATAACAGAAACGACTTTATTTGAAATATTTTTATAGTTACGAGGTCTTATTTAGAGGAACGGTGAAAATGTAACATGACACTGCATGAGTAAGAACTAGTCACCAAAAAATTTCTGAAAATTGCTCCTACTAATTCAGAATGCTCTCAGAGCATCTTGTAAATTTTCTGCTCGTACTGTTTGCACTACAAAATGAATAAACTAAGGTTCCGTAATAATGGTGCAATTTTTTTAAAAAAAAAAACTGGATGTACACGGAAAGTAAAACTGATTTCATTTCATCTTGTAATTTAAAAAAATTCTTTTTAAAAAATAGAGCGGCACCATTTCTTTTTTCCAGGTTTCATTCCTCCCAGGTGAAACCCAGGAGGAGGGCTGTTGCAGGGTTACAAGAACCCTTATCGGTCAAAATGGAAAGGATTGGGATCAGAAACGGGAAGGAGATCGGCCTTGGCCTTAAAAAGAAACCATCGTATGCAGTGATTTCTGGAAACCGTGGAAATGGGGATGGCACGCCAAATCACAGGACGTAACCGGCTAGCGACGCATTGTCGCAGATGTCAATTCTCCTCATGAACATTCTCATCCATTCTTATACAGATACCAAAAGAGAAAAACAAAATACATCAACACATAATAAGGAAAAACATGCAGTATTTCCCAAAGTACGCTACAAAATTTTGTAATCAAAAATTTATAATCTTTCTTATAACCTAAAATATTATTGTTTGGCTGCGAGAGAGTTTCTACAGATTTCGGAGCACCATTGTATCATACCCATAGCAGAAATTATCTATCGTAATTAGTCTGATTTCCAAACAGGAATATTAGCATTACCCTATATTTTTTCTTAGTTACAGTTCCATTAGCCTCGACGTGGAACCAGTCACATATGAAGGAACTTTTTTTTATGTTTAAATGAAAAGTTTTCTAAAAGTTATTTTTGCGATGTACGTTGTCAATTACTGTGACGCACTACGTGAGCACTTACTCCGTTCTGTAAAACTTCGCGATTGCAATTAACACATAGCTCAGCTGACATTCATCTGTTTTGAGACGTTTCTTACTTTACCGAGTAGCTTCATTATTATCATAAACTTATTTAATTCGTTTTAAATTTGAGGTGCGCTTTAAAATTGAAAAAACGAAATATGTTTAAATTTATAAGTAACGTGTGACATAAGCATATTAACAGTATAAAATATTAATTTATATACTTCAACATGTCTTCGTATTATGAGTTAAGTGATACGTTTTAGTTACAGAATTTACTGATCGCGAATGGGTATACAGAAAAGTATCTGGAAAGTACTAACTCTGTTAATTAATAGTTAAGTATTCTCAGCCTAGAAGTCCCATCATAGGTATTATGGTTGCTGTTCTTTCTTTCTACAGGGATTTTGTAATGTGCGAAGGGCTTCTCAATGCATAACGTGTTAAATTTTTAGGGCTACTGAAAGGCATGGAGCCCAGCCTATGGACTTAACAGGAAAACATGTTAAATGACTTGCCTTATAAACTAAACCTTAGTATAACTTGTGAGTATTCAAGTTCTTGTATCTAGAATAATACTTGGGTGATTTATATGCGATTTCTTATCGAAGATGAGATGTAATTACTGGACGTGGAAAATATTATTAGTAAGTTTTTAAGTTTAAATTCTAGATCAAAAATTAGTGCTAAATTTTACTGCCATATCTGTCATTTTTTAAACATTGAAATAAGGAAATGATCTAAGGTCATATGGTTGCATGACGTTGCCTATTGATAAAAAAAATTCCCGAGTGTAAAAAACAATTAAACTCACTTAGTTACCCTTAAAGAATATATAAATTTACAACGCCAACAAAAATTTTGTCCATTAATACTGTACTTTGTTTTCAAACGAGGAGCTATTAATTTTTGTTTTCGATTTAAAATAGTTTGACTATTTCCTTTGTGTCTACGTAAGAAGACACTAAAAACCAATTAATATACTTTTCATTGGTTTCAGCATCTTAAGACACCGGATGTAGTACATACAATGGTGGATACAAATTTCGAAGAGTATTTAGCGTCAAGGATTTTAAAAAGTATATTTTCAATGAGAAGCTAGATGACCCGTGTGAAGACTTCTCAAATAAAGTACTGTGAATAGCGAGTTTGGTGGTTAGCAGTAGTACTAAAGGATAACCAGCTCATTTATAGCAATGGTTTATTTCTCAACTGAAAAAAATACGTAGTAAACCAATTATAACGTCTTACTAAACCATTAGAAAAAACTTTAGTTTGTGTAAAACAATCACAAACTCGTGGTAATTTCCATTACTAAACAGAACATTACTTTACAGGAAACATCCGAAAAGCTCCTTGATACTCACAGTTTGCCGATACCTCTGTGATGTGATGAGCTGCTAGCTAGAGGTAACGAGTTAATCTTTTACGACGGCAGCGAAGCCTAGCGGCTTAGTTCTGAACTGTCACATGCGCGTGACCTTCATAGTAATACTTTTGCCCTTTACGAGTTGACCCCCTATAAATTACTTTCTTAATTTAATGTTTTACCAAAGCGGAAACCTTGATGTTTAAAATGATACCTTATTTATCGATTTTGGTTCGATATGAAGGGAGATAAGTTGTAAAGCAATAATAATAATTTCTAATAGAAATAATATATATGATTGCAAATCAGAGTGGAGAATGCAGGGCTGAATGTTTAGAGCTATTATTTATTATTTAATATTGCATTGGTAATTTGGGATTTCAAACAGGAAATACCGGTATATTATTCATTTTGTTCATTAATTTAGACTCCCTTATCGAAATCAAGTTTCAACGTAATTTATTACTTGGATTTTTGACTTATTGGTAAATTTTACGATTTGTCGTCCAGATATAGAGACAAAGGTATGCAAAATCTTTGTAATTAAGTCAGGATCGTTCATTATATATTGTTATTGTTTACACCTTGTAATTATTAAGAAGAGCAGCACTTTGATACGTCCAGATTACGTACGCTCCATCTTGAGCCAAAACTTATTTTGGAGTCACATCAGTTCCATTTGGTAATTGTAGGACAAAGCCAACTTACGTCATTATATTTTCCGTGTACAAAGAACTTTTCTATCATTTTCAAGAAAACCGAAATACAGAATTATTTTTTAAAGCAAACTATTAAAGCTTAAAATTAAATTAATTTTTTCCGCGGGGATCAGAAAAATGATCGCTTTTTGCTACATAATTCTACGTTCCAAAATAAAGAACATTTGGCTGGATTTCAGGCTATGAGTTATTTTGCCCTATGCAACAGATGAAAACTTTCAATAAGAAAAAGAAGCACAGTCCCTTTACTACTGAAAAGCCAATCTGTTTCCGACTTGTTCAGCCAATCGATGATAAATTCTTCTATCAATGGGATACCTATGTTTTTTTTAAAAAATTGTTTTCTGTAGTAAATCTTGAAATAGCGGTAATTTTCAAGGTTGGATATATATATTTTTTTGCTGTCACCAGTATCTCGACTGGTTTGATGCAATCCTCCATCCCTTCCTATCTTGTGGCAACCACTTCATGTCTACATATCCCTCACAACCCATGTCCTCAATTATCCGCTTCATATATTCTAGTCTCTGTCTTCCTCTACAGTTCTTACCTTCGACTGTTCCCTCCACTAACAAATTAACCAATCCAGCATGTCTCAAAATATGACCTACCAGCCTGTCTCTTCTTTCTGTAAGCTTCCACGTCGTCATACAAAATAACTCGTTTAAAAAAATTGGATAAGACTTTTGTTTTTATTTATTGTTTTACGCCTCGTCGACGGCTAAGGTCATTAGAGACGGGATGGGATCGGGGTGAAGGAACGGGAAGCAATTCGGCCATGGCCTTTCTGAAGAAAGCATCCCGGCATTTGCCTGGAGTGATTTGGGGTAACCATCGAAAACCCATACGGGGTTCCGAACTCGCGTCCTCCCGAATGCTATGCCAGAACGTTAACCATTCACCCACCACGCTCGGTTTTTACCTGTTCATCTCTCAGGGGTATTGTATAAACGCCGAAATATTGAACATCATTTTAGAAATAATATCATCTTGAACTTTTTCTCTTAATTGTGGGAGAAGTCGTGTTGGATTTTAATGATTTCTGGATTACTGCTCGACTAAAATACTGGAGAAAATATAAATTCCAAAAACCTTCGAGAAGTGGTATGATGATAAACGCTGAAAAATCCTCTTGATAAAACCTAAAAACGAATTTTGCTCCTTGTACAACATTGAATGTCGCAGATACTAACGAAAATGGCGCAAACGCTGTCGAAATGGGAATCATTTCACCAAATTGTGTTTTCGTCACGGTGGAGGCATCTAGCTCGCAACTCGTCTTGGCGTCGCCCGATTAACGCGCGCAATTGAAAATCCAATATCCATTCCACACTTCCGCAATACACCGCTCGCGCAGCAACTGACAGCAGTCACCGATATCGGCTGCGTACGGCGCTAACCTCGCTGAACGCGTGCCCGCGCGTCCCGTTTCAAAGTTCGTTTAGCAGCAGAACGTCATGAGAGCCCCTGTGACGGTCGGCCCGCCATCTCGTGTTTTTCATTTGGTCCGCTACGCGCCTCTCCTGCCGCGGAGCCATCGCTTGCAATTGAAACGCCCGTTTGTCGGCCGCTTCGTTTCCGATAGCAGCGGTGAAGTACTCCCGCCGCCGCGCTGTCGGCAACGTTTCGGAGGGCTGGATTGAACGTCGGCACAATTACGAGTTCTGAGGATAACAGAAAAGCGGCCGACGCAGCTCTTTATGTCGGCTCGTTAGCGATGGTGGAGGGGATTCGGTTGACCGACCAATCTGAATCGCCAACATTGCTTGTGTCGCAAGTACTTCACGAGCCTTTTTCGAAATTTAGCCCAGCAAGTTTACGTTTAGGAAAAACCGCGGTACAAGGAAATCAATTCTGGCTTTAAGATTAATACAGAAGGGTGGAGCAACAGAAACAGACTTTTACGCCGTTTGTTGATTTAGAAAAAGCTTTTGATAATGTTAGGTAGGGCAAGAAGTTCAAAACTTTAAAGAAGTCAGGTCTAAAATATAAAGATAGACTAATACTGTATAAACTGTATAAGAATCAAGTAGCTATAATAAAAGCAGAGAATCATGAGAGACATGCGTCAGTTAAAAACGATGTGAGGCAAGGTTGTAGTCTATCCCAATTAGTATTCAACTTGTATGTAGAGAAAATAATAAAGGAAGTTAAAGAAACATTTGCATGTGGCATAAGTTCAAGGAGACAAAATCAGTATGCTACGATTTGCTGATGATATTGTCTTGATAGCAGAACAGGCTGAGGATATTGAGAAGTCACGGAATAGCATTGACAAAATACTGAACAAAGAGTTTGGACTAAATAGAAATCAACGCAAGGAAAAATGATGAAATGTAGCAGAACTGATATCAATAGTAGTAGATTACACCGAAAAATAGGATCGGATACGATAGAAGAAGTAAGTGAATTCTGCTCATGGGAAGTAAAATTACAAGTGATTGCCAAAGCAAGAATGATGTTAAAAGTATAGTAGCACTAGTAAAAAGAGCCTTTGTTAAAAAGAGGAATCTTTTAGTTTGAAATATTTATCTAAGACTCAGAAATAACTTTTGAAAACTCAGTGTGTGGAGCACAGCACTTTATGGTAGCGAAGCATGGACTTTAGGAGTACCATAAAAAGAGAAAAAATTGAAGCATTTGAAATGTAGTGCTGAAAATTAAGTGGATAGATAAAGTACGAAATGATAGAGTTTTGAAAATGATGGATGAGGAAACAAGTTTGTGGAAGAGGCTTACAGAAAGAAGAGATATGATGGTAGGTCATATTTTGAGGCATGCAGTCTTAGTTAATTTGTTACCGTAGGGAATGGTCGAAGGTAAGAATCATCGAAGAAGAAAAAGATTAGAATATATGTCGCAGATAATTTATGACGTGTGTTGTAAGGGGTATGTTCAGATGAAGAGACTAGCGCAAGATAGGAAGGGATTGAGGATTGCATCAAATCAGTCGAAAGAATGATGACTGCAACAGAACCGCACCTGGTTTCATCTTACTACAAACCACCAAACTCGCTGTCCATCGTACATCACTCACGTAAATTCTTGTCATGGGACACCTAGACACAGCTGCCCTCAGCGCAAGCATTAATGGGAAAGCGCAGGTGCAATGTTAATTGACACGAGGACCAACTCGGTGGCAGTTCCATGTCGTGTGTAGAAATTCTGTCGATTAGTTACTGCCATCAATCTAGCGGATCAGAAAATCGGTGTGGCCTTTGACTGCGAAGGTCCAACCCTCTGTTTAGTTCCTGACAGAACTTCCAAGTGAATGGTCGGAGGTGCTAAGATATCGAGTCGCGTGACAGACTGCAACTCGGTTCTGTCACGTTCGCTGCTTGGAGCACTCACAGCAGTGAAATGGCCCCGCCGAGATGATACCAGTCAAAGAGGAAAGAAACCCGATCAGAGACCAAATGTAAGCTCAATTGTGGCTCGAAGAATGATTTCCAAACTGCTATCATCGCGAAGGCGAGTCATACTACGCAGGCGGCTCAAGGTCATTCATGTTTCCATGGCTCCGCTCTTCACCTCACCGCTCCCTCTGTTTTATTTTTCCTTCTTGTGTTGAACGCTATGTCCACGTAGGCGAGTGGCAAATTTCCCCTTCACAAGTAGGTGTAAGGGCAGAAGAGTGGGGACAGAGCAGACTGGTCTTGATTGGGCTATATATGCCTACACCACGTATCGCTAACCCTCCCAACCTACTTAAAAAAAAATTAAAAAAATGGAATCTCTAATACATGATACTTTATTTCGTTATCATTAAAGTTTTCCTTCCAGTGTAATCAGTAATGTTTGATCGGGGAAAATAAAATAAATTTTCATAAGCATCTGGTAGAAGGTTCCTTTTTTATAGAAAGAGTTACGACACTATTTCTTGTCTACAGCGTAGTATTTTGCAGTTGGGATCGAATTGTTTATAACGAACTGAAGGGATTTATGTAGCGTGTTCAATAATAGACGATACCCGGTGTTGAGTAGAGTCATTTCGAAAACAATGCTGGACAGAAATTCGGATGGATATTTCAAGAATATAATCCTGTTTCTTTCAAATGTTAGCCAAGTACCTTAGTGCTGATCCACCAGTGTCGGTAGAAACGTAGTCAAGAATGCTTATTTACATTATAGATGGTGGTAAATACTTGGAACTTGGACAGAAACTAACAGTGGGCAAGAATGCCTTTTACTTCCAACTTCAGCATTTGTTGCATATATAAAATATATAAATTCTTTGCTGCCAACTGGTTAAGCTGATAAAATGAAATAAAATGTATTTTTGTTTATTTTTTTACTCTTTTATTTTTTTATTTAACTGCTTAACGTCTCTTAACAGGTAGGTCTTTAGAGACGGGTATTTTGTTAACTCTTTTGAAGAAAATCTGGCAGCCAATGTGTAATTCTTTTACTCTGATTGTACTCCATGATCCCAAACGAATAGTAATTCAGCTAAACAGAAATGTTCTCGAAGCTATCAAATGTCCTTGCGGCCATAATCTCATCTCGCATTTTTTGCCCTGACTTGATAAAACCATTTTTTAATATAAATTTGTATAATCATTCATGCTTCTCATATCTTCCACGTGTTTACTGTAGGACACAGCAAAACATACCGAGCGTATTGAAACATCGATAGATAATGGTTGGTGCAGTTATCATTCTTGCGTAGAGGTTTCAAGTGAATATCGTTTGAAAATATATTAGAAAAGTTACTAAATTATGCACTGAGTACATCATGCGAAAACATTAGAATGGTAACAAGGTATAAATATTATATTGAGTGCAGTATTATTTTTAATGAGGTACACTTAACTTTTATTCTGGATCTGGCTTTACCAGACATGCGTTTCAATGGCTCTATTTCTTTCTTAAATTGATACGCATATACATAAACATTAACATGAACAAAACAAATGAAAGACAATTATTTCTATGCATTAAATTAAAATTGAAAAAGTTTGTTCTAGTGCTTTGCTATATACAATATCGTCTTCTTCAAGTTGCAGAGTTGGCGGGTAGATATGAAAGTTCTGATGTTTTAGCTCTTTTAATCGGATTATAGTAAATATTCTCCATCATCATTCACTTTCAAATATTTCCTACCGGCACAAAA
>JARYHS010009186.1:103604508-103723013 GCA_031002005.1 Vandiemenella viatica | reverse complement strand
CAAATATCTACCTAATGAGACGCGCTTCAATCACCAACCATCCGGTGTCTCAGAAGGCAAAGGGGACTGGCAACAATAATGGAAAGGAAGGGAAACATCCCTCGCCGCTCCACGCCGTTATTGGCCACTAGCTTCAACCAAATAAAACACAAAATACCATTAGTGATCCAAGAAAGGACTCTTCCCTGTTTCACAAAACAATACGATATCATCAGATTTAAACCAAATGTCTACTACCTCCCAGAATGGATTATTAGAAGCAACAGGACAAATAACATGACAGAGAGATTTCTATCTTCAACTTGGCCCGACTTTACACAAATATATACCGATGGATCAAGAACAGCAAATGGAGTCGGATTCGCCTACTACTGTCCACTCACGAAAGAACACCAGAAAATACGCTTGCCAACAGAGACCTCGGTTTACACGGCAGAGGCTATGGCCATTAGACAGGCCATTCAATACGGATACAACCGATATAATAAAATACTTATATTGACGGATTCGAAAAGTGTAGTACAAAGGTTGGAGAATATTAAAAGACAAAATGAAACGAATAAGATTTTATATGATATATTACAAATGATGTATATAGCCTCCGCAGAAGGAAAAGAAATCCATTTATTATGGATCAAGGGCCATGCGTCCATCCAATACAACGAGACGGTCGACAAACTAGCAAAAGAAAGCACTCTGGAAGGACAGCAACAATACACACAACTCCCCCACACTGATTTCATTAGAACTATAAAAAGAGAGGCCCTTACAAAATGGGCAAACGCATGGACTTCATCACAAGTATACAAAGGGAAACACTACGCATCGATCCAACCCCACATTCCACACAAAGCATGGTTCGAAGAATCAAAACTCGCAAGAAAATACAAAACATCTATCATTCGCATAAGATTGGGACACGGATGTTATCCCAAACACCTCCATAGAATTGGCGCAGCAAACTCCCCATTCTGCCCTGTTGACAACGAAGAAATAGCAGACCTAAATCATATAATATTGACATGTACCCTTTACCGAACTCCACAAAACAATCTATACAATAGACTGACTAAAATAAATATTCCACTGCCTACTTCAATCATCTCCCTCATGAGAACTGAACAACAGGACGTGTATCAAGCTACAGCTCACTTCTTAAGGGACGCAAATATTACGATATAACCCAGGCAATATATCCAAAATAGAATTATTATACCACCTCACTTTCAGAATTATTACAGAATTGTATATTAATAACGTAACACAATCATCAATAGTTATATCAACTCTGAATTATTGTTACTAATAAAAATTGTATAGAATTATCATGACAAAATAATATTGTATAGAGCTGATATGTCAAAATAATTTTGTAATACAAACTTTGTATATAACTATTATGCCATATAATATTGTAATACAAAATTGTGATCTGGCTGTATGGTCGTCAGACCAAAAGCCATATAAATAAATATAAAAAAAAAAAAAAAAAAAAAAAAAAAAAAAAAAAAAAAGCTTACAGGAAGAAGAGACAGGCTGGTAGGTCATATTTTGAGACATGCTGGATTGGTTAATTTGTTAGTGGAGGGAACAGTTGAAGGTAAGAACTGTAGAGGTAGACAGAGATTAGAATATATGAAGCAGATAATTGAGGACGTGGATTGTAAGGGGTATGTAGAAATGAAGAGGTTAGCACAGAATAGGAAGGGATGGAGGATTGCATCAAACCAGTCTAAAGACTGACGACAGCAAAAAAAAAAAAAAAAAATAATACAAAATTTTCAGTTAGAAGTTTGTGGCTTTTTATTTTTCAGTAAATTGTCGAATCGTGGTTGCTTCTTTGAGACGCAAATAACCAAATAATTTTCAAATGGAGCCTATTTCTCTTCTCTATACCATACTTCTAGTATTTGTCATCATAAAGTCTTTTTTTAGTGCGTTGGGGGGGGGGGGGGGTTGATTTACATCCGCCATTGCCACTTGTAACAGACGTGGAGGACTCCGAAGATCTTTTCAGCAGTCCATTTTACCCTCGCTGGCAGTGTAGAGAGTCTGTGCTCGCTGACGTACTCGGACAGCTGATTGCAGTGAATGTAAGCAAACTGTTCGTTTATGGCCGCCTCCCGTGCCGCCACCGCGGCAAAGAATGCGTGGTGTGTTTAAAAAGTTCCGTGAATGGTGTCATATATGAACGGCAAATTGGCATGCGCATGGGTCTTCAGAGACTTGAGGAGAATCGATACACAGCATGCACTGCATGTGACTGGCAGTGTAAACAGACTGCGACCAGTTGAATATAGTCAGTGTGGGAGGAAGTGTCACAGCGCAATGGAGCAACGTGCAGACATCAAGTTCCGTTAGAAATTGGGGAAGACTGCAACGGAGAGACATGCCAGAGTAGCACAGGACTGGAAAATGGATGCTGCTCCATGACAATGCCCCTGCACACTGCTCGATCCGTGCGCCAATTCCTGGCGCAGAAGAAGATGGTAACTGTTCTTGAACACCCTCCGTACTCCCCTGATGTGGCTCCTGCGGACTTCCTGTTTTCCCGCTTGAAGGCGTCCATGAAAGGTGAACGTTTTACGGACGTGAATGCCATCAATGATCGAGTGACTGCCGCTCTGAGATCGATTTCACAGGAAGCCTTTGCTGATAGTTTCCAGAAGCTGTACGAACGTTGTCAAAAGTGTGTTGTAGCGGGTGGTGACTATTTTGAAGGGAAATAAAGAAATTTTGTATGTATCTTTTGTTTTGTTTGTTGTCTGACAGCATTCACCGAACTTTAGAGACACACCACGTATATCACAGCATCAAAGTGCCCGCGACTACATTGCACAGCATTTGATTTCTTGATCAGTAGGTATAGTCTCAATAGAAAAAAATTAAACACGTCGTTTTTTAAATCACTGAAATAATTTTATTAAAGACTTATGGCCACTAAAGTTTTTTTACGGACATTGTTTTTACTTGTAAATGGGTCACGTATTCAAAATGGTTGAAAACACTGATTTCGACTATTTAAAGTTTGGTTACCCATCTGGGTGGCACCTTCCATTCTTCCATATGAGGAATGGAAGGCCTTTGAATAGGCTCAGAACAGGAGTATCAAGATGCAGAAATACTCTGAAAAATTGGGGATACACGGACGACGACAAATGTGACTGCGGCACCATTCAGACACCTGAGCATCTCCTCGAGCGCTGAGACATGGGCTGCGTGTGCCAAGCAGAAGACCGGTTTTTAACCAGCATCAAAGCACTTCTGGAAAGACGCAATTTGAAACAGACCAGACACGGAAAGTAAAGTAAGTAAGTAGCGGCACCATGATGTTGTTCGGTGCTGATACGGAATTAGTTCGTTTGAGTCCTGGTGATGCAGGAAATTTTAACCATCCGTCAGAGTAGGAGAGATGGTTGTGTACAATTCATAATCTCAAGATTGTACGTCAAACTCCTGAATTACATTCCAAACTTCCCCGCAGTGTTTTTGGAATGAGTCAATACGAGTATCTTTATGGTGATTCGTCCGTCGGATAGGACGTTAAAATTGGCGAAAGAGTAGTCCTAAATAGGCGACACCGGGATTCTTTCTGCCTTCTTTCATCTCTCATCCACAATACAAACAATACACTGGTCAAACACACTTACAATGGGAAACCACCCTTGTTCATCTTCGTCCCGGTTCCTTCCCGTTAAGGGATAAACACACCTCATGGTAAGAGTCTACTCTCGGCTACAGGTACAATATCCAAAGAAGAAAAAGGCTTTGGTTTAAAGATAAAGTTACCCGATGAAAAAATTTTCTCCTCATCGCTATATCGTGTAAGTTGTGCAGAATTGATTCTAAGCCTACGTCATCTGCTTTTCTTATATGATTGTTTTTCCTCTTTGCAGGCACGCTTTTCGTTGATCATTGTATATATAGATCAGAGAGAGCATTGTGAATAAGGAAAGTGAACGAAATCAACAATGGCTTTTACGAATGAATTATGCCGCATTCGCCTCAATTGATTTCTGAAAATCGTGGGATTTTAATATCATGCTGGCCGGATTGCGAACCAAACCCGAGTTCTAATAAAAATCAGAGCCAAAACGTTTCCCTCGCAAACCATACTCGGTGTCATATGGTTGTCTTTAAAATATGAATGTGCTGTAGCTTCAAGATTTGGTCAAACATCACGTAGAGCATTCTTAAATCTAGAAGGACATTCTATGGTTGTAAAAGTGCTTGTAGGATGAGTTTTGGTTGAACTCTGAGAAACCATGGAAAATTTGATCATTAGTAGAAGATTTCAGAAACTGCTTAGAAGAGAAGAAAGCTCATTATTTTGTACTCATATCTAAGCTTGTGGAACCAAACTTCTTTTTTCGTCTTTTAACTTGTGTTCCTCACACTAAGGAGTCGTGTATGTAGAATTTATGAATATGAATGGATTTTCAAAAGATATAATTGATTTGGTCCTGTTATTTCATTGGTATTTACCCGTTTTCATCGACGTTACATTGTAGTACCATATTTTATACACTGCTTTCATTACGTCACATCTGATGATTTTCTGTAAAATTTGGAATCTGAAATTTAGAGCATTGCCAACTTCGGATAGAAATTTTTCTTTGTTTTTTCCTCGGTGACTACGAGAAGTAGTAGTCAAGAACACTACCATCTGTTTTCCCTTTGTCGTATATTCTTGCTGTCCATAATTCTGAACCATATGGATATATATATAATAAGTATATAAATTAATAATACCTTAGCTGCTATATAACCAAAATCGCTCATTCGTTTATTTCATAAAAACACAGTTTCTAGTTTCAGTTAAAATTTTGGTACATTTTTTCCAAAGAGTCGTGTTCTGCATCAGTTATTATCATATATTATAAATAAAATTCGATTTTTATGATAAATGTGTACTCGTATTATATATTTTTAAATTTTTTATATATTAAAATGAATTCTGAAATTCTCTCTTTGGGAGAGCAGACGAGGAGGCAGGGGTTGAAATTGTAAAATCTTCATCAAAATATTTAGTTTTCCTTTGTATGCCCTAGAAAACAATTACTGTAGAAAATTTAATCTCGCTTTGTGCATTTATCAATGACTGTATTCCTCATGGATAGTGGATTTAACACTGTTGTGTACGACAAAACATGAAATAATCTAGTAAAGATTTTTTGCATCTCATCACTTTCATAAACATCTATTTCTGGTTTAAAAGTCTTTCGGGTTTATTGTTTAGCAGCCTCATCTATAACCTGTTTAGTCACAGTCCTATCAAATTTTCTCATTTTCTTGAGCCTGCTATCAAGTGATAACTGTTGGTGATATAGCTGTTTTTCCTACACAAACTACTCTTACTTCTTTGCCCAAATTCATGCAGGGCTTATTTCAACATAGCCTGAGCACATATCACGACTATTTTTACCAAAATAAAAATCGAATCCCCTTTCGGCCATTCAGATTTCGGTTTTCAATAATTTTCTGAAGTTACTCCAGGATTCCGGATTGGTTGTTTCAAAAACGGGAAGGCCGAATTCCTTCCCGTTTGCCTCAAGTCCTTTCCTGCTTCTAATGACCTCGACGACGATAAGGCGTAAAGCCATTAGGGGAAAAAATGGTACATGAAAACTGAATGAGCAATCCGGTTCAAATATTTGATAACGTCTCTTATTCTCCCCTTTTATACCAGGCACCATATTCTTAGCTGGATCATATATTATTTTTCCACATAGATATTCAAGACCTGGTCACTATATATAGCTTTGCAGTGCACAAAATTCCACTAAGGTCTGCGGATTTTGCCTAAGAATTTGTGATTTTTTGGAGAAAAAAAAAATCCTTAAAATTAGGAAAGATATCAAACTAAATTTAATTGAATCCCCCGTATTATTCACACAGTTGTTCTGTGGAACGAAATTTACAAGCTTACCAGTGATTGGGCATTTATGTAAATTATTCTACCTATCCACGTAACGAATTTTCAAATTTGGGGCCAAAACTCTATCATCCCCACGCTTCTTTCGATGTTGCACACAATCAACAATTCCTGACTATACTCAAATGCGGGTAGAAAAACATCAGTATAATCACAACTCCCTCCTCCTCAATTTCTGACAAGGTGAACCACATAAACGAATTAAAAACTATGTTTAAGAAAGTTCTCTAGAACCAAATTTTCCGTTGGATATTATATATATATATAAATAGTTTTTTAATAAGGTGGTAGCTTTTGTCTAAAAGTACAAAGAGAACGTTCTAGACAAATAACAGAGTAAGGTACTCATATCACGAAAAATATCATTAAAAATTAATAATGCTCTGGAGGGGATTGCAAACCGAGGGAAAAGAAGAGATCGGCGAAGGAAGAAAATGATTGATGACGTCATGGTGAATGGGAAATATATAGAGACTAAGAGAATGGTGGAATAGAGGGAGGCTTGGAAGGCTGTCACTGTGCATGTACCTGCTGAATAGCAGAAAATCCTTGATGATGATGATTGATCTCCGTACTAGCTTTCCCAAAATAAATTCCTACTACCATCATAGATGGTACCCGTAGTTTTTGATACACGTTTTAGCTATTAAATGAGCTTTAAGTTTACCTTTTTATGTAGATTTAAATCACCAAGGATAAGACTATGTATACGCTATGTGAAACTCAATTTATTAATCGCAGTTCAACAACAATATCATTGCCGCAAAACAACAGCTACGAAAGATATTAGTAAATAGAGATTATGGGAACAGTTTTATTTATACGCAACTGTTATGAAATTAATTGCCATAATACAGTCATAAAGTTTGCTTTTCGTGGCATTTCATTCTTTAAAAAAATTGTGGAAAATACATTTCGACTGAAAAAATGTGGAACTACGACTTCTATTCAGTAACATGTCGCTAATGAAAGTAACATTTAAGAAGCTTAAATATCTAATGGTCTCTGCTACAAGCACGAATGCCAAATCTCAGTCCGGCAGAGGCTAAGCTCCAATTTAATTAAAACTTTCTCAAATGTTGCTGCTTGATCAAAGTTTATTTAGTACGGTTTATTTGCTTTCTACATATTTTACTGACCACTTGCATTAATGTTCTTTGTTCACGTTCGCTGTACGTGATTTATTAGGTTATTTAAAGATGTTATAAGGCCAAAAATGTTACCAAACTGAGTATTCTGACAATTCAATTCTTCGAAGTTGTTCAGCTATTTGATAATCTGGAATCTGTATAAATTTTCCAGCCTTCACAGAAACTATGACAGAAATTACACTATGAATGTTTTACCAGACTCAATAAAAACAACATGAGGCATTAGGGCAGTAATAAAAAAAATCAAAAATGCGAGGAGAGATGCGTTGTTCATTTCCTTGCTGCGAGTGTGAGTCAATGGTTATTTTGTTTACCTGCCATTACCTGTTGTGGAAGAAGCAGCGAAAAAGCGAGGGATAAAGCGGGATTTTACCAAGTAGAAAGGAACTTTTTATCACAACTAATTACGTGGTTATCAGTATGCATTTGTCGCTAGCACTAACTCTGCCCGTGTAATGGGGTTTACTCTAGTATTTATGCTTGATTTTTTCTGGTGTGACCAATATGCAGGGCCGGTTTAAGGCTACCGCAAGAACCGCAGTCGCGGGGGGCCCCATGCTTGAGGGGGCCTCGCCACTATCCCATTCAAAATTTGTCCTTAGTTAATGAACAATTTTCCTGCTAAAATAAATAATCTACAACTTTAAAATGTTAAGCTGCATTCACAATAGACGTTTCCGAAGCTTGGAGTTCCAGGAGAAGTACTTCATCAGATTCAGTTTTGAGAAAGTCACATCTGATGTAATTAGAATAGGCCTACATATTTAAAGGCATGTATTGCTCTGATTCTGTTTCAGCAATTTATGTAATTTCGTTCGAATAAACTCATTAATCTTTTGACGTTTCATCTAAAAAGTTATTGAATTAAAATGTGTATGCCTGCTCACGTGTCTCCAACCCCAGAAATCTATTTGTACTAGCAAAGAAAGGCAAGAAAAGAAATGTCGTATACAAAAAGTGTATATAAATCAGAAATAAAAGTGACAGTAGTTGCGAGATCCATACGAGATGCATTGATAAAACACCAAAGACTCGGCGAAGTTGGTCCCGTTCAGCTAATACTCAATAAACTGCTGGCCCGTTTGTGCACAGTTTAGAAATAAATCAGTCCGTCTCTTTAATCGTTGTTTGAACTCTACACACAGATTATATATTAGTGTGTGTGTGTGTATAAAGTCACGAAAATTATCAAAAGTGTAGGCAAAACTACATCTAGAAAAGAAGTAGGGGGCCCCGAAATCAAACATCGCAGGGGGCCCCGAAATTCGTTAAGTTGGTCCTGCCAAAATGTATCTAGGATTCTTGAAAGTTAGCGTTACCACAGGGACAACCAGCCACCGAAACAATTAATGCACCTGGATTTCTTCTAAATGAGAGCCTAAATCGTCCATTTCCCTTGCTTCATCGGCTTTTCACTTTTGTTGAATTCTTGTGGATTTCTCAACTTCGAAAACCATGCCTGTCACCCCACGCACTAAATGTGAGTGCCATGTGGTCTAGGGTTTGAATATTACTTTTTGTCTTTAATATTATTCCTTCCACAAACTCATTCTTTTTACGACTTGAATCTTAAATTCAACTTTCCCCGCACTCTGCTCTATTACTAAAATTTGAATCAATCTTAGAATCATAATTCATTTCGAAGTCATAGAGTTTTTCTCAATTGCCAAAGATAATTCCATTTTCGAACTCCGTAACTGCAGGTCTAATTCTCACAGTTTGCTTATCAAATTTTAAATTTGAATGAGTCTGACATTGTATATTTAGTTCTGAATTTAATTCTACAGATTTTAATTTCAAATTTCGTTGTGGGTCCCTAAATTTACCCATCATCGTTTCAAATATCTCTTGGACACTCTACTTTTCTAATTCTATTTTAAAGTTGAACTTATGTTAATATTACATCAACGATTAAACAAATTCAATGCAAAAACAAAAATTAAATAAAAAGGATTTTACCAACAACAAATATCATAAAAGAAACAGATGACGGAAAATCACTTTTTCTTGCTGTTTTGTTTTCACTTCAATACCTGTTTTTGTTGTGTCTTTCCTTCGTCAAGTTTTACACTCGATTGTATTACCTGATGATGTATTACAAAATATGAGATGACATTCTGGTCCATGCGGCTTTTCAACCTAACTAGAATACCAATTAACATCATGCTAGAAAATCCAAATATACGCCTTATTCACCTTGTCGTGATCTCAAATTGAGCTAATTAAATAATAACTACAATATCATGATCAATCACCAAATGGTGATACAATAATGAGAAAATAATTATATTCAAGTATTTTTAAAGAAAGGTATTTTATTTTGAAGAGTAGTAACAAATATAAATTTCACTGTAAAAAGCCATTAACATTAAATAATACATATTTAATTTTAAAACATTTCTTAAGTAAATATTTAAAAAATATTGACTTTGTCAGAAGTCATTTTTTCCAATCTTCCTTATTATACATAACTTCTGTGAAAACAATATTAGCAGGTGAAATGTGATCAACATAGATTTTATGATCGTATGTGCATCTAGCAAAAAATGAATATTAATGAATCTACAAACTCGTGAAAAACCTCATATGTGTATCCATACGAAAAAAAAAAAAAAAAAAAACAGATTCTGATAAATATAATCCTGCCTTTTGAAGAGTCTGACCTTGTGCTTTATCAATGTTCAAATTGTTTTCTTATCATTTAGAAAGGCAGGGTTGGTGGTGTGACGTTAATGCGAGGTAAGAGAATAGTTTTATCGGGGTGAATTAATTTAGCACTGATGATATACTCCTCTAAGAGAATTACCACTAATCTTGTACCACTAATTAATTTCTGATTAGCATTAATATTTCTATTTAACATAATAATAACACTTTTCTTTAAACAAAAAATTATGAGGTGGTAAACCAGACGATCTCGGGAATTGCTCTAGTTATTTGGATGAAGTTTCATATGTAGATAACGATTTGCTTTTTAAGTATGTGATACGATTCTACAAAAAAAAAAAAAAAAATAAAAAAAAAAAAAAAAAAAAAAAAAAAAAAAAATGGATTTTGTATCTTCGAAACGGCTCTAAACTCATCTCCAAAGATTCAGGTACCAATAAGCCTACTGGTGTTAGCTAAGCTTCTCTTTGCAGGAAACTGTGCAGTAAAAAATGCCTATGAAACCTTCAAAAAACCTTTAACTTTACTCAAAATCTTGCACATTGAACAGAATTCGAAAGGTGCCGAGTGAAGACCGGTCACCCAGGTACTGTGTACACGATAGGAACTTCTCGATTTTTTGCATATCCGTTTTGATGGTTCACACCTACTACCCTGCCATCACACATTAATTCGATTGAGGTAACACTTAAGTATAAACCGAAGACGTCGTCAACTAGTTTTTCTGGCGTTTTCCGTAATCAGACTTCTCGTATACGCACGGTATTATTTTACTGCCTCTGTAAAACAGTTTCGGGTCTTGCTGTTATTTGTGCGTTCGAATACCATTACCGGGGTCTGTAATTATGCTGTAATAACTGTATTCCTAATTGTGTTGCATTAACAGCAGCGCCGCACTCGGCAGATCCGTAATAAATGCCACGGTCCTAGCCCGCGATTTAACGGTCCATCATCGTTCAATCAGTAAATCAATTAAAACCCGGTGCACTTTATTGCCCCCATTTGATTATAAACACGGTTTTAATTTTTACACCGACACAAATCCGCAGCTGTAAAACTGTTGCGCATTCACCAACCACCGACTTTTTTCGGGAGCTGCAAAATAACTATTTGGAAAATATTATTGCTGTTAAGATAATAACTGTTCTAGATAAATATTCAAGCTAAACAGCCGCAATATCCTTCCTAGATCTCAGGAACTTTATTGTCAGCTGTGAAGAATATATGCAGCATATAAAATGCAATTCAGGCGTGAGTTTAAAATCTATCGAAGCAAAGATATAGGCCTATGTTAAACACGACAGTCTTCTGCAGATAAATATTACAGAAATCAAAAGAAAGATGGTGTCATACTTCCCTATTTACGAAAAATATTTCAAATTTGAATATGATAATCCACTTAAATTTTCTGAAAATATTCTATTAACAAAAAGTGAATCCCATTTCAAGGACAAACATTTTTGAGTGAACCAAGAATTCAGATTGCCAAAATATCTTAGAAAGTCTGAGTATTTTCTTCGCAGAGAAAATATACAGGTCTATACCAAAAGTAGTAGGACTGACTTTTAAAAAAAAAATTTATTGAAGATATCTTTACAATTCCTTAATCCTCTTCGAAATAGCACCCTTAGGCAGCTACACGCCAAAAATTACGCTGCTGCCATTGGCCATACGCCATCTGGAAGTCAGTTTCGGGGACGCTGTTGAGAGCCCTCGTCGATGCTGTTTCAACGTCCTGGATTGAGTCAAACCGCTGTTCCTTCAGCTGCCTTTTCATCCGTGGGAATAAAAAAAAAAAAGTCAGTTGGAGCCAGATTAGGACTGTAGGCGGGGTGCAGCAACGTGGCAACGCTGAATCGGGCCAACAGTTACCTTCTTCATCCTCCCGTCCAATGAAGGCTCGCATGAGCAAATCAAAGATCAAGACAATGCTGATCGTGTTTTTTTTTACCGTCGCGGGGTGATTCATAAGGAGTTCGTTTCCCCTGGGGAAACTGTCAATTCGAACTTTTACGTGCAAGTGCTAAACCGCCTGCGAGACCGAGTGAATCGCGTCCGACAAGTCATCTCCGCCAACTGGACTCAGCATCACGACAATGCGCCGTGCCAAGGCGCGCCGTCATGAGACAACTGTTGGCCCGAATTGATATTGCCACGTTGCTGCACCCCGCCTACAGTCCTGATTTGGCTCCATCTGACTTTTCTTACTCACATGGATGAAAAATCAGCTCAAGGAACAGCGGATTGACTCAATCCAAGACGTTGAAGCAGCATCGACGAGGGCTCTCAACAGCGTCCCCGAAACTGACTTCCAGAAGGCGTACGGCCAATGGCAGCAGCGTAATTTTTGGCGTGTAGCTGCCTAAGGGTGCTATTTCGAAGAGGATTAAGGAATTGTAAAGATATCTTCAATAATTTTTTTTTAAAAAAATCAGTCCTACTACTTTTGGTATATACCATGTATGTCACGTCAACAACAAAAGCAAAAAATGCTTAACTTGGTATTCAACCCGAACGTTGATTGGTGGATCCAGTAGATGGTATATCTAGCCTGGCATTGGAGGTAGTGTGTCCAGTTCCTTTCATCCTTACCTAATCTAAACCGAGAATCCCACCGAGGAAACGAGATTTATCATTTAACGTGGAATACGATCGACAGAAGCGTTCTGGTGTACTTACTGGCAAGCTGTCAGAAGTGAAGGTCGGGTTAAGGGCCTATGAAAAGCCACGCCCAGAGATTCGAATTGGTGACCGTTTGATCTCCAGTCAGACGCCTTAACCACTGAGCCACCAGACCACTAGAAAAGTTATTAACGTGGGAAAAATTTTTCTGAGGCTGACTTTGAAGGTATTACAAGAAATATTTTTCATCTAGCGGATCAAAATCATTCCATATTATTGTCTATAACGGTTTATACGTTATAAATTTGCTTTTTTTTTTACAGAAAAGTTATAAGAAATGGTGGTTTCAGTGTTGTTATAAGAAATAAATATAACGAAATCTGAACTTCATTACTTCCATCACTATAAAAGTTAGTTATCTAAACGTTGCCACTGTTTTAATCATTTGTCCTTCCTCAGGTCGTTTTCTGCGACATCTTTACTTCTGACACCTGCAATCTGCCATTGTATTTCTTCGTACATGCCCAAACTTCGGAACCAGATGTCAATATTGGTTGGTGGTATACTTTAAATAGCATAATTCCGACTTCCTGCTCTATCTTCCCCGCCAAATTATGTCCGTAATTAGGTTATTCAGCTATTAACTCTTTCTCATTGTCTGTCCTACTTCATTCACAGTATATATATATATATATATATATATATATATATATATATATTGTTTTTATCTTCGTCACGAATGGATGGGCTTAAACATGTCTCCTAATGCACATTAGGAAACAAAAACACCTCGCTATAAAATCCTAACGCTGACTTTGCTGAATACTCATCTTCGTAATCTTGTCCTTCAAATGTCTGTATGGTACTCTGATGTCTGCACGCTGGTTACTGCATATTTCTGAATTTTTCAGATATGTTTACACATTCTTTACAAGTACGACTGGCAATACTTATGGGAGTTTACGCCAAAATCGTCTTATTACATAAATAACGCTATTCAGTATTATTATTAAAAAACTTTTTTGCTGTAGAAAATTTTTCCACAATTTCTCAGTAAATTAAATGATAGAATAACGACAATGCAACTGTTTTTCAAAGCTTTTCGTCTCTCATCGAGGCATCGTCAGCGATGAATCTATTTTAAAATTTTACATTCAGTATGCAGCTGCCAAGACAAATGGCTTTAGCGGAAACATGCTTTGGAAAAAAAGCATTGATGTGTGGTTACGAACCTGGAAACCACTAATGTAAATATTAAATTGTAAATAATCAGAAAATGTTTTAAATTTAGAATTATGTTATACATCATTTATAATAAGTTTATAAACTCACTGCAAAATTTTAAAATAGAATCGTCGCTGATGATGCCTTGAAGAGAGGCGAAACGCGTAAGGCATTAAAGCTTAGAAAAACAGTTGCATTGGCGTAATTTTTTAATTTAAAAAAACTTTTTATTTAGTTCAGCTAACCGCTACGCTTGCTACGTCTATGTTTAAGGCATTCTTATTTTCGTGCTCTCAACCATGTGATGTGTTTCGATTAAGGGACATACAAAATTTTTGTTGTGAATTTTTGTACATGATAGGTGCAGTAGTTAAAGATTACTTCCGAAATGTAAATTTTAAAACTACTTAAATGTAACAGTTTCACCACTCTACCTGCCTTTGTAGTCTGAGTAATTTTGTATTATCAAATATTTTCTATTGGGTCTATTTAGATTGTTTTTTCAATGAAATTTACTATAAGATTCTATTCATGGGCTGCAAATATTAATCCTACCATGCCATTCTACAAGGGGTTTTATATAAATATTTTTAATCGCATGGCTTGTTTTTTTTTAGCTTATAAGACTTTGCAATCCTTCCATATAGTCTACTTCCTTCTTTTTTTTTTTTTTTTTTTTTTTTTTTTTTTTTTTTTTTTTGTAACAGTTTAACGTCCCTTTTTAACAACGTGGTCTTTAGAGACGGGAAAGGATGGGGGCAAGGAATGGGAAGGAATTCGGCCATGGCCTTTTGAAGGAAGCATCCCGGCATTCACCTGGAGTGATTTGGGGAAACCATGGAAAACCCAAATCTGGATGCCCGGACGGGGATTCGAACCGCCGTCCTCCCGAATGCGAGGCCAGAACGCTATCCGTTACACCACCACGCTCGGTACTTCCTTCTTAATGTTATCAGATTTTCAATGTGTTGGAAGGAACCGTTCAGCTCTGGAATGTGGTGAGTAACCGTTACAGAAAACTTTCCACGGTGGAAAAACATTGTACACGCATGGACTATTATTGTGTGTAATTTCGTTGAAAATCGCTCATTACCTCATTAGCATAATCTTCATTATTTCATATCCAAGTTTAATTTTCGTATTTTTGTTATTATTATTAAAAGTAATAGTAGAAGTGAGGTATTTCTAAAGCACATAGCATGGTTTTTACGAAATAAAGGATTCTTATATTTAAATAGTATTATAGTGGCTTTACACTTTTGAGCAAACCACATCAGTGTAGGCATTACACTATTTTAACAGTTTATTTCTGTCGTGTTATGTCTGGGAGTATTTTTTATTAATGTACCAATTTCTTATGTAGTAAAACTGATAAACTTACATCTTATACTGAATATTATGAGAGGTTAAAACTATCCCAGAGAAAAATACTTAACCCTCCCCCCCCCCAAAAAAAAAGTGAGTATTCACTTTATGATACAGAATGGTTTCTCTCGGTACCATAGATATCTGATGACTTGGTCATTATGCATGTCATAATTTTTACTTAAATTGAGGGCATAATATATATACTTGTCAAATTCGAAAAAGAGCGAGGGAAATCGTGGCTTTTACGTATTTATATGTTTGATAAAGCAACACATTTAAGGTATTTGTATATGTTAACTAAAATAAAAGAAATAATAAAAATATATCAACAAAACACCAACTGCAGAATGTTTAGAAGTTAACAACAAAAATTTGAACTGAAATTGAACATTTTGTATTTAGTATTTCGGTATGTTAATAGGTCAAGATGACAGTAAGACAAGAAATAACCGCTGTAAAACAGTTATTGCCGAGATTCTGAGCAAATAGTACATCCAACTTTAGATGAAAAACTTCTGTCGACATAAGGAAACATAACAATGTTATGATCAATACTAACTTGCCCTTTTAAAATTATTTCACTTTGCATTCCTCCAGAAAATTCCATATACGCTATAATTGTTATAATTTTGAATTTACCTGTTGTTTCAGATTTGATAATCTCTACTAAAACTAAGATCTTCAAAATTTTTAATCCGTTTGATTTGTGGAGACATTTTTTTTCGGTGCAAAATAATCAGTGTTTACTTCTCTTTGCGTTTCAATATGGAGTTTCTTTTTTAAAGCAAAATAAATCACTGCCGCTTGTTAAAATACAAAGGGGACGTGAACTGTCAAACCTTGATGTGACTGAGGCAATTGCGGAACATTATATTGAAAAATATTTCTACTGAAACCACTAAATTCATTTCGCAAGGAAAAAGCAATGCATGGCCCTCTTTGTTTACGTCTGTGTATACGAATATTTAACTGGTGTATTACTTACTGAATCGATTCTCCTCACTTTTTTCTCCTGTAAGGTATTAACATTTAATTTATAGATTAGGTTTTCCAAGATGCTTCGTTTTTAATTACAACCGTAGAATTATTATTATTTTATATGGCACGATGAATTAAATTAAGTTATTTGCTTAGCCCGCACTTTAATCCTTAGATTTTTAAACATTTAAAAATTTTCAGCGCTAAATTTAAACAGCCAAAATGTTGAATATCGAAAAAGGAGGAACCAGAGTATATATAACATTGGATACTGCTTACTAGATCTGATCTGTTTAGGTCCACTATTTCACTGTTAATCGTTACAATTTATTTCCCTCTGTAAATTAGTTACCTGTAATTTACTGATAATATTTTCCAAGACATTTTGTTTGTAAGTATAATCATATAAATTTTAAGTTTTTTTTAAATTAAAATTTATTTACTTTAATTAGTTGTCCAAGAATGATATATAATTATTAGAAACGTTTTTGAAAGTTTTCCGCGCCAAATATAATTCATAAAAATTTTCTCATGAATGTTTAATGATTTGGACGTCTTTAAGCAGAAATACTTGCAAAATAAAAAGTAGGAATCGTAGGGACGGATGTTACTGATCGCATACCTAATACTGTATTCATCCTTTAAAATCAAGTTGTCCGTGTTACTATAAAGGCGATGAACCAAGCGGTATACCGAGCAGGGCTAGCATCCAACGGTGTACAGAGAAGCCACTATCATTTGCCGGCTGGTTGCCTCCATTCCAAATCGCTGCCCGCGAATCTCTGGTTCTCCGCAAACCTTCCCAGAGCCGACACCGTTCCTAGCACATCGCGAGAATTAATGCTGCAATAGCGAGCCATTGTGGGGCCGCATTGTCGCACGCTAGTCCGGGCGGATGAAGGCCTCGGCCGCTGTGGAAACACGGAAACTGCAAACAAAGCTTTGTTGTCACAAAATGAGCGGAGAGAGAGAGGTGGCTCGACGTGGACGTCCAATTTGGAGACGCCTGGCCTGCTGTCTCTCTGTGTGACTACGTTACGTTAATTGTGGCGCGGAGCCAGCCGCCAGTTGTCTCGTGAGAGTGGTCTCAATGGAAAGGAATGCCGGGTAAGGAGAGGCGCACACACAGAATCTAAATGCTGCATTTATAACGTGCCTACAGACATGAATAGCACTTACACGTACTGTATTACACAGCTACTTCCCTCAGAAACACACAAAATGAATTTGTTAATAGAATATTCAGCGGATGTGCATATTTTTTAGAAAAATATTATTAACTCATATACACCTTGCTTTGTAAAAATATGTAAGGAGATATCAAATTCGATGGGCCGTCATTCAGAATTTCACAGATGATCAAAATTAATATTTTGATTTTTGTGTGTGTGTTTCTTGGCTGAGACCTACAGAGCACTTAATGTTATATAAAAAAAGAATTAGGAAAGTATTTTCTTGTTATACACGGAGTGGTGTCTAATTTCATTTGGAGTGTATAGGATGGCTAGTAATGGAGAAGAAATCTCTGGCTAGGCTATTAATGGAGAAGAAATCAATGGCTAACTCGAAGAAATTGAGAAATATGCAGGTCAGAGGCAACGCGAGTCAGATCTGACAACCGCTATGGAATACTCTCTCTACAGTGATGTAATAATAGGGTGGCAGGACGGGCAAAATGCTACGAGCTCTCAGTTGGATGGAGCCCGGCCCGAGAATGCCTGCTGCCCCTTTCAACAAACAGACCCCTCCCATTTTCGCAGTCCGGGGCAGTAGTGGAGTTTTTTAAAAAAAAAAGGTCGCTCTGGTTTGCCTCTCCCTAGATCCCGGCACTCAGGATGGGAAGCCATCGGATGAATTTACCTCAGGCCTCGACGGTGTAGTTACGCCAATGGAATCCTAGGTTTTTCCCGGCGTATGGTTGACACGAACTGTTCACGGGTTTTCTGCCGGATAATTTCTTCTTTCCACAACGTTTCGGCAGCAACCTCCTCTCCTTCATCAGGTGAACTGTCATATCGAAGCTACCACTGCAGTTGGTGCTGTGTTGTCGCAGTGGTAGCTTCGATATGGCAGCTCACCTGATGAAGGAGAGGAGGTTGCTGCCGAAACGTTGTGGAGTGAAGAAATTATCTGGCGGAAAACCAGTGAAGAATCCTTTATAATCTAGCTCCTCCATATGATAATAATTTTTTATCTTTCAATTTGACTTATTTGAATTATTCATAATTTTATTCAAAGATCCCATTTCAAAATAGGAAGATTAGAAGGACAGAGAACTGCCTAACTTTTGACTGAGGAAAAGAATGAATTTAATTATAAAAATCAAGTTTATTCTATCAATATCAAAAACATATTTAAATGGATCTTAAACAAAATTGGCACACATAATATACAGGTATGATTAGTTATCGCAGCTCTGTGCCAGAAGGGCGGTTATTTGATAATCCTTTAAATACTGTTCCACGGATAGTTCGTCGAAGAATGGAATGCTAATTCGGGAGTTGTAATTTTCATCGCTCCCACAGTCGCACTGGGAATTAATCACTTTGGTAGTGAAATGTCAAAGTGTTTATTCAGCAAGAATGTTACATTACCGTATGTTGTCCGTTATGCTAATACAGAAACTCAACAAAAAAAAAGCTTGTATTCGTAGCCAATTACCACAGCGCTGCCTGCAACCTGCGACACTCTCTAGTGGGCACAACAAGATGTCTGCTCTTGCCGTTACCGTCTCCTTCCTGCAGGCGAACAATCCTCCCTCGTCGACATGTGGACAAAACAGCATCAAACAGTCAAAGGCGCGCAACATATTTGGCAACCTATTCATTCAAACAAAATATTTGACTCTCTGCTCTCACAAAAATAGTCTTATTGCCTCAGCGTCCCCACTACTTGTTACGCGCACATTTCATCGGCCACGAGTCTTGCACCTTCTCCAATGCCACCATACCTTTGATCGTCTTCGGCATGCATGTCACTCGGCGCTCAACCGTTCCCCCGCTCGCGAACTTGACACTCCAAGCACATTCGCTAGAAGCAAAACTTATCCTTTTAACTATAATCACTACAGCTGCGGGGAATATATGCTATAGCGAAGAAAACTTGCTCTGTGGAATTAGCTTAAAGGAGATGCCTGTGTGTGATCCTCAGTACTCGAAATAAGTCTCTTTTTGAATTAAGAACATCTAAATATACTCGTACAACGACATACATTTGCTAAAAATAACAGAAACGACTTTATTTGAAATATTTTTATAGTTACGAGGTCTTATTTAGAGGAACGGTGAAAATGTAACATGACACTGCATGAGTAAGAACTAGTCACCAAAAAATTTCTGAAAATTGCTCCTACTAATTCAGAATGCTCTCAGAGCATCTTGTAAATTTTCTGCTCGTACTGTTTGCACTACAAAATGAATAAACTAAGGTTCCGTAATAATGGTGCAATTTTTTTATTTTAAAAAAACTGGATGTACACGGAAAGTAAAACTGATTTCATTTCATCTTGTAATTTAAAAAAATTCTTTTTAAAAAATAGAGCGGCACCATTTCTTTTTTCCAGGTTTCATTCCTCCCAGGTGAAACCCAGGAGGAGGGCTGTTGCAGGGTTACAAGAACCCTTATCGGTCAAAATGGAAAGGATTGGGATCAGAAACGGGAAGGAGATCGGCCTTGGCCTTAAAAAGAAACCATCGTATGCAGTGATTTCTGGAAACCGTGGAAATGGGGATGGCACGCCAAATCACAGGACGTAACCGGCTAGCGACGCATTGTCGCAGATGTCAGTTCTCCTCATGAACATTCTCATCCATTCTTATACAGATACCAAAAGAGAAAAACAAAATACATCAACACATAATAAGGAAAAACATGCAGTATTTCCCAAAGTACGCTACAAAATTTTGTAATCAAAAATTTATAATCTTTCTTATAACCTAAAATATTATTTTTGGCTGCGAGAGAGTTTCTACAGATTTCGGAGCACCATTGTATCATACCCATAGCAGAAATTATCTATCGTAATTAGTCTGATTTCCAAACAGGAATATTAGCATTACCCTATATTTTTTCTTAGTTACAGTTCCATTAGCCTCGACGTGGAACCAGTCACATATGAAGGAACTTTTTTATGTTTAAATGAAAAGTTTTCTAAAAGTAATTTTTGCGATGTACGTTGTCAATTACTGTGACGCACTACGTGAGCACTTACTCCGTTCTGTAAAACTTCGCGATTGCAATTAACACATAGCTCAGCTGACATTCATCTGTTTTGAGACGTTTCTTACTTTACCGAGTAGCTTCATTATTATCATAAACTTATTTAATTCGTTTTAAATTTGAGGTGCGCTTTAAAATTGAAAAACGAAATATGTTTAAATTTATAAGTAACGTGTGACATAAATATTAACAGTATAAAATATTAATTTATATACTTCAACATGTCTTCGTATTATAAGTTAAGTGAGACGTTTTAGTTACAGAATTTACTGATCGCGAATGGGTATACAGAAAAGTATCTGGAAAGTACTAACTCTGTTAATTAATAGTTAAGTATTCTCAGCCTAGAAGTCCCATCATAGGTATTATGGTTGCTGTTCTTTCTTTCTACAGGGATTTTGTAATGTGCGAAGGGCTTCTCAAGGCATAACGTGTTAAATTTTTAGGGCTACTGAAAGGCATGGAGCCCAGCCAATGGACTTAACAGGAAAACATGTTAAATGACTTGCCTTATAAACTAAACCTTAGTATAACTTGTTGGGAGTATTCAAGTTCTTGTATCTAGAATAATACTTGGGTGATTTATATGCGATTTCTTATCGAAGATGAGATGTAATTACTGGACGTGGAAAATATTATTAGTAAGTTTTTAAGTTTAAATTCTAGATCAAAAATTAGTGTAAATATTTACTGCCATATCTGTCATTTTTTAAACATTGAAATAAGGAAATGATCTAAGGTCATATGGTTGCATGACGTTGCCTATTGATAAAAAAAATTCCCGAGTGTAAAAAACAATTAAACTCACTTAGTTACCCTTAAAGAATATATAAATTTACAACGCCAACAAAAATTTTGTCCATTAATACTGTACTTTGTTTTCAAACGAGGAGCTATTAATTTTGTTTTCGATTAAGAATAGTTTGACTATTTCCTTTGTGTCTACGTAAGAAGACACTAAAAACCAAATAAGAAAATTAATATACTTTTCATTGGTTTCAGCATCTTAAGACACCGGATGTAGTACATACAATGGTGGATACAAATTTCGAAGAGTATTTAGCGTCAAGGATTTTAAAAAGTATATTTTCAATGAGAAGCTAGATGACGCGTGTGAAGACTTCTCAAATAAAGTACTGTGAATAGCGAGTTTGGTGGTTAGCAGTAGTACTAAAGGATAACCAGCTCATTTATAGCAATGGTTTATTTCTCAACTGAAAAAAATACGTAGTAAACCAATTATAACGTCTTACTAAACCATTAGAAAAAACTTTAGTTTGTGTAAAACAATCACAAACTCGTGGTAATTTCCATTACTAAACAGAACATTACTTTACAGGAAACATCCGAAAAGCTCCTTGATACTCACAGTTTGCCGATACCTCTGTGATGTGATGAGCTGCTAGCTAGAGGTAACGAGTTAATCTTTTACGACGGCAGCGAAGCCTAGCGGCTTAGTTCTGAACTGTTACATGCGCGTGACCTTCATAGTAATACTTTTGCCCTTTACGAGTTGACCCCCTATAAATTACTTTCTTAATTTAATGTTTTACCAAAGCGGAAACCTTGATGTTTAAAATGATACCTTATTTATCGATTTTGGTTCGATATGAAGGGAGATAAGTTGTAAAGCAATAATAATAATAATAATTTCTAATAGAAATAATATATATGATTGCAAATCAGAGTGGAGAATGCAGGGCTGAATGTTTAGAGCTATTATTTATTATTTAATATTGCATTCGTAATTTGGGATTTCAAACAGGAAATACCGGTATATTATTCATTTTGTTCATTAATTTAGACTCCCTTATCGAAATCAAGTTTCAACGTAATTTATACCTTGGATTTTTAACTTATTGGTAAATATTACGATTTGTCGTCCAGATATAGAGACAAAGGTATGCAAAATCTTTGTAATTAAGTCAGGATCGTTCATTATATATTGTTATTGTTTACACCTTGTAATTATTAAGAAGAGCAGCACTTTGATACGTCCAGATTACGTACGCTCCATCTTGAGCCAAAACTTATTTTGGAGTCACATCAGTTCCATTTGGTAATTGTAGGACAAAGCCAACTTACGTCATTATATTTTCCGTGTACAAAGAACTTTTCTATCATTTTCAAGAAAACCGAAATACAGAATTATTTTTTAAAGCAAACTATTAAAGCTTAAAATTAAATTAATTTTTTCCGCGGGGATCAGAAAAATGATCGCTTTTTGCTACATAATTCTACGTTCCAAAATAAAGAACATTTGGCTGGATTTCAGGCTATGAGTTATTTTGCCCTATGCAACAGATGAAAACTTTCAATAAGAAAAAGAAGCACAGTCCCTTTACTACTGAAAAGCCAATCTGTTTCCGACTTGTTCAGCCAATCGATGATAAATTCTTCTATCAATGGGATACCTATGTTTTTTTTAAAAAATTGTTTTCTGTAGTAAATCTTGAAATAGCGGTAATTTTCAAGGTTGGATATATATATTTTTTTGCTGTCACCAGTATCTCGACTGGTTTGATGCAATCCTCCATCCCTTCCTATCTTGTGGCAACCACTTCATGTCTACATATCCCTCACAACCCATGTCCTCAATTATCCGCTTCATATATTCTAGTCTCTGTCTTCCTCTACAGTTCTTACCTTCGACTGTTCCCTCCACTAACAAATTAACCAATCCAGCATGTCTCAAAATATGACCTACCAGCCTGTCTCTTCTTTCTGTAAGCTCTTCCACGTCGTCATACAAAATAACTCGTTTAAAAAAATAGGATAAGACTTTTGTTTTTATTTATTGTTTTACGCCTCGTCGACGGCTAAGGTCATTAGAGACGGGATGGGATCGGGGTGAAGGAACGGGAAGCAATTCGGCCATGGCCTTTCTGAAGAAAGCATCCCGGCATTTGCCTGGAGTGATTTGGGGTAACCATCGAAAACCCATACGGGGTTCCGAACTCGCGTCCTCCCGAATGCTATGCCAGAACGTTAACCATTCACCCACCACGCTCGGTTTTTACCTGTTCATCTCTCAGGGGTATTGTATAAACGCCGAAATATTGAACATCATTTTAGAAATAATATCATCTTGAACTTTTTCTCTTAATTGTGGGAGAAGTCGTGTTGGATATTCGTAACTTAATGATTTCTGGATTACTGCTCGACTAAAATACTGGAGAAAATATAAATTCCAAAAACCTTCGAGAAGTGGTATGATGATAAACGCTGAAAAATCCTCTTGATAAAACCTAAAAACGAATTTTGCTCCTTGTACAACATTGAATGTCGCAGATAATGGCGCAAACGCTGTCGAAATGGGAATCATTTCACCAAATTGTGTTTTCGTCACGGTGGAGCCATCTAGTTCGCAACTCGTCTTGGCGTCGCCCGATTAACGCGCGCAATTGAAAATCCAATATCCATTCCACACTTCCGCAATACACCGCTCGCGCAGCAACTGACAGCAGTCACCGATATCGGCTGCGTACGGCGCCAACCTCGCTGAACGCGTGCCCGCGCGTCCCGTTTCAAAGTTCGTTTAGCAGCAGAACGTCATGAGAGCCCCTGTGACGGTCGGCCCGCCATCTCGTGTTTTTCATTTGGTCCGCTACGCGCCTCTCCTGCCGCGGAGCCATCGCTTGCAATTGAAACGCCCGTTTGTCGGCCGCTTCGTTTCCGATAGCAGCGGTGAAGTACTCCCGCCGCTGTCGGCAACGTTTCGGAGGGCTGGAATTGAACGTCGGCACAATTACGAGTTCTGAGGATAACAGAAAAGCCGACGCAGCTCTTTATGTCGGCTCGTTAGCGATGGTGGAGGGGATTCGGTTGACCAACCAATCTGAATCGCCAACATTACTTGTGTCGCAAGTACTTCACGAGCCTTTTCAGAAATTTAGTCCAGCAAGTTTACGTTTAGGAAAAACCGCGGTACAACGAAAGCAATTCTGCCTTTAAGATTAATACATGAAGGGTGGAGCGACATAAACAGAGATACTTTTACGCCGTTTGTTGATTTAGAAAAAGCGTTTGATATTGCTAGGTTGGGCAAGAAGTTCAAAACTTTAAAGAAGTCAGGACTAAAATATCGAGATTAATACTGTATATACTGTGTAAGAACCAACTAGCTATAATAAAAGCAGAGAAACATGCATCAGTTAAAAACGATGTGAGGCAAGGTTGTAGTCTATCCCAATTAGTATTCAACTTGCATGTAGAGAAAACAACGAAGGAAGTTAAAGAAAAATTTGCATGTGGCATAAGTGTCCAAGGAGAAAAATCAGCATGCTACGATATGCTGATGACAGATAGCAGAACTGGGTGAGGATATTTAGAAGTCACTGATGGTATGAACAAAATCCTGAAAGAATAATTTGGACTAAATCGCAAGAAAAAATGATAAAATGTAGCAGAAATAATAGTAGATTACATATAAAAATAGGTTCGGATGCGATAGAAGAAGTAAGCGAATTCTGCTCATGAGAAGTAAAATTACAAGTGATTGCCGAAGCAAGAATGATGTTAAAAGTAGAATAGCACTAGCGAAAAGAGCCTTCGGGAAAAAGAGAAATCTTTTAGTTTCAAATATGTATCTAAGACTAAGAAAGAACTTTAGAAAACTCAGTGTGTGGCGCACAGTACTTTATGGTAGCGAAGCATGGACTTTAGGAGTACCATAAAAATATGAAAATTGAAGCATTTGAAATGTAGTGCTATAGAAGGATCCTGAAAATTAAGTGGATAGATAAAGTACGAAATGAACGAGTCTTGAAAATGATGGATGAGGAAACAAGTTTGTAGAAGAGGCTTACAGAAAGAAGAGATAGGATGGTAGGTCATATTTTGATGTATGCAGGCTTTGTTAATTTGTTAGTGGAGGGAGTGGTCGAAGGTAAGAACCACCGAGGAAGACAAAGGTTAGAAATGTATGTAGCAGATATTTTGTGACGTGTGTTGTAAGGGGTATGTTCAGATGAAGAGACTAGAGTAAGATAGGAAGGGATTGAGGACTGAATCAAATCAGTCGAAAGAATGATGGCTGCAACAGAGCCAGATCCTGTTTCATCTTACTACAAACCACCAAACTCGCTGTCCATCGAACATAATTCACAAAAATGTTTGTCATGAGACAGCTAGACATCAGTTACTCCCACAGCTGCCCTCAGTGCAAGCAATAATTTGAAATCTCAGGTGCAATGTTAATTAACAGGAGGACCAACTCGGTGGTAGTTCGATGTCGTGTATCGAAATTCTGTCCATTAGTTATTGCCATCAATCTAGCGGATCAGAAAAACGGTGTGGCCTTTGACTGCTAAGGTCCAACCCTCTGTTTAGTTCCTGACAGAACTTCCAAGTGAATGGTCGGAGGAGCTAAGATATCGAGTCGCATGACAGGCTGCAGCTCGAGTCTGTCACGTTCGCTGATTGGAGCACTCACAGCAGTGAAATGGCCCCGCCGAGATTATACCAGTCAAAGAGGAAACCCGATCTGAGACCAAATGTAAGCTCAATTGTGGCTCGAAGAATGATTTCCAAACTGCTATCATCGTGAAGGCGAGTCATACTACGCTATGCTCTGTTCACACCGAACAGGCGGCTCACGGTCATTCATGTTTCCATGGCTCCGCTCTTCACCTCACCGCTCCCTCTGTTTTTTTTTTTTCCTTCTTGTGTTGAACGCTATGTCCACGTAGGCGAGTAGCAAATTTCCCCTTCACAAGTAGGTGCAAGGGCAGAAGAGTGGGGATAGAGCAGACTGGTCTTGATTGGGCTATATATGCCTACGGCACGTATGGCTAACCCTCCCAACCAATAAAGTTTCTCAAAAAAAAAAAGGAATCTCTAATACATGATACTTTCTTTCGTTATCATTAAAGTTTTCCTTCCAGTGTAACAGTAATGTTTGATCGGTGGGGAAAAATAAAATAATTATCACAAGCATTTGCTTTAAGATTCCTTTTCTTTATAGAAAGAGTTACTACACTATTTCTTGTCTACAGCGTGGTATTTACAGTGGGGATGGAATTGTTTATAACGAACTGAAGGGATTTATGTAGCTTGTTGAATAAGAGACGAAACCCGGTATTGGATAGAGTCAACTCGAAAACCATTCTGAATAGAAATCCGGATCGATATCTCAAGAATATAATCCTGTTTCTTTCAAATGTTAGACAAGTTCCTTAGTGTTCATCCCCGAGCGTCGGTAGAAATTCGTCAAGAATGCCTACTTACATTATAGATGGTGGTAAAAACATGGAAGTTGGACAGAAACTAATAGAGGGCGAGAATGCCTTTTACTTCCAACTTCAGCAATTGATGCAAATATAAATTCTTTGCTGCCAACTGGTTAAGTTGTTAACTATTTTGAAAAAAATCTGGCAGCCTCTGTATAATTCGTTTGCTCTAATTGTACTCCATGATTCCAAACGAATTGTAATTCAGCTAAACAGTAACATGTTCTCCAAGCTATCAAATGTGCATACGCCCATAATCTCATCTCACATTTTAGATCCTGACTTGATAAAATAATTTTTTATATAAATTTGAACAATCATTCGTGTTTATATTCCACATGTTTACTGTAGGATGCAGCAGGACGTACCAAGTGGATAGAAACATCCATATATATAGTGGTTGGTGCAGTTATCATTCTTGCGTAGAGGTCTCAAGTGAATATAGCTTGAAAATATATTAGAAAAGTTACTAAATTATGCATATCAAGCGAAAACATTAAGAATGGTAATAAGGTATTAGTATTATATCAAGTGCAGTATAATTTTTAATGAGGTACACATAACTTTTATTCTGGAACTAGCTATACCCGGCAGCGTTGCATTGCCTCTATTTCTTTCTTAAATGGATACGCATATACAGATACATTAACATGAACAAAAAAAATGAATGACAATGACTTTTAAGAGTTAAATTAAAATTGAAAAAGTTCGTTCTAGTGCTTTGCGATAAACAATATCGTCTTCTACAAGTTGCAGAGTTGGCGGGTGGATATGAAAGTTCTGATGTTTTATCTCTTTTAATCGGATTTTAGTAAACATTCTCCATCATCATTCACTTCCACAGATTTACTACCGGCGCAAAAAAACAAAAACAAAGAACGCATTCTTTATCACTTATTTTAAACCATATGTGTACAGTGTTCCTTCTGCATAGTTCCAAGTGTAACATTTTATTAAGGGAGAGTGGTGAGTTTTTGTAAACCAAATGTAGACAATATTATTGTCTTTGTTTTAAAGTATGCAAAGTCACATCGAAATCGGATACAAACTATGGGTTTGTATAAAGAACATTAGCAAAAATTAAGGGGAGAATGGTGGATTTTGCGAATCAAATGTTAAAAGTGTTTTTCTCTTTGTTTTAAAGCAAAAACTATGTCAACAACCAGAAAGTTACTGCCGCAGGGAGCATACTATGCCATTGATTATACACAACTCTTAAAAATTCCCATTTCCACAGGAATTTCAACTTCATATAGGACCCAGAAACTGTTGAAAGAAAGAGCCTTCACTGAGGTACCAGACCACTTTATTTTAAGCATAGTGCGCTATGTACCATCAAATTGGATAAAAACTGTGGATTTACATGAAAAAAACGTTGTAAAAAAATAAAGGGGAGGTAAGAAATGATGCCTGAACAGCTCCAAGTATGTCAGAGAATGTCTGGAAGTAAATGGTCACCTTTTTGAGCACCTGCTGTAGACATGGCTGCAAATAAGTAAGAAAAGGCATTTAAAAATCAATTTCGTCATTATCCTTTAAAATTACCTTCCATGTTTACAGAATGAAAATTACATGTAATTATTTAAACAATAATTAAAATTATACACAAAAAACGCGAATATTCATTTTTCGCGATTACAGCGCCATCTGTGAGGCTAACAGAAAAGTGAGTTATGCAAACTATTTTTATTTTTTCATGAGGAATCGGAATCTTCAAAAAAAATAGGGGTTCCCATTTAAAAGAATTAAGTTGACCTTATTGTAACGACAACAGCGCCACCTGTGAAAAAAACCAAAATCACATAATTGTAGCCCCCTACTGTACGATTATTTTTTATGTAGGTTATTGTTTGTTAAAATGCTTTCTTTCCGAAATATTTCCAGAAAACATATTAAATGCCCCACCCTGTATATGCAGAGTCCATCAAAATCGAATAAAAATAGTGTGCTTGTTTGAATAATTTTACAATAAATTAAGAGGATGGTGAAAAGGAGTAGAGTAGTGGGATTTTGAAAACCAAATGTAGACAGTACTTTTCTGTTTGTTTCAAAGCGAAAATCTTTTTAAAAATAAAATAAAAAAATAATAATAAACTTAGTCCACAGCCCTAACGTTGGTTGAGTCCTACCGAAGGAAGTGTACTGAGCCTAGTGTCAGAGGCAGGACGACCAGTTCCTTTCCTCTGGTACCGAAAGTTCCACATGAAATCCGAACCATGGAGCTAGAAAAGCTCATGCGATAAAAATTACGCTTCCACCGGGATTTCAACCTGGGAACGTGTCCTCACACTTTCGAAACTAAGTGCCTTAACACTTTGCTAGCGGACCACTCTGTTTTATTACATATGTGTGCCATGTACAACCAAAATTAGAAAAAACGAAGTATTTGCATAACGAACATTGACAAAAATTAAGTGGTGGAGGTAAAAGAGAAAACGGATTAGGTTTTTCAAAGCAAATGCAGATTAAAGTACTTGTGGTATGTTCCACTGATAGCGGATAAAAGCTGTGGGTTTAAAAACATAAAAATGCCAAAAATGAAGCGGAGAATGATTGAACCCTCCCAAGGGAGATGTATTAAGCTTATGGTCAGAGGCAGGACGGAGCGTCTCTGTGTAACTCAAATAATCAACAAAAAAAAAAACTCTTAAAAATTCCTGCTCCCACTGGGATTTGACCCGGTGGCCGGAGACAGAATGGTCTGGAAGCAAGCGCTTTTATCACTGAGCTACCAGACCCCCTTGTTCTGAAGAATACGTGTGCTGAGTACTATCAAAATCGGATGAAAATTGTGGTTTTGTATGAAGAACGTTGACTAAAATTAAGGGGTTGTTGTAAACGTGGAGAAGGATGGGTTTTGCAAAACAAATGTAGAGGGGATTTTTATTTTGTTTTTGTTTCAAAGTACACGTGTGAAAAACTCCATTGAAATCGGACAAAAACTGTGGGTTTATACAAAGATCATTTGAAAATATTGAGGGGTGGATAGGGGAAGAGGGGATGGTTTTTTTTATATTTTTGGTCAGAAACTTCCCAGGCACGCACACAATAACTCACCAAAGTTTCATTGCAATCGGATGAATGGTATAGGAAGGCATAGAAGGCGAACAAACCAACGAACAAACAAAAAAAGGAACAAACATTCATTTTTAAATATTAGATATATCCTCTCCTTGTCTTTATTTATATGACAAAGACGTTAGCTACTGGCATGCACTTAGAAGGGAATATTTTAGTTGTATGTACGGACAGTAGGCCTATACTTTTTAAGCGGCATTCGTGTTTTATGTTATCTTAGATACCTATATCTGATTTATTATGTTTTTCACTGTCACAGTTGATAAGAGATGATACATAAAGCAGTAGGAGGATATTAAGGAAATTATGGCCTAAAGGAGGATAGTGAATATTGTTATCTCTATCAAATCTGTGTGAGTTTTATGCTGTAGTCTTTTGTTTGAATGCTCACTCAGAGAATCCTTGGGTTCGTTCTGCTGAAATTTCTCAGCATTCTGGAGCATTCGGAATGAAATCCCCGTCCGGTCATCCAAATTTCGGTTTTCAATGTTTTCCGAAAATCACTCCTGGGAAATGGTGGGACATTTCCTTTAAATCCACTGCAAAGGTAGTTGGGTGATTGCTCCAACCTAGTGTTGTAAAAAAAAAAAGTTTTTTTCTGACTTGAAAAAAAAACTTTTTTCTGGGCCACGTTTTTTTCACAACTACTAAATCTCTAATTTGTAAGGCATTTATCGTTTAATATGACTGTTTTAGAGTTTATACTAAGTATTTATCTTAATTTTTAAATCTACTATATTTTTCTGGTTCAGTAAAAAAAAAAAAAAAAAAACGAAAATATTGGCAACATTGACTGAAGTTTTCTTTTACGGACGGGTACTTCCCGAAGAGGCTCGGTTGCGCGAGAAAGAATCCCGTTGTGTGGATTGATACTTGTTATTTGAACTAGTGCTGTCAACCCTGTGAATTTATCTGTAGACCTACGGATCTTTTTAAAAAAATTGGAATTTTAATTTTATCTACTGCTTTTTGCCTTTTTTATTATTTATTGTGCTTTACTTATATTCATATACTTGTTAAACTCTAAGTGTGTAGTGATACAGAGTCATTAAATTGTCAGTAATTATGAATCGTTTCCTTGCAACCGTTGGCGTAAACCAACGATTGATACAGAAATAAAGCTCCTATTTTGTATGATAATAGATTAAAATTCAAACTTAAAAGACCTTAATACAGAATTATTGGCGCAGTCTTTATGCACAGTGTGTACTTTGTTCACAATTTAAAATTGAAATCTCAAAATCTTTTGCGCACAATGTAAGGACAACCAGTAAAAGAATATGTAATTATTTCTGAAGTTATGGATCTAGAGGAGACAGAAGAAGAAACAAAAAAATCCGACACAGACCGAACTAGTGTTGGTAGTGCTGATATTAGTGAATGTGGTACTGACATAGAAGATGAATAAAATTATGTTACCTATATAGATACATTTATGAATCATTATGTAAGACATTATATGATTCAGTAAGATTTAAAACACACATGAAAAATGTAAGTTCTGTAAATAAAACTATAATTTATCAAATATACTGTTTCCTGAAAAAAAAATATAAAAATAACAAGGGTGCTAGGTTTTTCTTCATGTTTTTTCCCACAAAACTGAAAAAAATTGTTTTTTTTTCAGTTTGCAACACTACTCCAACTCCTCTCTAGGTGATTCTAATGGCCTCAAAGTTGGAAACTAATAAATCCCTAAACAACATTTCCAAATATAATTGTATCTAGTTCCAAAAATCTTCTCAGAAAACACCAAAATATATGTTAAAAATACATTTCGAACTACTTCCAGATATTAGGCCAAGACAAACCGTTACGTACTATTAATACAACGCAAGCTACAAACATATTTCTGTCTATCTCCCAAGGTCAACCCCAAAATACATTGCAAAAATCATTACTGTGTCCCCGAAACCAACTTAAAAGGGAAAAGAACTGCACAATATAAAATATACGACTACCGATCCCAAAATAGCTATAAAAACCGAGCCAGGGAATTGATGGAAGAGGGAGTAGGGACAGAAAGAGGTTGCGGAGGAATTGTGTGGAGAGGAGGAACTGTGATAAGTTTCGTACTTTTCATAATTATCGGCTGGTCCATCCATGCTTTTCCGAAATAACTTTTGGGAAATGTCCTGATTAATCGTTTAAAAAAATGTAATGTACCATACGCTTCCTATTTCCTGTCCCCATTAAAAATAAAATATTATACTAAATTAAGATTGAAAGTACGCACAATTAAAGCCACTGAGTGGAATATTATTATTATTTTTATATATATTTTTTTTTGTCTCAGTATTTGAAGCACTACCTTTTTTTTATTACTCTAGCTCGTGTACGTGTCAGGTCTGTAACGTTTTCTGTTTATATTTTCGTCTAATCCGTACACCGCCAGTTCGTACTTAGGTACCAAACACGACGACGTAATAAATTTCCTGTGAAACAAATAAAGAGTCCACGTAATGATTAAATACGTCGAAAGCGAATTTAGGAAGTGAGATGGAGTTAATAAAATAAAACGTGTCCCGTATCCTGCGAAGACCCGCAGCCTGCGGCGGATGTATCAGGGAATTAAATCTGGACAGCGGGGCGGGCTACGTTTTCAATTAGAGCACTAGCAGCCGGTTTCTGTCGACCCCACCCACACACCAGGCTCTCTTTTATTACAGCTGAAGGGAATTCCGCACAAAGCTTTGAAACCGGATAATGACGGCAATAGGCACACACATATTCGAGCGCACACACGGGCTTAAAGAAGCAGTAAGCCTGTGTACTCGCCGACTGCCGTCTGAAGAGAGCCGCAGGCACTTGCCGGAGCAGCCATTGCCATTAATCCCTCTGGGAGACCACTTTGGTGTGCACTATAGCTCGCTCGAATCGTAAGCTTCAAGCACCGACTTGAGTCAACGAGATTGCAGAACGATAAAAAAATTACATTTTTTGATGCAAAGTACATAAGGGCGGTATCCGGAGTTTGATCTTTCAAAAGCTGTTGATGTAATTACTGATATGAAATAACAGGCACAGGCGGGGCGGGGCGTAAGGATAATAGCAAAAACACGATCAAGCGTAGAAGCAGTTTTAATTTCAGCGAAACTATACTTTGTGATTTAATTTTTTTGCTTCTTGTTTTATGACTCGTCGACGTCGAAGTCATTAGAGGCGGGAATGGACTGGAGACAAGAAACGGGAAGGAGGATGGCCATGGCCTTTTGAAGGAACCATGCCGATATTCTCCTGAAGTGATTGGGTGAAACCAAGGAAAACCCAAATATGGATTGCCGGGCAAGGATTCGAACTCGCTTCCTCTTGAATGTGAGGCCACTACGATGTAACATTATTTGATTGTCAGAAACAATGTAACTGCGCCTGTTCATTACAATTACTTGTATGAGCATCATTCAGAACAAAAAAAAATAATCCATTAACGTATCTTTTAGTGCTAATCCTATTAACAATGGAGTTTCAAGGGAACCTCATGGCTCCATTTTTTTCTTGCAACTGCGCGCACCAGATTCGGAGTATCATCGGCATTACCGCATTACCAACTGGCTGTCTCGTCTCCAAAAAGCTTGCAGCATCGTTCCGCGGACTTGATAATTCTATTGTCATGATTGCCGATTGGTCGGCCTGATTGATTTTGGTGGGCGTCTGTGATGAGGGTGGATATCGAGTGGAAGTTGACCAGTCTTCGGTATATTACTAAGCTCCTAAAATCCTCTTGCGGTATCTTTTTCTCTTGGTCTGTGTCTTGAAGCTACTAATTAAATGTTATAACGTCAGTCTTGACACCAGCTGGTTTACAAGGATAGGAAGGGTAGCGCTTGTTAAATGTCTAGCCCAGTGACTATCTTACATATGAACAACGAGGTTAGCGAACTGCTGAACTATCTGTTTATTAGAATACTTGCTGCACATATTACAGACGATAGGTATTACTGTAAAGTTAGCCCCGACCTGTGGTATAAAATATAAATGACTGACTGATAATGATTAAGAACATGGCGGCCTGTTCTTATCGGAAAGTATACCGGCTAGCCTCACGCTATGAGAGAATGTTTGCTACAACTTAGCGTATGTTAACTACTCAACTGCTGGGGAGCGAACTGACTATTTCGAGGCCGTACGCCACCTCGCATTTGACGTCACCGATTCCAGATCAATCCTCTTGGAGGTGACCGCTCTGTCAGCATGTAGGTAAGTATTCTGTGGAGGACAAGCACTTTCCTGCTGAGTTCGTTTCATCATGCCTAGTCGGACATGTGGCTAATATTCACATTTAATAAAACAATTTAAAATTATTCACCATGAATATCAGAGGCCAGTGAGAAGAAAAATGTTGCAGGTTAGAAACTCGATGGTAAACATAAAAATTTGTTTCACAAAATAGATGAGGAGATATTACGTAAAGCATCATACATTGTTCCGTTATTTAATTGATAGCAATGACAATTGCTAGGTTACTTTTGAGTTATTTACGTGAAGTTTTTAGAATTTCATTCTGATACAGTGTTTGTGGAAGTAAAATACTTAACTTCAGAGTGAGGTTCAACAAAGATTAGCACTGCGATTTCAAACGCATATACAATAAATCAGAGGTAGTTTACTATTATTCTTCTTTATTTTAAAATTCTATGCAGATGATACTTAATGATAATAATATTAAATGTTACCAAATTATTTATATAAGTATTATCCGAAGGTGTATGACAGTGGGTGACAAGACTTAGGGTCAAGACCCGTTGTTATTGTTCAGCGTTCTGAGATGCCAAAGAAATACTGAAGTACGATTATTGTATGTCTTGCACGACTCATATTTACTCATAAAACAGTTTTCCTTCAATAAGAATTTGGTCCTGAAATATGAATATGTTAACATCAGTGATTGTGTCAGTTGGTGTGTTTGTTGATGGTGGTTTTATTTCCTCAATTTTCAATTGTTTGTATAGAACTGACATTTCAGTTGTCTTCAGCTTGGAGTACCGAAATGTTCTTTTTTCTGAAAACCATATTATTTTTTGAATTGGTGAATACTGAACGTTCGAAAAAGGTGAATAAATTACAGCAGAATTTATCGACTGTTTCATTCACCTTCTTATCTCTTAACAAAATTTGTCTCTTTGTTGTTGGTTACAATATTCAGGTATATGAAACATTACATTTTGTATCAAAAATCAAAGTCTGGATGTCTATTTTTTTTTTTCATTTTTTCCGTCTTCGATATTCTTCACTGAATTCCATCCTCCCTCTACCGGTCAAATATGTTTAGTTCAGGTTGTCTGTTACTGAGTCACAAAAGTTGTCCTAAAAAGGCTTGACAGGGTTGATTTTAAGCACAATGAAATTTAACCCAACCCAGTGTATACAAAAAGCAACCAACGAATGATTAAGTGTCACGTACGATGGGAATAAAACGTTGGATACAAAATGAGCTGGAATACCGCAGGCAAAGATTAGATCGTCATGTTTACTGAACGGTGACGGTAAAGTTTGCTGGATCCATTGCGAACAATGGAAAATTAACCATTTATTGACCAGATTAATAAAGACAATAAAAAAATCCAGCTAGAGTTAAGTGCACACATTTTTCAGTAAACTCGTACAACGTCATGCGCCCCTTAAGTCCCAGTCGTATTGAACATCTTCTAATATAGCCATCTGCGTTTCCGACCTCCAAAGAGACGGTGGGGATATACAGTATGAAACATCATCCTATTTTCACAAATAGGCTGACAGCGAGATTCCAGAATACTTAAGTGCTTATTGTGTATAACAATCTTCACGTTTGCATCCAGTTGTTTGAGACCGTGGCAAGTAGGAAGATGATCTTCAGGTATCCACCATAAGGTTAGTTTTAACAACATATATGCTTGGAGGAAATTTTAAGTTAATATCAACGGACATTCCGTAAGTCATTTTCGGATTTTAACAAAATAAAATGTGTCTTGTTATTTAATTTCACCACCTTCCTTGTGACGATATATCCAAATTCTGTGTGTCACAATTAATAGTATAAAAGAAACAGTTCTAAGTTAATCGATATTATTAAAAACTTGTAAGTGAGTTGCGTCTGTTTGAGAATTTGCGGCTGTATCATGCAAAAAAAAAAAATATGGCGCCATTTTGGATTGGGTTATGACAGTCTCAGAGCTTAAAATCTGCGGTGAATCTTATCTACGTGACCGGGAACCGAGCAGGTAATTATCATTCGTGGGTATTGTGATATTACGGGATTAAAAAAAAGGTAAGACGGTTCGGCGAAAATTTAATAATAAATAAATAACTTTAAAGAGCGAAAAAATTGGAAACTATTAGATTACTATAAGAATTAGTAATGCCGGTAAATTAAGAGACGTATTTAGTATATAGGGAGAGAGAAGTAACGAAATAGAACAAGGAAAAGCTATAGTTAAACACATTTTTAGAAGCTAAATTCATGCGTTAGTCTTAAAGGATTTTGGCGGAGTGATGTCAGTCGTCAGACTCTTAGGCACCCTGATACAAACGGCGGCCAGCCAACTTTATAAAATAAAATTTCGCCCTTGTTAGGAGAGAAAGAGGATTAGCTCCCTGGTTTTTGTATACTAGTGGTCATGTACCAGAGATGCTATGCCAAGCCCCCTCAGCTTTGCTTGTCGAGGGTGGCACCTCCGTCTTGAGCTGGACGAGAGAGAACACCGATGAATGGTGCCCACTGAGGAACCTCATCGGACGTGTGTTATAAAAAGCCTAACGAACTTGAACCCACTCTCAGTTTTTACTCAGTTGCTCAGTTTGCTTTCTCAATTTGTTCAGTGTGTACCAGTTCGTTTGTGGCGAAGCTGCGCTATGAAGATAACCTTGCCATGCTTCAAGTAAAATAAGTTGTACTATATGTCCTTGAGTTCAATCTATTCTCTCATATATGTGCAGTGCTAAAGTAAATGTTTTTGTAAAGACGATTCTCAATGCTGATAAAAGAACAACATACTTACACCTATTTGGAAGCAAAGAATAGTAAACTTGTGAAGATTCTATGAGCTAATTGATGTGCATATGTTAAGAGTATTAATAAATGTGGAAATTGATTTAATCCCAGTCATAATTCCGTATTAAAATTTTGTTTTTGGCTCTAAGGTGCAGTATTTGGTGTAAGAGGTGCTAAAGTAAAGAAAAAAAGAAGACGAATAATAAGAGGGGAGGCTACGATACCGAGAACAGATAGTTGCCTCAGATCATACCGCATCCCGGATGAACACTCCTTGACAAGATACTATTAAAGAACACGCTAAATCACAAATAAACCCTCCTCCCTTTGGATTTTGTTAATGTTTTGTTTTCACTGTGCAAGTTTCTCATTTATTTCTTCAGTTTTCTGAAGTGCAATATATTAGAATACACGTGTAGCATTCGTCAAACCACTACATCCAAGATCAAAACTACAATAAGCGTAACGAAATCGTGCAATATACTGTATTAAATGGGTTAATGTTTTGTTACGAGATGAAAAACAAAAGTTAACCGCTTTACTACGCACACCAAGGTCTGCAGCAGGAAAACGATAGTTGACTGATAAACAAATATCATGTTTTACAACACACCTTAGCATTTCAACGTCAAATCAGGAATTAAGTACTGAAAGGCTATCTAATCACTCGAATTGTTTCGATACTTCGGTTTTTATTGCGAATCCCCATTTCGATTTCGGTCAGTATTTAAGTCTAATTGAATTTACCATCGTCTTTCGAGATCTTCATTTGGTCCTTATACAGGTTACTGGAAGCAGTTATGAAGCGTTTCTCTGTTTCGGTTAATGCGTATCTTCCCCGCAGGTGCCGTCGCATGCCGCTAGCTGTTGGTATCGCCGAGGGGCAGTTCGGATCGCTGTGTTCCTGCGCAGAATGTTGTTCCGCCGGCTGATTGAAACTGCCGAGGTGTGAAACGGGATCCCGCCAGCTCACACCAATAAAAGGAACCTCTCTGCTCCGAGGCCACTCTCCAGCACAAGCAGCATTCCCCATCTCCTCTTTCAGTTCCGGAGATTGGGGTAAGAGTTGGCCTATTTCTGGAACTTCTTCAAACGTTTAACCCACTCTCTCATTGCTTTTTTTCAACAGAAGAATTCTTAAAATATCAGATACTGACAAAGACACTTCAAATCCCCAATCAAGCACAGGATTTTTGTTAGAAGGTTTACTTTTGGAAAATAATATCCAAGTGCGCTTTCCACAGCATTTCGTGCATGCGTTTGAACAATTCTTCTACTATTGCTAAAAATACTGTATACACATTTATTTTGTACATTACTGACCACTTAATTTTCAATATCCTTCTATTGCACCACAGTTCAAATGCTTCCAATCCCATTCTTCACTGCCATAAAGTGCAGTACACCAAACATATAGTTTTAAAATGCTCCTCCTGTGTCTCGCATCCATAACCAATGCTGCATGCTTTAAAATGTGACCAACGATCCCGCCTCTGACTTCTAGAAACTTTTTTCCACATCAACAGATCAACTCACATTTCAACATCCGCGTACTTCTATAGCAACATGTTTTAATCTTTTCTTTCTGTGATTTCTAAAATCTAGTTTTCAGTTCCATAAGTCTTGTGTTTCGTACACACAATGTTAGACTCTTGTTTCTAGAATGCTAAGTCAGTATTTGAAAATAAAGCATTTATCTTTTTCAGTTATTGTAGTTTTGACATAGTCATTGCTTCTGCCATCAGTTGAATTTACTTCCTAAATAAATGAACTCATTCACTTGTCCTATTACACGTGATCCTATTCACTTTCGTTTCATGTTGTCCGGTAAATAGTAGTTTTCCAGGTTAACACAATCACGGTGTAAAGTATCCAAACTTACGACAAAAATAGGAATAAAAGGGAAACAGTAAGGGATATACAGGGTATCTCCGAATGCCATGTACAAATTTGGAGTATAGGAGGAGAACATGGTGAACTGTTAATGTGTGGGCGGGTATGGTGGGGGACAGTTTACTCGGACCATACATCTTACCGCCTCGTCTGGACTCTGACAAGTGTTTCGTCTATCTACAGGAGGTACTTCGGGAACTGCTTACCGATTTCCAGGCACCTGTTGGACGCCGCATGTGGTTTCAACACGACGGGGCGCTATCTCATTATGGAAGATGTGTGCGTGACCATTTGGACCGGACATTTCCAAACAGGTGGATTGGGCGTGGTGGTCCCGTCGCTTGGCCTCCCAGATCCCCTGACTTATCTACTCTGGAATGCCATGAAGAGCCTTGTGTACGACACGCCCGTCAATTCTGAAATGGACCTGGGGGCACGAATATCCATTGCTGCTGTTACGAACCGTGAAACGCCAGGTATTTTCGAAGATGTCCACCCATCCATGTCGCGTCAGTGTAGTGTGTGCATACATGCCAGTGGCAGCAATTTCAAACACTTCCTGTGATGCTTTGATGTCATACTTTTTATTTATTCTTGTTTTATTTGTGTAATAAAGTGTTTTATTCTACATTTTGTGTTGTGGCCTTACTGTCTTTGTGTCTCTTTATCTCGTTATCGTTACATTTCCGCCCATGCTTTCTGATGTAATTATGGCTCCCCTCCAAATTTGTACATGGCATTCTGGGACACCCTAATGTCAGTTACGGTTTCCATTTTAATCCTAATTTTTGTCGTAAGTTTGACAATCTTCCACCTCGATTGTGTTAAGCTGGAAAACTACTATTTACCGGAAAACATGAAACAAAAGTGCATAGGATCACTTGTAATAAGCGACGTAAATGATTTTTTTATTTAAAAGTAATTCAACTAATGGCTGAAGAAAGAACTATGACAAAACTAGAATAGCTGAAAAAGATAAATGCTTTATTTTTAAATACTGACTTAGGATTCTAGAAACAATAGCCTAAAATTGTGTGTACGAAACACAATACTTACGTAACTGAAAACTGGATTTTAGAAATCACAGAAAGAAAAAATTAAAATTTGTTGCTATAGAAGTACGCGTAAGGTGAAGTGTGAGTGGATTTCACTGGCGAGGGAAGAAGTATCTAGAAGGCAAAGACAGGGTGTTTGGTCACATTTTAAAGCATGCAGGATTGGTTACTGATGCAAGACACAGGAAGAGCATTTTAAAACTGTATGGAGTGCAGCACCTTCTGGCAGTGAAGAATGGAAAATTGGAAGCATCTGAACTGTGGCGCAATATAGGGATGCTGAAAATTAAGTGGTCAGATAATGTACGAAATTAATGTGTTTTGGTTATAATGGGCGAGGAAATAAGTTTGCGTAAGAGTCACGCAGAAATAAGAGACAGGTTGATAGGTCAAATTTTGAGACTATAAGATTGATTAATTTGTTCTTGGAGGAACAGTTGAAGCAAAGAACTGAGAAAGAAAGAACTGTTAAGAAAAATGGAGGTTTCATTAAATTAAGCAGATAATTGAGAAAGTGGGTTGTAAGGGGTATGTAGAGATATACGAGGGACATCCAAAAAAAAAAGCTTACTAGTGCTCTGAAGGGTGCAGGGAAATTTTTTATTCAATGGTTGGTACACCTGCATGAAAAAAGGGGGGGGGGGTTCAGTAACAGTCAACCGAGCAGTGACTCCACCAGCACGACAGCATAGGGAGAAGTCCAGGCAGTTACCTCCGGACATCCGACAGGCAATCACCCACAAGAACCGCCTGACGAGAGACTGGCAAGTCACCAGAGATCCAGCCGCAAAACATGTAATTAATAGACTGCAGAGGGAAATAAAGGCTGCTGTCGAAAAACACAGGAATCATGAATGGGCTGGTCTTATCGGAACACTCAGAACTGATGATGGTTCAGCCTGGAAAGTAACAAAACGCATGCTTCGCCGCCGGCAAAGAATACTACCTTTAGTAGTGGGCAACAGAATAGTCTGTGAACCTACAGACAAAGCGAATGCAATTGCTGACAACTTCCAAGCAAACCTCCAGCCAATAGAAGAGCCTCGAGATGACGCCCATATCAACTTGGTCGCACAACGCCTGCAACAGTACCTCGCAGTTGATCCACTACCGGAGGATGACATTGACCCAACTACAACTGAGTAGGTCCATGCACTTCTAATACGAGTAGAAATTAATAAAACAGCTGGACATGACCAAATTAGTGGCCAACTTTTGAGGCAGCTTCCACCATCGGCGACTGAGTACATCAAGTCAGCATTCAACAACATAATGGCTACTGGTGAATACCCGAAAGCGTGGAAGCAAGCGGAAATTGTCCCTGTGCCCAAGTCTTGCATAGACAAGCGCTCCACGAAATCCTACAGACCAATAAGTCTTCTCCCCATCCTGTCTAAAGTATTTGAGAGATTTTACCTACGCAGGCTTCACAGGCACATCGAGGATGAAGGTATTCTCCCGAATGAGCAATTCGGGTTTCGGCGCAACCACTCCACACCCCAACAACTATTACGACTCACAGAGTATGCCATGGGAGCCTTCGAGAGACGGGAGTATTTTGGAGCCGTATTCCTGGATGTCTCCCGGGCATTTGATTCTGTCTGGCACGACGGTCTACTTTATAAACTGCTGACGCAGGGATTCCCGCTACAATACGTCAGACTAATTAAAAACTATTTGACTGGAAGAAGCTTCAGAGTGGTAACGGAGGATGCTGTCTCGGCAGTAAAAACTATCAATGCTGGGGTCCCTCAAGGATCTGTCCTTGGACCAGTCCTCTATAACTTATACACCGCCGATGTGCCGAGAAACGAGCAACTGCAAACTGGTCTATATGCAGATGATACCACTCTTTACGCTCGTAGTATCAGAGCCACGTACTTACGCAACAAGCTGCAGCGGGGATGCACCAACATCGAAAGCTGGGCGACCAAATGGAGGCTGGCATTCAATGCCACCAAAAGCCAAGCGATTATAATAACAAGGAGGAGTGTACCCCCACTACAGCCAGTTCGACTGTTTGGAGAAGATATCAAGTGGACCAACACGGCGCTCTACCTTGGTGTCACACTAGACAAACGAATGACCTGGAAGACGCACATCAGAAACATCCGCGCAAAAGCATCAGGTAGGACGAGGGAGCTGTACTCCCTACTAAATCCAACAACCACATTGCACCCTACTACAGCAAGACTGCTTTATACAACAACTATCAGGCCGCTACTGGATTACGCTGCACCAGTGTGGGGCAACGCTGCTCTTTCACACTTAAAGTTGCTCCAAACAATCCAAAACAGGGCGATTCGATACGCATACAAACTGCCACGAGAAACGCCAACTAAAACTCTTCATGAAATTAGCGGACTTCCTCTATTGACAGACCGATACAAAGCCGCAGCGTGAAAGCTCTACGAAAAGACTAGGGAACATAACAACCCACTAGTCAGACAGCTAGGATCCATGGACCACATTGACAATAGGTTAAGGTGATAAATGAACAAGTTGGTCCCTGAACGTAAGATCAGGGTCCTCTAACTCTGACATACAAAACCATCCGGGCCTGACATGCCCAATAAAGAAACCACCAGCAACGCTGAGGATAAACTAAACAAAAAATGGAAGGAGATGCACACAACAGTGCAAGAACTTCCCCAAACCCTAGGAGAGAAGAATCCCACGTGATTTGTGTCTGAACCCACTCCAGTTCAGACCGTTGAGTTATGTTGTCGGAGAAGGAGCTTCGTCAACCGCCGCAGGGGCCGTTCGCTCCACCTACCGCCGATGTGAGATTTGCTCGGTCATCAACTACCTCACTTTGCGGCAAGAATCTGCGGCCGAATTCCATCGTCAGCTTGTGGAAACCTACGGACCTTAGGTAATGCCACATTAGCATGTTTACAGGTGGGTTAGGTTGTTTAAACAAGTTCGCAAAGACACTCAAGACGAAGAAAGGAGTGGGAGGCCGTACTCGTTTCAGAAGAACTTTTGAAGTAAATTGATTAAACAATTCACAGTGATCATCGTGTAATTATTGACAGCCTTCATAAAATGTTCCCACACGTATCTCGTAGTCTCCTGGGTGAAATTGTCTCAGAAAAGTTAGATTATAGGAAATTGAGTGCTAGATGGGTGCCAAAAATGTTGACTCCCGAGCATCGGCAAAATCGCGTTTTGGTCGTTCGGGATTTTCTTGAACGTTATGAAACGGACGATGAGGCATCACTCAGTTGTCACTGGTGATGAAACTTGGGAATGTCACTATACTCCCGAGTCCAAAAGGTAGTCCCAACAATAGCGTCATACCCATTCCCCATCTGCCAAAATGTTCAAAGTGCATTTGTCAGAGTGGAAGATTTTGGTATTTTTTGGGACAGAAAAGGTGTTTTGTTTTGTTAGTGAATTTCATGGGCAAAGGGACCACCATCAATGCTGCCGCTTATTGTGAAACCTTAAACAAAGAAGATTAAAGAAAACAGGAGAGAAATCAGAAACCAAACGCAATCTTGCAATGGAAACACGTTTAAAAATTAGGAAATGGTTTGCTACTTCTTTAATATCTAATCATATTAAATAGTATCAATCATATTTAAGCATACAAACGAACTATTTCGACTATTGAACACTCTAAAGCTGAAATGTATCCGCAAATAGAATATTTTTGAGAACTATCTGCTCCTCTAAAATAGGAAAATATTAATTAATTGACCAGTTTTACTAAAGCTCACCATGAAATTTAGTTGAAATATATTACAAGTCAGACGTGACGCGGCAATGTTATTTACCAGACCACAGACGAACGCTTGAGGGATCCATAGTTTAGCCAAGCAAACTTGAGACACAGTGCTTTAAAGTTCGCAGTTAATTAGATGAACCAGATTGCATTCCAGGTCTTGATATGGAATGAAAATTTATGCGCCGAAACAAAACATTACTCAATAATTGCTTCAACAGGAGGAGAGTTTATGGAAAGGCAAATATAGAGTTACAATCGTTAGATGGTTACTTCAAATTGCACACAGTTATTTTTTTCTGCCCACTGGCAGCAGCTGAATTAAATCAGTGTGAAAATTGGAGTAGAAAGTATGAAGCAAAGATTATTATCGTATGGCAAATACAACAAAACTTTCACTGAATTGCCTTTCGAAGGCCTAAACACCGCACACATGGAGGCCTCACGCATGCCCCCAAAGTTAAAACGAAGCAAAGACAAAACGACAAAACAGCTCGTTGTTACTGCATTTAACTTTCAATAAGCTGATTAGCTGGAATCTATTTACAACACTCAGATTATTTTATATTTTAGTTGCATCTACTCCAAGCAATTTAATTTTTGACTTGCTGCTGTGCATTGAGTATTAAAACATACAATTAATTGTAACTGTTGTCTTAACATTTTTACTCACCCTCCAATAAACTGTTTGACAGTGTCACTCCGAACCCCTTGGATTTAACTTAGCTTGTATTAATTTGAACTTCTCTTAAAGTTCCAATAAATTAACTGTATCTTTGACCTAAAGTGATAAAAATTTAAATAGTCTACTTTTTCCATTGTCTTTGCAAATAAAACGTCTCGTCAACTGCCCCTTCGACGCAAGGGTTTCATTGATTCATTTGCTGGCTAATTGGTTTTTCAATATCATTTGTAAAACTCTTCGTACAGAGGGTACATTGTTCCACGAAAATCGTTCTTTACATATTTAACTGTTTCATTAGATTAACGGAGGAAATGTTTCTATTGTGTATTTTTGATGCTACATGATAAGCTAATTGACGGAAATGTGTCCGCAATAATACCTTGAGGATAGTGAAACGTGACTAAAAACTGTCTAGAGCAAGTCGGCAATAAATAATTTAACATACTCTCCACTGTGGCTTCTAGAGAGAGCAGCGCATATTTATTACAATCTAACATCCGGACCTCATCGTAGGGAGTGTCTCAAAGATCAGGGGCTACTTGTTTCTCGTTCAACCAATAGGTCCATATTAGCATATGGCTATTATACTAGTGAAAATCTAGCAAAGAGTACTGATGGTGCCAATCCAAAAGCACGTCACATGACAGAGTACAGCGTACATATACAACATCGTCGTTGGGGATTACAGGGTTACCGGTCGGAAAACATCAAACTTTCCATGGATCTTTGACACAGGCCACATATACTGATAAAATACTGTGCTAGGCGTACAGCAAACTACATCTACATCTATACTCTGCAATTCCCAAAACTGTGGGTGGCAGAGGTTGCTCAGCATCAAAGCTAATCTCTTTGTTGTGCATTCCAATTCCTAATGGTACGAGGGGAAAAAAGAATTCATGTAAGAATCAGTGTGGCACCTTAATTCTCTAATCTTATCTTTCCTGTCATTCCGGCTCAAATAGGTTGGTGGAAGAAGTATCTCATTACACTCGTAAGTGAAAGTGGGAGTACACATGTTTACCAATAAGTTTAAACGAATCGTGCGTCGTCTATCTACCAGAGACTCCCAGCCTAGTCTACTAATCAATTCTGTGACTCTTTCATAAGGACTGTAGTAAGCGTTCACGAATCGAGTGGCTTTTCTCTGTACTTTTTCTATACATCCGATCAATTCCTTACGAAACGGATCCCAGATGGCACAACAGTAGTCCAAATGTGGACGCACAAGAGATTTGTACGCTATCTCCTTTGTTTGTTCATTACAATTTTTCAAGATTCGACCTATGAATTGCAGCCTAGAATTAGCTCTACCTACTAACGAATAAATGTGTAAGTCCCATTTCATGTTACTCCCAAATATTTCACAGAATCAACCATATCAATAACTGTAATGTTTAACTCGTATTTGTGAACAACTGGATTCTTTTTGTTAGTTATGCTCATCGTCTTGCACTTTTTTCAATTTAGTGTGAGTTGCCACTCGGCGCAACATGCCAAAATGATATCCAGATTACGCTGAATTTCTAAGCAATCGACCAAATTCCTTACTTCCCTATAAATAACCGCATCATCTTCAAACAATCTAAAAATGCTTTTCACTTTGTCGCCTAGATCGTTTACAAAAATTAAGAAAAGAAGTGGTCCTATCACACTTCCTTGAGGTACACCCGATGTAACATCTAGATTAGAAGAACTTTCTCCTTCAGCGACGACATACTGCGACCGACCAGTTAGAAAATCCTTTATCCATTCACAGAGCTGATCCGATATACCGTACGCTCGAAGCTTCACTAAAAGGCGGTTGTGTGGCACAGAGTCAAAGGCTTTCTGAAAATCGAAAAAAAAATTCATGAAAAAAAAATTGCTTCTACTAGTGAACCTTCATCAAAAACTTTCATTACGTCGTGTGTAAATAGGGCCAGCTGTGTTTCACATGATCTTTTCTTCCGAAATCCGTGTTGATTTGTTGTAAGCAAATTATTTTCATCTAGAAAATTCATGATGTTCGAGCATATAATATGCATCATAACTCTACTACAAACAGATGTTATAGATATGGGACGGTAGTTTCCGGGATCACTTCGATCACCTTTCTTGAAAATCGGAGTTACTGCGCGATTTTACAGTCTGAAGGTACTTTTCACTCTTCTAATGATTTACTGAATATATCAGACAGAAATGGCTCGATTTCCGCCGCATACTCTGAAAATACTCTTACTGGAATTCCATCCGGGCCCGGTGCTTTCCCCCACTTCAGGAGCTCTAATTGCTTAACGATACCTGCAGTATCTATTCGTAATGATTCCATCACCGACTCGACACGGCGTGGGAAAACGGGAATACTATCCTTATTTTCATCAGTAAATGAATTTTTGAATACAGTATTTAGTAATAACTGGATATTGTGGGCCATTTCCTCAATTGCGAGTTAATCAATTTTTTATAAAGGTGAATAACACGTCAATGCAATTGAATTTTGTTTTATTTTTGTGTCGTACGCGTTTCACTCTATTTCAAGAGCATCATCAGTGACATCTGTTTGGTATTTATACATTTAGTTAGTTTACATTTGGTTTAAAAACAATATAAAGTTGAGGTGAAATTAAATTTACTTACACGTTACTTTTTTACTTTTTTCACGTGATCAGGGTTAGCTTCTCTGTGTAGGTTTTGTTGAATCTTCTGAAGGTATAACTGCACCGACCAAATTTCACATTGTCACTTTTATTTACTGTCACTATCGTTTTCAAAACATGAGAGAGTAAACACCACGCCATGTTTTTCACAGGTCTATAGAGTGTGTGTTTGTTTATGTTTCAGGTTTCATTGTGGTTAGAGGTCCTTGGTTTTTACTGTTTACTTTGTGTTATCTTTGATGGAAGGGGTGGATTTTAAATGGTTGTCTTTTTGTGAATATTTTTTTTTTTTTTTAATATGGCATATAGTGTCTGATTAGTCAAGTTTGTATAATCATTTATGATCTGCTTTCCTTCAACTAGTGCTTTTTGGATGTAATAATGTTCTTGAAATTATAATGCGTGTGGTTTGTTATTGTTTATGGTGAGTATTTGCATGTCTGTGTGGATATCTGTCGGTTGGTGATTGTGTTCTAGAAGGTGTTCTGCAAATGTGGAGTGGTTAGTGTATTTCAGTTGGAATGAAAATCGTTGAAGGCCTCGCGCATCACATTCTACATCGTTACTGGTCGCGGAAGCCTATATTAAGTTCATTACTTAGGGAGCGTCCATATACCACGCAGCTCCAATTTGGCCTCCTGTGAACCCCTCTCACCCCCCCCCCCCCGTAGCCCGACGTGACATGGCTTTTGTCCCTATCCCCCTCCCTCCCCATGGAGCACGTAGCGTTTTGCTCTGTGAATTCCAGAAGATATTTTGTACTGTTTTCTCTTGTCAGACTGTCGCAAAATACATACGGAAATAAATATTTACACGCTGTTGTGTGTTCTGTATCACAATTTAACTGTGACAAATAATATGAAAGATAAGTTACGTGGCCTGGCTTGGAACCCCCGTCCCCCCACGTAGTCCAGCGTAGCTTTCCCACCAACACCCTGCCCCACCACTTGTGCACTGATTGGCCCCGACGCACGTGACTGACGTCACCTGGTGAACGAAGGCCTTTTAAGCGTGGAGGCTTCCAAGAATTCGACACTTCGCCGGAAGAAGGAGCCTGAGACAGGCGTAACGTTGCCCTACATTGACGCACTACCTCGGTGGTAAGCCCTAGAAGATTTTACGCAGCTGACTCACCGAGAAAGCTTACATTCGTTCATCGATAGGTTTCGCGTTTCCCTTCTCAGGATACTTACCAACTGATCGGGTATTGCGGGTAAATATGTGCCCCATCTGCCTGTGAATGATGTTACGTATGATAGGTGTTGATTTGTTTGCGTGTTGCGTTATTTTAGAGACGGAACTTGAGGACCCTCTCATCATTCGCCAAGGTGCTGCGGGAAACTGCTTAAAATCCGTCATCAGCATGGTTGATATGGGATACATTCAAAAGTTTTTACCAAATAATATTTTCGATGAAGTCAAGTTAATACACAATCTAAATAAACAGTACCTACAGCGTCCAAGAGTAACTCGCAATTGGCTGATTATTTTAGGAATTATTTTATCATAGGGGGCGTCCATTAATTACGTGAGGTGAAATAGGGGGGGATCCGGCAAAATCTCATGAAACCTCAGCAAGGAGGTGAGGGGGAGGGGGGTAAACGACCTTAGAGGGTATAACCGCCCTGGAAAAATGAGACCTAAAAAAATAGAAAAAGGTATCAAAAAGTTACGAGGTCGATTACTAGGGGAGGGAGGGGAGTCTTCCGTCAAAATCTCACTTCAGTTTAGAGGGGGGGGGGGGTCTGACCAGATGTCTCGAAGTCTCGACAGAAAAAAGGGGGGGGGTTGTCAGGAAATCCGGAAAAACACCTCACGTAATTAGTGGATGCACCCATATAGTCTCGCACTGTACTATTCCACTACTGAATTTCTTCGACACCGTACTGTATGCAAGTCGAGATATACGTATCTATTTGATAACATTGTGTCGAAATGACCACTTTTACACCGAAATCAGGTAGTGGTGAAACACAGCCCATTATGATGGTGAGTCACCCGTGAATGCTGACGTGGCATTGTAAGCGAAACGGAAATTAGCGGTATTTTTTATTCAGAAGAGATGGCCCGCACCGATCGGCCGGTAATTGGACCATAAACTGCGTCCGGCCTGGACGCAACTCACTCCCCACAATTCATCCCACACCACCCGCACTCTGCTGTCTGGTATTAATGTGAACTGCAGTAACACTATATAATCGATTCACCAATCACTGTTATATATTCTTAATTATTGTTATTTATGAAAAATAAACACTTTTAATATACCATCCTAGTGATTTTACCGATGATTCACTTTACCTGATTTCTGTCCCCATTTCCCTAATTATTTCTATTAACAGTAATTTATGGAATCGTTTTGAAAACTTGTCTACGTTCATTGGGGAGATAAATCGTATCACTAAAATCAGGACCAGTTTATACCATAGAGAAGTCTATTACAAATAATTTACATTTATTAAAAAACTAGCTCGTACCCACAACTTCGCACGCGTGGATTGAGAATTTTTTGCCAGAATTGATTATAGAAAGTTGTTGGTAACGAAGGATTGGACCCAAACAACACCGAGTCGGCATAATATGACAGGAAAGCTATCATTCTACCGTCGAACCAGTCTCTTGAAGAGAATCAGTTTCCAACATATTTCTGTCACCATTCGATAAGATCTCAAAATTTCGTGACAACAACTATTAAACATACCGTAGAAAATGTCCTGTGCCCTTCATACAAGATTTTCTTGTCAAATTCCATCAACATCGATATAGCCATTTGGTCGTCAAAACGTAACAAAATGACAGACACTTACTTCCGTATTTATAGTATTATTACTACGGTATCACACACACACGCACACACAAACACACACACACTCTCTCTCTCTCTCTGACTGCGAACAACCCCTGAGGAATCATTATAACATAAAAAAGTGTACACCTACAGCATTGCAAGACTACCTACGACTGGCCTCGCATTGCACCCCTAACTTTGTGATATCTACAGTTTAACATTCAATCCGAATAACCGACGGCCCAGGCGTGACTCTTACGATCAAAAACAATTTTTAAAAATCCTTGCCTCCACGGAGATTTGAACCGGAGACCACGACACAAACATTTGTAAGCAAGCGCTTTAACCACTGAGCTGTCTGACCGATACACGGAAAAAGCAGTATACAGACTTCCATATCCAACGCGTCTGTTTATCGCCATTCAGTAGTATTTCGAAATTGTGTACAAACATATATTATTTATACAGATAATTTTTCTCCTTGTTTCAAAGTGTGCAAAGTTTCAACGAGATAGGATGAAAACTGTGGATTTGTATGAACAACAAACAAACATACATTCATCTTTTATATATATATATATATAAGGTACGGCCAAAATTTCAGGAAACATTCCTCACACACAAACAAAGAAAATATGTTATGTGGACATGTGTCCGGAAACGCTTACTTTCCATGTTAGAGCTCATTTTATTACTTCTCTTCAAATCACATTAAACATGGAATGGAAACACATAGCAACAGAACGTACCAGCGTGACTTCAAACACTTTGTTACAGGAAATGTTCAAAATGTCCTCCGTTAGCGAGGATACATGCATCCACCCTCCGTCGTATGGAATCCCTGATGCGCTGATGCAGCCCTGGAGAATGGCGTCCACAATACGAGCACGAAGAGTCTACATTTGATACCGAGGTTGCGTAGACAAGGGCTTTCAAATGCCCCCATAAATGGAAGTCAAGAGGATGGCGGTGAATCTAGGAAGTACAGTACATACTAACGAAACTAAAATGAGTTCTAACATGGAAAGTAAGCGTTTCCGGACACATGTCCACATAACATATTTTCTTTGTTTGTGTGTGAGGAATGTTTCCTGAAAGTTTGGCCGTATCGTTTTGTAACACCCTGTAGATTTATCTTGCATGATAGCAAAATTAAATATCATTCAAGATACTGCACAATTCAACTTGCAACTCACAAAAGTTCTCCTAAATAATTATTGCTCATGAAATTTCAGTTCATCCACATATGAGAGAGAGAGAGATGGAGAAAAAAATTGTTTAAATATTCGTGTAAATATGTGATGTTTCAGACAAGATAAAAAAAAAAAAAACTGAAATTCTGGAATAGTGGACCGTAACCACAACCCCCTCCCTCCTCACGTAATAGGTCACGCTGTATGTTTAAGAACAATCCGTGAAGCCATGTTTCGCTACCGATATGCAGCAAATCTCTCCATAAAATTTGTAAGTCTCTCAACCTCTATTTTTCTTCAACTTTCTCTGCTCGGTAATTTTGTGCCATGATAATTCTCGATTATTTATGAGCATAATTTGTCAATGTTTATAACCACTGTTTTGGCGAGTCTTTTTCCACCATCAAACAATCTTAAAAAAAAAAAAAAAAAAAAGACTAAAGAGGAAAGTAAAAGTGTTAGAATGAATTTACAGAGGAATTCACTGAGGACGAACATTTTATCACGATGTATTTCGACTGCAGAAAAGTTATTTAAGTTATCAGGATGGAAAGTGGTAAAGAGAAAATAAGAAACACTTTATAATTGGTACGATAGAAGATTGTTGGAAATGAGCTTGAACAGAAAACCACAAAAAGAATTAATAGGATTGGTGTAGTCATTAAAGGAGAATTGCTGGAAATCACCGTACGGCAAGACGAAGATCACAAGACGTTTTTTATTTGGTTTAGTAAGTTAAGACGTGGCTGATAGCAGTACAGACGATAGTGTCATTGTTTCTCTCTGTACGAGTTAGATATACCTTTACACTCTCTTAGATGTGGAAGATACATCAACGCAGAATGAGGTTTATAATTATTTTGTTTAGGTGACCTAATTTTCTGATAGGAAAAACAAAATTTACCTCTGCTCGTTGGGTATCCAAAACTTATGATCCAACTCGAAAAACTAGCCGTAAAGTTTCCCAAAAAAAATTATGATTTCATTTGTACTCATCTGTTTCCTTCGTTGCTTTTATCTCATCCTTATGTAGGTTTAACTACTGCCAGGCTTAACATGAAATTTAATGTTTATTTGCTCCTTTAATTGAAGTGGCGATCTAGCGAATCAAACAAAACGCGCAACAACAATATTTCGACGAATGTTGCAAAAACACCGCTCCGCCATATGAAGCTCCCAGCCTTACGGTTACGAGTTTACCAACACAATCGTCAGATCTCGAAATTCTCTGACAACTAAACATGTAATAGTTTTCGTGAAATTTCTTGCCATTAGTACTGACTTTTTCTTACCTACTCCTGAGATACAGTTCGAAATGATTTGATCTTCCAAATCACAGTATGTTGCTCCACCTGTGATGACCTCTAAGTTGTCACGGTAATCTCTATGTTTTCTTCAAAATTTTAACTTATTTTCTTAAATAAAACATACTGTTCTGCTAAAAGTCGACAAGAGTATGCCTTGCGTGAAACGTGAGGCATCACTGAAATTTTCTGGATACATAAGTGAAACAAATGGCGGCTACGGTAACGGCAAGCAAACTCAAAGACTTTCTAGAAGAATTCCTCCTCCCCCCGTTTATAACCCCCATTCGGCGTCTCGCATCTCCTTCTTTCTTCCTTCCGCTTATGATGCGCATACTCAGAACTTGGGTGATCTCTGTGCGCCATACTAACATCGACTCAGTCGGAAATCTCCGCAGTTTTTACCCTCTGTAGGAGGATTGCCAGCCAGCTCTCTATTGCACTGGATAGAGACATTTGTGGTATTGACTGAGAGAAGGGAGAAGAGGCTCCAGAAGCGTCCGTGATGCGACTGTTTTTTTTTCATAGCGGCTAAGCTATTGAAATCGAGTAATTTTGTTTATCTTATCTTTCAGGATTTATATATAAAAATGATGCTGTTTTTTTCTTGAAGCGAGTGCAAGAACTTTGTTATCAAAAAATATGGGAGTAAAGCATTCTTTATATCTTGTTTTGTCTCATGTAAGTATTTGTACCCATAAGTAATTAGGTTCTGAGCTCTTATGTTGAGATAAAACAAGTAAAACATCTCTAGTTACAGGAAAAATCAATATAATGGAAAAGAACGCGTTCTAAGACAAAAAGAGATTGTTCTAAGTTCTAGAAAGGAAACAATTAGCATATAGGGAAGGAAAATGAAGATAAGTATTCTTAAGCTATTCAGAAATAGGAAGAAACTAGGGAAGGCCATTTGATAATAGGAAATATTTTTCGAAAGTATTTTGAGGAAACGAAGAGGAATTTGAATTTAAGGTCAAATTAATTATAAAATCATAATGAGATGAACTGCTAACTAAACAAACATTATCATTTAAAAAACCAATGCGAGCATTACTGAAATCCAATAGAAATCGGAAGGTAAAATTAATAAAGAAGGAAATTATTCAAATAAACGTGTGAAACTAACAAACCTGCGAGAGAACTATACCTACAATCGCCGACGACAGTTGATTTAATTTATTATTTATTTATCCCTTGAGGCCAAATAGGACCACGTTAAGCCTTTGTGCATTTGGCAGCGAGTTTGATCTTCTTTTGGGCCCAGAACTCCTTCATTCGTTTAGAATGCGCCTGTTTGCGCACCTCTGTCCAATTGATTTTAATATATATATATATATTTTTTTAATTTCTAATGATGAATACGTCACGGTGTCAATTTCATTTCTATTTTTCCAATACTTTTTTTTTAATATCAAATTGTTTTGAGGGAAATAGCACCACCCGCCTTTTTCTGTAATTTATTCATATTAATATTAGTTTGTCTTATTATTCAAAAAATCACCTGATAATTTATCCCAATCGTTTACTTCTTTATTTTTTTTTAAAAAAAAAAATCCTTCTCTCTTATCCCTGACATCAAGTGGTCGTTTTGAAAGACAGCTACAGTTGGAATAAATCCGGGCTACAATCAGTTATGAAACAGTAACTACAAATGTCAGTACACGACTGGTCATACCGCCTAAATTATATAAATGTTAGATTGTGAATCCACAGAATAACATATAAGTTAATTTATCACGTGAACTGTCTCAAGAGCAGAACTTTCCTAGTTTTCACGCAAAACATAACTCACTGTACTTCTTCTCTTAATAGCAAGCTGTAAATGGAGCCATAACGTACCAGGAACGTGGCACAGTACAAATCATTTGGTAGAAGTCACAATTGATTGGTGCGCCGAATTCGACCAAGCAGCAACAGAAACGCCTGTATTTTGGTGAAGAGACACGGCCGCACTTAAGATTATTGTGAAATATATTTTCAGCATTCTATCTTCCATTTCCAGGTTGAGTACACAAGGTGCAAAAATCGAGCTTTGAGTATTATGAAGGATGATCTTCAAGTCGCAGACTTAAATTGCTGATCAGTATTATTAGTAGTATTGTAATGGATCGGGATGATACATTCCATCTTAATATACTGTTTGTGCAAAGGAAAATAGTTTATAAAACTTTTAGTGCACTCCGAGAAAAAGCAGAGGCTACCCCGTGACTTCATCATGTGACTGTGTCATGTTTATGGATGGAATATCGTCAAAACTGAATGGACAACATTGAAGTTATACACAATTGTTTCATTTAAACGTGTACATTTTGGAGATTCTGTTTATATGTGCATAAGTGTACTGCCACTAAAAAAGGTAGTATTCCTAAATAGATTGTGTTCCTTTAAAAAAAAAAAATTAAAAAAAAAAACAAACAAAAAATCTCGAGTCTACCTGCGAATTTTAGTTGTTTGTGTTAAAGATTGTCTCTGATTGTTACTCATTAAATATAAATAAATCTGTGACTTATTTAAATGTATATGTCTCGACTTCTGTAATATACAAAGTAATCCCGCTCCCACAGTTATAATTGACTAGATAGCAACATAATTTAATAATAATTAAATTTTAATGGATAAAAGAAGGTGCATTTAACCGGTACACTTCATTTGACGCCCCACGTAGAGTTAAAACATGGTCACAGTCTTACACTTTTCGACCGATAAAACTTTTTTCCCTGTGGCTTTACGCCTCGTCGACGTCGAGGTCATTAGAGGCGGGAAGGGACTGAGGGCAAGGAGCGGAAAGGAATCCGGATAAGTACTTTTGAAGGAACCATTCGCCTGGAGTGATTTGGGGAAGACAAAATCTGGATGGTCGGACTAGTATTTGAACCCGCATCTCCCGACGCGAGGCCAGAGCGTTACCGCTAACCTAGCAGGTTACTATTGAATGGAAACTATTGAAGATCTGTGACCATACGAAAGTTAAATCACTTTTAAATTACAGGTTTCTTCAAACGGAAGCTTTTTGATTTGAAGCGATGCTTGCACAGCTAATATTGATTTAGCATGGCCAGCATTTCCCTCAAAGTGGAAAAAAGGCGCCCATCACGATTACCTACATTTCAATTTGTGGAGATTTTCCTGTTTTTAGGATACCATCACGCCTGATCACTTGTTGGTGTCGAAGCCTTTAGGAGCACGATTAATACATGAGAACAGCACGAATCTTTCACCCACTTGTATTGGAAATTGTATTTAAATGAAGGAATGAATTGTGTTGTAGTTCAGTAAGCTTTTATATACTTTATGATACAAATGGGAAGAAATGGAATTAAATTTAATAATAGAAACCGCAATGTTACGTTCTTCATTACTGCTGTGGCAGTTCTGTGTTATTGTGAGAGTTATATCATTTCATAAAAGTCGTTACTATTGATTAACATCCATACTGTGGTAGACACGTAGTTGCAGTTTCCATTTAGATTTCGTATGTAAGAATCTGTGTTTTTGCTAAAACCGAAACCTGTGTTTTCCACTTTCCTACCAATTATATTAGAATATAACATCTACCAATGCGATTTTTCTGTTTTATGAAAGTGGAGTTTGGACTTTACAAATACCAGAGATGGGAGAATTAAAGCACTTGAAGTGTAGTGCTACAGAAGGATATTGGAAATTAAGTGGAGAGATGAAATACGGAATGAGGTTGTTCCTTAAATAAAGGGAGAGTTTGGTAAAAAAAAATTCTAACAAAAAGAAAAGATTGAATGGTAGGATTCATTAATTCGTTAGCGGAGGAGGGAACAGTCGAATGAACGAACCATACAGGAAGACAAAGATTGGAATTTACTAAGCAGATAATTGAGAACGCAGGTTGTAATGAGCATGTTCAAATGAATAAATTGTCTTAGTATAGGAAGAGGTAAAATATTTTAACAAACTTTTTAGTTTCGTTGACTGACGCTCAACCAATAAGTAAGTAAGTATCGTGAACGTAAGTTGTAATTTCGTTTAACGTGTGTTGTTTGCCACTGACTCAAAATTTCCTGTTAAAACATTTTATTTTCATTGGTTCATCAGTTTCCCTGCTTCCACGATATAGTTACTTCTACAAGCTGAAAATACAGCCGAATAGATCTATTTTGAATAACAGTTGCACTCCATTCCATAAGATGCCTCATCAGAAGTATTTAACGTTGGTACTCGGGTCGAACCCGTCACGTTGGTTCAGTTGTTTGCGCCACCGTGTTGATGTGTGTGTCGACATGGTGTTAGCTGATTCGAGTCCTGGTGGCAGAGGACATTTTCATCATCAGGACTTTGCCCACATGATAGTAGACGTGATGACGCACCATTCCTAACCACCATATTGTGCGCAAAAGAGCTTGGTTGAACCACAAACCTCTCCACAATGCGTATGGAGTGAGGGCGTACGGGGACGGTTGATGGTGATGCGTCTGTTGGATGGGGACTTTAAGCCTGGCACTGGCCCGGTGTCTTCCGGAAAAGTTGGCCTGAATGGGTCGGCAACGGGCTTTACCCTCCCTTTCTATAACACAAAAAACACTGTAGCCTATACTATAACGTGACGCGCTGTCGCCACATTCTAATGTGTATTTTTTTATTATATAAATCATAATATTAGAGTAATTTACATAAATCTTGGGCGACCACATAAATAGTTTTATTTATTTATTTTGTAATTTCCTAAAGTACGGAAGATTCCAAGTGAGGACTGTAATGCAATGATGAACATTCAGTGTATCTTGTTGTAATGAATATTAAAGAATTATTGAGCTGTGTAGGCTTGAAGCTAATCGTGGTCTTCCCGAGCCACGCAGGCTTTCACCTTGGGGTGGGGAGCCCACAACAGGCCGCTGACCTGATGTAAAAACCCGCCACTCGAATACGTTCTCACCCCGGTGAACTTAGCCGAATATGCCCGACCTCTGTGATATACGCGAGGCAAATAAAATTTCGGGGACATCACGTGATATTTGGTGCCAACCTGAAGATCCAATCCAAATGAGCATATAAATTAAAATCCTGGGAATTTTCTGTTAAATGTGATCTTCGAGATTGCAAGGGGCGGAGCCAGAAATTTCCTCGCAGATCGAAGAGCGACGCGCTTCATTCTATTCTCGGCTAGGCTAATCTGTGGTGGACTCCGAATGTTGGCTTTTCTCGCTAACTGCTGAGTCCGACTCCTGGTGTCGGAAACCTGACGTTACCGGCTTGATGGAGTAGCTTCCGCACGACGACACCGCCAGTAATGCGATGATGCGCATTACCACTAGGACGTGCCTGTAGCCGCCTTGTGAGACAAGTCTCACATACCGTGGGTCATCTCCGAACACCGCAGACATCAGACGCAGAACTACAATGGTATCATATTACGACCAATCCATCTGATTGTGCATTCCGTGAAACTGAACCTTTAAGCGTTTTTGAGACGATAGATCAATGTTCTAACTTTGTAATAAAAAACCCTTGAGCTAGCTGCGTAATTTGCCAGAACTAGTTATTTTCGAATGAAATGTTGTTCATTCGTGGCGCCCATGATTTTTTGAAATGCGAAGTCACAGTATTGCCTATGTCTGAGGTCGTCATAACTTGTATTGCACATTGTTTCGAGATATGATTATTTCTTGCATATTAATTCTGAGATGGATTTAAAAGTAAATACACAATTGTTTGGTTGCTCATGACGTTGCTTTTATGATTATGCCAATTTGCGTTAATGTTAACGGTAAATTCGCTCAGACTTGTAATCGCCAATGATAAAAAATAAAGGTCATATTGTGACAGTTTTCCAATATTCCAACTAACATCGCGATTCTTGCAAAATCCATATTTTCACTCCTTCATAAAATTAAAATTAAAAAATCCCCTTTATTAATGATAACGGTATGAAAGATAAATATTAACCATAAATATTGATGACTACCAAGGCCCCTACTACAATACTGCATACTGAACATCCATACCATCATGGTTACCCTCACCTACAATAACACATTCGGGAAGGCAATGGGAAATCATCTCTGTTCATCTTCCCAGGAAAGTTGCTATGGAGGTAGAGAGTACGTTAATTAGAATTAGTGTACAAGCCATCTAGGATTTTTTTTAATTTTTCAGTGCAAGGCGCCAGATATTAGGAGGTTGTGGTGACTGTTTACTGATACTTGTTTACTGAACAGACGTTCCTGTGAACCCACTGTCCTATTGTGAGAAGTATTACAGCAAGAAATAATTGGCTTCACATAGAATGGAGCTCCACATTTTTTCCAGATTATTAGTGAAGGCTGAAATTCTATTGGCATTCATTGCTTCACAGCTGTAGCTTCAGTCTTGAATAAAACAAAAATAAAATACATTTTACATTATAATTCTTGGATTGCGTGTCAAATATTGATATCTCGCTCACATACTGATATATTTTAGAATATAAACAACTACTCTTGGTTATTAAATTTTTTTTTAAATAATGTTATGCGATGTTTTTAGTGGTAAACCTCGTAATTTAAGAGGTCGTCGGTCGTCTCATATGAATATCCCTGAGGTACACGAGCTCCCCATCCACCACATATGCGTCCCTGTGATTTATTTTTAAGTCTCAATAATCACTCAAAAGGAGGATTTTTGGTATTTTTAATAATTTTCAGAACTGTAGATCCGAATGTCATTCCAGCAGGGTTACAAACATTTGGAAAATAAATCTCCTCTATCGCCCCTTAGCTGCCGAAGATATTTAGTTTGAGAAAGATGATCTTAATTTGTAAAAAGAATGAGGCTCATTTTTTTAAATATGGTACTAGCAGTGTCATAACTTTTCTACCACACCTAGCACATGCGACGTTTGAACAAATTTGGTTACATGAACCTTAACTCATTATCAGGAAAAATTAAAAGTGTTGCTGTCGGAGATCATTCCATTTCTGGTTTGAATGGAGGTCATCTGTGTGGATGCTGATACGGAGGTTAGTGCTTGACTTCGATGGCGGAGGATTTTTAGATGAAGTGCAAGTGGAAAGATAAATTTATAATAATGTAGAATTTAATATTTCATTAAAAATCATTTCAAGAATATTTTTACAACAAAATTTGCATTTTGCGTATGTCTACTTTCCAATGATACCAACAAATATACATACATATATATATATATTTGCCTCATCTTTCAACAACAAAGAAACTCGCGATTATTTCGTGAGTGAATTAAATTAGATAGCTAATTATGCAAGTGCCGACAAAACAATCTTTGTAAAATGAACTTCCCTGAATTTGTGGCTCCACTAATGCGAGCAAAAAGCCAGACTATTCACCGTTCTTACTTTAATTGCAAGTTCAAACTTGCAGCACCAAACAATTCATTGTTACTTTTATTGCAAGACATAAAAAAAGAATAAATAAATAAATAAACAAGGTGGATTTGACTAAGTCACGATGTGTGGATTTTTGTACGAAGAGAAACAGTAAGCTATATGCGTGTAAGTATGTATTGTATTGTAACCAAAACCTCCGTTATACCTTGCGGGAACGGAGGAAGGATTTCGTGCGGAAGTTCCGCACGTGTGGATGCGGAGCTCCTTTTGAATCCCAGTTCCTTGTCTGTTTATTATTAAGAACGAGGTGTTAAGTCCCGCTGTAAACCTCCTGGAGCATATACTATGATTCATATTAAACGACTGATTTTTCTTGAAGGTCATGTCTGCCTAAATCGTTGTGTACCATTTATTCTTTCAGAAAAGTTGCTTGTTCAAAATCTGCTGGTGATTTATGAATCACAAAAATTCATCAATGAGAAACCTTTCCCTTATTTCGCTCCCTTTAATATAAGCAGGAACGTAGATGCAACGGCCTAAAGAAACAAGACTATTCAAAACGCTGCTCATCCCTTATTCGGGAATCAACTCCCCAGACAAAGGCTGAAATCTATAAAAAGCTTCCTTAAGACAACAGCTGCATTAGATGTACCGCCGAAAGTTGCCCGGCTCAATCTGTGGCGAGCAAGAATGACTCATGTGAATCAGTGGGTACCTACTGTAGAGGCACTACCACCAGGTGGCAACCTCAACTGGAAGACCAGGAGAGCGCTAAATCGGCTGAGAAGTGAGTATAACCTGGCAAGATGGCATTATCTTGAAGATCCTAATACTGTTTGTGAGTGTGAGGCAGAACTGACCATTCAGCATTTATACAATTGACCGCAGTTCTCGTCAGCCTGCACTCTGCAAGACCTCCTTCGCGCCAGTGGCAATGTCATACAACTTGCTGACTTTTGGTCATCCATTATATGAACTTCATTAGTGTTGATTGATATCATTTTCTTTCTATATTTCTTTCATTGTTAATATTGTTTCTAACAATTCTAAAAGCAGCGGTTTGACACGAAATAAAAACAAAATATTTTCCTCTGGAAGTAAACTGTCATTTATCGACAAGTTGGGTTCTGGAACTGCCCGATCCTTGTCAACTGGTGAGTTAGCCTCGATGTAGACTCACCAGTGCTTACTGGATTGCGGATGGCCTAGTTTACGGCTGACACCACGACTCAGTCCAGCACATACAGTCCAGGCAACACACACTTGCCTTCATTAGAATACATCGACCCATCCATCAGGCGGATAATCGTCCGCTCTAATTTGCACGTAGTCGAGACATAAATTATGCCCTCTGACGTCGGCTTTTATGTTTATCGACACGTCCGTTTGTAATGGACGAGCGGGAAGTGCGTATATCACCGGGAGAGATACAAGGACTGTAATGATGATGTGTCTGCCGTTCCGGCTGATGATGGGCTGCGTTTTCATCGCGCTTTAATATTTTGTCCCATCATTTAAAGACCGGAGCATTGTTCACCATAAAGGACGCGATTTGCGCTTGCGCCGGGAATCCTTTTCGGAAACTTTGCAGTGCGGGAAAATCTATAACACTAAAATTTTAATGAATTACTGCTAGAGATTTTATTGCATACTGTTTCCATACATACCCACAAATATCTTACTTCATTGATCCCAAAGCAACATTCTTCCGCAGGATGTATAATATTCTCAGAGTATTTCACATTAAAGATTTAATAGTCCTTTATAAAAATGAAAATTAACTGCTAACTAAGTAATTTGGATAGTTCTAAAAATTGCCTTTTTAGTTTTAATTGGTCCAGTAACTAACATTTTGCTAAGGAAACTCATCAAATCATTGATTGCATTTTGGAACTTATGCCAAAAATAAATTAATATACTTCTTTTGACTACGTTGCTACTGTACAACGACGGAACATTGGACTAATTAAACATATTTCCAAATCGTTAATTACAATTTCGCCTAGTCTATTTCGCACACCATTCTCCTGTTCATTTTGAAATTTGCAAATTGAGGGAATTTTTGTCACGCGTCAAAACTAATGCTTCCATAATTATCAGTAAATAGATTTTGTTTTGAGTGAAGATACAAACTTGACCTGGTAATACTGCGTAGTTGCCATATCTAACATTATTATTTTGTAGTAAATTGTTATTACTCTCTCGCGTGCATCCCTAAATATACGAGTTGTGATAAAAAAAACTAACGAGAATTTTGAACTTTCACATGCCGTATCTTGTTTATCGAGTTGATACTTTTTTGTGTGTTCGTATCAATGAAAGTAACATACCTGTTAATTTTTGTGTAACTGTAATGTTTTGTTTGTGTTTGGAGCACGAATGAGTTAGACGTAAGTTAGTGTCTTTTTTTTGTTGCGGCAAAATGTCGGGTCAGAAAGTTTGTGTGAAATTTTGTGTTAAAAATGTAATTAAGTACCACGATGGATTCAGAAAGTTAAAGAAGGCCTTAGACGTCGATGCTACGTCACAACCTCGAATTTACTGATGATACAAACGCTTTCAGCAGGTCAAAAAACATTGAAAATGACATGAGTTCTGGGTGTCCTAACACACCCATCAGTGACGAAAAGTGGAAAAAATTAAACATATTGTGCTTACTAATAGAAGAATTACTATTAGAAATCTATTACCGTTCACCAGGAGTAGAATGTACAAGTTTTTCTTAGTTTTGGTGAGGCCATCCGAAGAAGAAAAAAAAACGACCCGAACTTAGGAGAGACAACTCGTGGATTTTGCACAACGCACCGCCGCAAACCTCTTTCCTTTTTTCCAACAGTTCTTGGCGAAACATAAAGGCACTGTGATGCCACAACAACCCTGTTCTCCAGAGATGACACCCTTTGGATTTTACCTCAAAAGAACACTCAGAGGTCAACGTTTTTCAACAATAATGAAATAAAGGCGAAATCCCAGACAGAACTCAACAACACACGAGTACATAAAGGGGCGTTCCAACAGTGTTCCTCAAACTAGATTGCATAAGTGCATAATATCAAAGGGCGACTACTTAGAAGAGGTCAGTATACAAATTTTAGATTAAACAAATTGTCCTTACTTTTTGATCACACCTCAAATGTCATTACGAAATATCAAATACGGATAAGCAGCCGTGTTTCCTCGACATAACGCTTGGCGTCAAAGGTAAAACTGTCCTTTATTTTTAAAAATAATTCTTACCCTTATTTTACTCATTGTTGTGATGTTAAACGGTTGTTATTTATGCTATAGCTCGTTCAGTTAACAGAGGTGGCTCAAAATCAGTCTGCTCTATCCCCACTCCTACATGCGAAGGGGATATTCGCTACACACTTACATGGACACAGCGGTCAGATTGTAGACGTAGGAAAGGGGGAGGGGGTTAGGTGAGGAGCAGGGCCATTTTAAAATGACCTTGAGCCACCACTACGGTGTAGGGTTGTAACTCAGGTCATCTTAGCGGATGAGGAAGCAGATGCGGATACTCAGTGCTTGATATACGCGGATACTATTACGGTCCTTGAGATGATTTAATGACTTCTCATCCTGTCAACGTTCGTCATATTAGGTTCTTCGGTGGTTTTATTACTATATTGATTAATTAAAAAGTCCACCAAAAAGGTTATGTAGAAGATTTGGTTTATTACTTTCAAAACAAAGTCAGCGATATTCACAATATATACAATACAGAGATGCACTTCTGTACAGTCGCAAAGATAATCTCTGTGAACTTCAACTAGGAAAACTAACTGGATGAATGAAACTCTCTGTAACACTGAATGATGTCAACTAACTAACTAACTGCTCTGTCCAGCCGATCTGTTTATATAGTCTCTATCGAAATTACGAGAATTCTTCAAAGGCATCCGCCCGATATTTCTCGATCATTAACAATCACTCAAACAATCAAACCTATTAAAAACAATCGGAATTAATACAAAATTAATTAACAACATTACAAAATGATCAGAAATGGTAATTAGAGATACTTAAATACAAAATTATTTACATAAATCCTTTCAAACTGTAGAAAATTGTCCTGTAGACATCGTAACTTACATTAATACATGGAATTACAAACATTTAAGAAATTCTCTTGCACCATTCGGTTCCTAAACATATTAAATGGACTTTAAATAATTTTCTTACATAAAACAAAGTCTATATACACTGATTTACAAGAAATTACAAAACAAACATACCAGATCATATTCAAGCAAACTTTAGCTCACTACAAATACTTCATACAGTACAATACTATTCAAAATTCAGGTATGAGGGCTGTTACAATAAGAATGCGGATATTTAACGGAAGCAGTTGTGGATGCGGAAAAATAAAATTATAATTACTTATATTTTAATATTTTATCAAAAATAAACTTAAAATCAAAATAAGTATATTTTTATCACAAATTCAGTTTGCATAAATAAAGTCTATTTCTATATAACACTGTCATATTATTTTTCTGCCTCTTCTTTCAACAGCAATAAACATTTTAAAGGTAAATTAAATTCATTACGTAACTACAAACGCGTCAACGAAACAATCTTCTGAGTTCGCAGCTCGAATGATTGAAGCGTTCCCACGATCCGCCTTTCCAGGAAACAACCGACGCAGGTTCCTGTCGCCCAACAAGTTATGGCGTTGGGTCTTGATTGAAGGAGACACTCAACGAGTATGCGATAAAGACACTGGTGTCTGCACCGCTAGAATGAACGAGTGAAAAGGACTGCTTGGACCCCGTCTAGTAGAGTGAATGGGTGACCGCATCCTACGGTAGATCTACACGCAGGTCCTACAAGCTGGACCGTGAATAGGCCGCTTTACTTTATATGCAAGTTCAAACTTGTAAATTCGTGCTTAGGTGATAACACCGTTCAGTTCATTGTTACCTTTATTACAGTATCGTAAGAAAGGAAACAACCACGTTTTTACTAGCTAAGCGATGATAGGACAATTCTAGTACAAAGAGAAAAGATTAATATACATCCCAATATAAACAAAATGTCCGCTGTACTTCTGCATTAAATAGTTGCGGATGTTTATGTAGAATTTCATGCGGAAGTTTCACACTTGCGGATGCGAATGTGGAGCTCCATTGTATCCCTAGTTAGGAGTGAACAATTCCGCTATACTTCCGCATTAAAAAGTTGCGGATGTGGATACGGATGTAGAATTTCATGCGGAAGTTTCACACTTGCGGATGCGAATGCGGAGCTCCATTGTATCCCTAGTTAGGAGTGAACAGGTCCGGTATACTTCCGCATTAAAAAGTTGCGGATGCGGATACGGATGTAGAATTTCATGCGGAAGTTTCACACTTGCGGATGCAAATGTGGAGCTCCATTGTATCCCAAGTTAGGAGTGAACAGCGTGTATTTCCAAATCTTTCGGTGAATGATAGCACTGACGACCAATGACGATATTACAACATAGTTTCTGAACCTTACAAGAACGGCAGAATGCGCATTGAAACGTTGTGATTTTAGAATGTTATCCGGCTGCAAACCCATGAACACTACACCACATCAATACGTCAGGAAATCTTTGTCCACATTCTTCTGCTGTTTCGTGTATGTGATTGCATCAATCTTGAATTGTTAGCACTGTAGTGTTTAATTGTCCGCATCTCAGCATTAAATCAAACGTCCTTCAGCAGCTAATGCTGAATTTTACGAACCAACAGCATTACTGACCGACTTACAAGAAATAGAAATTTTAGAACTAAAATCAACACTATACTCTGTTTGTAGAGATTGGTTAAACTCTTCTTTTATGCATTTGCAATGATTAAAGGGCTCAGAATTTTAACTCTCTATCCCTCACTTTGAAATATGGACCGGTATTACTACACCTGGATTCACCTTTGGTATATGGGACCAGTAATACTATTAAAACGCAAGAGCTGTTTAAAACATTCACCGATTATTTACGCAGTATACGGTTGTAAGTAATCGAAAATTCCGGGAAGACAATAAATTTCTCTTGGTTGTTGTGTGAATGCAATTAAGGCGGGCAAAATGAATTACTATAGTTAAACCACTCGCAAGTACAATGCCAGCAACCGTCAAGTGTAATTGCAGGGTTAAGAGCGGAATTCTTTTGTGGCGTTAATGAGAATCATTGTTTTGTTTTTGCTTTCTGTCGGGCCTCGAGATCTCATTAACGTGGACAGCCGGCAAAAGCAGTTTTTGAATGCAGGGCTTGCACTTTGATCTTCAGTGAGCAAAGGTACAAATTTCGACTTCAAGATGTGGCTATAAGCATTCACTAATCTAGTTTTTGAGCATTTTTACAGACAGTTCTTTAAAACAGGGCCTCCAGTTTCGTTTGTACGATACCCCACGGTCAAAAAAAAGAATTTTACTGTATTCATCCATCAGAAGTTTCGTAATAAATATGTATCCTCTGCATTTTCAGATATGACCACGGTTAAAAATGATGAATGTGTATTATAAGCTTTTTAAACAGTAACTGCAACGAGGTATAAGCAGCAATCAGTATTCTATAACAATTAACACCTCGAATTTCTGGCACACAATGCTACTAATATTACTAGTATATGCTGCCTCCTCAAGAGGATCCTGTTCATCCCTTGAACGTAACAAAACCATCATTAATTAAGGTTTTACATCGTTCGCCACAAGCAACTATCTCCAATTTAAATTTCTCTTTTTTTACCAGACATAGAAGTTTATAATCTACGAGTACTGAGAGGAAGAATAAACAAATCTTCTTTTTAGACCATAAGTGCAGCTATCAAAATACACGGTGTAACAGCTAAATGATTGGAATTTATTTTACAGTTCAGATAAATTCTCTGACAGCGAATTAGGTTCTGCGCTGTTAGAAAACAGTTGGAGCGTCTCATTTCTATCTGTTCGCCTTTGACGACCGTTAATCTTCCGCGATCTCTGTCTCCCTATCTGCCGCCATTCCCTCCCCCTGGCATAGCTTTTCTTTCTCATTTCCGCAGTAAAACGAAAAGCGACCCCTCGGCTGTGCTGATACGGCGTCGGTTCATTTTATTTCTGAACGTAAATCAATCAAATATCGCCTCGGTGGACGGTCTGATAAAAGCGGACCCCGGGGTCAGCAAACAGAAGCCTCCCGTCCCCTCCAGAACAAACAGTCCGCCAGTCTCCTCTCAGTGTTTTCAAAACTCCTCGGGTTTATTGCCACCGACTTCATGCACGCCGTCAGATAACGAACACTGTCAACTCCCAGCTGACGGTCTCGGCGCCCGTACCCAGCGGTGTGTTGCAATTTTTGATCACTACTTCACTTCGGTCGTATTTATACAGTCCCAACAACTCAAATGCACCCTGTAAGGAAACATAGTCCCTTACATTTTTCATTTCAGATTTATTGTTTCCGTGTTTATATATTTAAAGGTTAGAAGTTTATTGTTCAAGGTTTCCATTCGTTTAATTTATTTATTTTTGTAAGATAAAAGATAATATTTGTATGCGAGCGAATGGAATAGTGTGTTGAAAGAGCATCTTTGTCAGTTGAATATCAATTTTCATGAAGAAAGAGTCCGGGCAAAAAATATGGCAGTATAGCGGACGAATCGTACGTTGGAATGTACTGTTAATATATTTGGTGGCTAATGAAAGAGAATGTTAGTTGGGATAGCAAGTGTGGAACAATAAAGAGATCGTTAAATCATATATGGTGTTGGTGTTGAAAAAACTGTATCAGTGGTGGAACGGTCAGAAAGAGAGCTATTCTGTTTGTGAAACAATGGAATAGAAAAAAAATCTGAGGAAAGTAATTTTTTTCTGGTGACTTGTTCTTCTTAAAATTAAATAAATAAAATGTGTTTTGGTTATTTTATATGCTGTGTTTAATACGTGAACTCATTAACTACCTAGTCTCAAGTAAAGAGATACTAATTATTTGATTTTACAGAAATAAGTACACAGAATTTATAATACGAGAGTAAGAATTGCTTCATTGGTTTCGGAGGTGATATCACCACCCAAAGCAAACCCAGGGCAAATCAAATACGGGAAATTCTACGGACAAAAATGAATATTAATTTACAACCCGCACAGGTCATTGTTGAATCGCGATGTTGTGTGGAGTCTGGTACAGGTGATTCAGCTCCGATGTTGGCAGAAATTTTCATCATCGGGGTTTTCTAGAAGAGTGGGAGTGGATGTTATGCTTGGTTCCAAATCACCAGATCGCGCACGTAAGCCCAGTGCTTAAGGAGTGAGAGCGTATGATATTATGTAAGATCGAAGTTTTTCACGGAGTTGAACATAAATAAACTCTTCTCAGGCGTGATGAGGTTATCCACTCTTCTGCTCAAAATGCTGAAACTTTTTCGCCTCGGTAATGAGCAGAAGGGTGATGACGTCATCGCGCTGGGTTAGCTTTTGTCTTCCGCCGTTTCCGCGGCAGCATGGAAATATTTATTCAGTGCCATCTATGGTTGAAAATGAGGGTTGAGACAGACGCCTTCGAATCGTCCCATAATTGTGACTTTTTTACGCGGCTGGAAGCCCGAGAAGGGTTAATTTTTTTAGCATATGACATTGTTTATGACGGTTATGCCGTTGGATCGGCGTGTTAAAAGTTGGCAGTCCGCCCAATGTTTTTCGAAAGAAAAAAGTTGAATGGATCAGCACAGGGTTACACACTGTCCTTCTCTCACCTTTCAGTAATTCACAACACAAATGCACATTACACTGCAATACCTGCCAGTGTAGCTAGCACATCAGAGCGCCACTACGCTGGATTGGGGAGGTAAAACCGGACTAGGATGAAATAGGTGCATCGCCCATCCTGATTGCGGTTTACATGTAGTTTCCTGCAATACTGGGACGGTCGTCAATTTCCGCCTCACAAACTACACATCTCACAAGTCAGAATGTTCTTTTTCTGATCGCCACACTTGAAGTAGGCTTCCGAAAAATATGAGGGGGGAAAAAACTACATCACCTAGACGAGTCGAACAAGCTTAAATGGTCTGCAGTTAGTAAAAGCCATAAAAAAAAGCTATTTACTGAGAACAATGACAATTTATGCACTTCCATTCTGAGGAAAACAAGATGATATAACCCCGTAGTGTTAAATAATTTATGCAGATGAATTCACTCCCTTCAGTGATAAGAAGAAACTTTTTCTTTTATATGTTATTCTCCTCTGAATACTCACTCCTGACAAACTCTACCTGCAGTTTAGAAATCACGGTGTGTGTTGAGTGAGCGATAACGCTCTGGCCTCGCATTCGGGAAGACGTATTTTGGAATCACCACTGGCCCATCCTTAATTCGGTTTCCATGACTCTAAAACCTCGGATTCGATGGTATTTAACTATGCAGTGCTGCAATGGTTGTATGAGCAAGCAAAAGATCAAAATCAACTACAGGCGAATTCTTGGATTGTTCCTCCAAAAGCCCATGGCCGAATTACTGCCTGTTATTTGCCCTAGTTTGTCCCCCATCTAATGACCTTGACTTCGAAGTGAAGCAAACTCAATAAATAAATTCACGTTCAGAGTATGAACTGTGATTGGTTAGTATTCAGGGTAGTATTTGGGAGGATACTGATCCAGGCCAAAATACGGGCATCTGAATCTCCGTTTTCCAGGGCTCTTCCATCATATAAGCCGAATGACGGGATGGGTCGTTAAAAGGTCATTGCCGTAAATCGCATGGGTTATGCGAGCAGCAGGGTTTTGATGGATCGTCCAAGAACAAAAATAACTTCAATTTTTTGCAGTACCACATGATTCCACCAGACCACCAGAACTTGTCACTGTCATTTAAAGACCGTCTTCAAGAGACTCTGACTACATAAAAAAAAAAAATTCGGCCATGACCTTTTGAAGGAAGCATCTCGGCACTAAAATTAAGACCGGTTTTCTCAACAGACTCGTCATTTTACCAAACAACCGTCTAGTGCCTCCGTAGAAAGGGTGTCTGACTAGGGTCTAAGTTGTCCCCCGTACAAGTCTTGCCTGGAACTATAAGAGACCCAAAAAACCACACTTCGCCTCTGGTGGAACTTTATTTCCAAATTGCGCATAAAATTGTAGGTTCTCTCTAAGCCCAAGAACTGTCGGACTAGGTGAGGTGGTTATGACAAAGGTGGATTACGTGGTCGGCAAGAAACTTTGTTACTAGGTTGTTGAGAATAGACAAATGTATTATTAGTCAAATAAATTCAGTTGTACTGTGCTGTTCGTAGCTGAATATGAGATTGTTGGCCCATCTTTGTAACATTTTCTTCCCAGTGCTATTAAGTAGTTGAAATTAGCGCACATCTTAACTTAACTAATTTTTCTCGCAGTTGGTTATTATAAACGAGTTTTATAACATCATAATCTTGCGATTTTTTTCTTCGTATGGAATTAACCACAGTAAAATGCTCAGGACGTGCACAAGAGGAAAAAATCCAGAGTTTTAAATAATCGATAGAGTTAATGTGTCCTTCCATCGTAATGTAAATTGTATTTGGACTGAAATGAAGCTGTGAAATATATTTACGTTTACTCCGGAACCAATGAAAGGCACAAAATGTAAAAAATTGAAGTTTCCTTCCAGTTAGTCAGATATTTTTTTTTTGTAAATTCTGAAATGAATCCAACGATAGGTCTTTATTCAAAATTTGACTTAAGATTGATTTTAATGACATTGTTCCCGTGAAGAGTATCTAAATTTATTTCTGAAGATGAAAAACATACTTCTAAGTACATATCAATTATTTTCGTACTTGATGATTAATTAGAATGATAATTTTAAAATGCATTCCTTAATACTGCAGAAAATTCCTCTTTAACTAATCAATTCACGATAAAACGAGTTAGTCCAGTCAAATAAGGATTCAGCCTCAGAATGAAAGATAACAAGCTGTAAATTTTCATAAGCCTTTGTTTTAACATTTTTTAAGTTGGCTCAAAAGTTTCATAGAATCTCGTGTACTCTAGTCAAGATATTCGATGTCAATGGTCACAAACAGTTTTTTGTAAACATATCTAAATGTTATTTTGAGTTATTAGAAAAGTTCTGGAGCATAAAATTCTCTACAAATTTCGTTATCTACAACATTTCATAGATTTAACACTTCTTGAGATAGAGCGTGGAGAATGGGGAGCGCTTAGCAGCGTGGACGATAACGCTACTGCACTATATATTAACTGTAGAATCCAGTACACAGTACGATTTATAAATATTTATTAATAATAATGTAATTATGAATGAACTGTAATTTTTTATTAATTAGTAGATTGTATTTATAGAAATTATATTATTTATAAATCATACATTCATTTAATACTATCTTAATATTAATAATAGGATATTTAAATGAAAAAGCCTAAATTTAATTATAATTTTATTTTCTTACAGTTTATCGTAAATGTATTACAATTCAAGTTTTAATATATAGTGAATTTTGTTGTTGTTACTGTTGATATCAAGTATGAGGCTTAATATAATAAATTCATGTTCGTCATTGTATCCCTCTTCTTGTCACTCAACTTGAAATTCTAATTCATTATCATCGTGTCGTCATTCATTAAATTTGGTTCTAAAGCTTAAAGGATTTCAGGTACAGTAAATATTCACTTCATTCATCCACATAATTTGGATATAATGAAGCGTCGAGGCATGCTTGTCCATTACACTGACCACATACTTAGTAGCACTGCATCCCTACTTTTCTGCACCCGCAAATAGAACCACAGCCTTCATGGCAGCTACCAGGTATATCGTATTAAACAATTCTTCTGGTGCTGGTGGCACCTAGTAATGTTGTTGTTGGTTCCAGGACTTCATTTTACAACATCCTCCCCCATTTCTGTGAATCTAAATCATTCCCTATTCAAGTTTGGATCTGATAGTAGACACGATTGGTGTGTTCTTTAGCTACTGAACTTGGAAGTGGAAGAATTGATAACTAGACTTGTTTTGTTGAATTTCGCTGATTTGATAAATTGCGTATATCGAAAATCGTCTACGTTGAACTCTGATTTTGGAGCATTATACTTTGCTAAAAAGACACGTACTTTACTATCAAACAATGTTTCTAGAAGACAGTTATCTTGATGAAAAACTTGAGCTGGTTGATCCAGATAGGAATGTTTCTAGAACATTTTAATAATTAATAGGTTTCCTTTTTAAAAAGTGCAGATGTTGTGTCACATCCACTACAGGCATGCAAAAAATAATATATGTTTCTTACAACGACGATACTTCTCAAAACTTTCAGTCGAATACATTTGTATCTCCATTGTGAATTTTTTTTTAAAAAAAATTCTGATGTGATTGAGTACGTCCAATTAAAAGAATGAGCAGATCGTTATCTTCTCTTATGATGTAGACAGTCTTTTGTATTTTCATTCTGTAATGGCTGTTTCGTACATCGGCATCATCTCTGGCTTGTTTTGTAGCGATATTAAATGTTTTCAATTTATCAATAAGCATTTCAATATAGTGTTTTTTTTACCACGCGGTTAGATAAAAAAATTCTTGATTGAATGTTTCATCAAAAAAAACTCCGTAGGACCTTGAAAGATTAAATTAAATTAAATTGCAATGGAGCTCACGCTCCGGTGGCAATTTCCCTAAACACCCATCTTCCCCCTTTTCTGCACCCACCTACATTTGCTCTTTATAATTTTTAACTTTAAATTCTTTCAACGTTTTTCGAAAATTATTCATCATCTCTCTCGGTAACTCATTCCAATTCCTAAGACCCTTACCTAAAAAAGAGAATCTTCCCACACCCCTGTGCCTGAAATCGAATGCCAGCTTGTAGTCATGGTCATCTTTTCCCTTCCATGCATTACTTTCTTTTCTTACATAAATATCTTTCCATGCCTCATCAGCAATATACGCCCTGTACACTCCCATGACCCTCTTCGCCCTCCTCCTGTCTGCCAATGAGTCCCATTTCAGCTCCATTATCATATCTGTACTGATTGAAATCTGCGATAATTTCCAGAAACAAATCTAGCAGCCCTTCTTTGCAACTTCTCTAACTCCTATATTTGATACTCAGCATGTTCAGCAGTTCTTTTTACATTAAAACTTGAATCGCAATAATTTTACGATAAACTGTTGAGAGAAAAAAAAATATAATTAAAATGCTTTTCAATTATTTCATTTAAATATCTTATTATTAAACAAATGTATGATTTATAAATAATATAATATTCATAAATATAATTTATTAATTAGTAAATAGTTACAGTTTATTCAAAATTACATTATTATTAATAAATATTTAACTTTATAAATCTTACTCTGTACTGGATTCTACAGCTAATAAATAGTACAGCAACGTTACCGTCCTTGCGGCTTCGCGCTCCCCACTTTTCACGCTCTATCTCAAGAAATATTAAATCTATTAAATTTCATATGCAACTAAATTTGTAGAGAATTTATTGGTCTACAACTTTTCTAATAACTCAAAATAACATTTCGAGTAAAGGAAACGAGATATTTAGAAAAAAAAAATCGTTCTTTATTACCATTGTCCTTTAGTATCTTACTATCGTACACGAGATTCTATGAAACTTTTGAGTCAACTTATAAATTGACAAAACAAAGGTTTATGAAAATTTACAGCTTGTTACCATTCATTGCGAGGTTTGCCCCTTTTTTTCACCTCATTTGACTGTATTAAGTGAGAAAATAGAAAAAACGACTTCTTACTGTCTTGTTTTAAAATTTTCATGCATGCGTGTGCACGCTTCAGTCGTATGTTTACATAATTACACCAACAACAAAAGTTAATTCCCAAAAGGAGTAGACAGATTTGAACGTAAGGCAGTACGCGTACGTAACAGCGGTGTGTAAGTAGATGATGATGCGAGTGTCTTGGAGCTGGCATGTCAACATTTAAAGATTTTCATAGTACTATTTTATTCAGTTAGATACTGAGATGAGTCACAAATGTAAAGATAGTCTCTTTACTCTGTGGTATAACTATTCATGAGTAAATATCGTAGACGCTATACTATTTTTACATTATTCTTCCTCTTAATATTAACTATCTCTTCAACTGACATCATTACAAGATTCGCCCAGGAGAAGTTCTTTCCAATTCCGTTTGGGTCCCTCAATGCATAGAGTTACGAGCCTGTACAAAACCACATGCCACTACTACTTATTGCTCTGTAATGCCGCGGCTTGTGGTATAGCAAGTACTCAATCCAAGAATTCTGTGACTCCCAAACACCGACGCAGCTCACAGTCTAGCAAGTTCTGCCAATATACTGTAAATGCACAATTGTTCGGGGCATTTGAGAAGCGAACTAGTTCTGACATTTAAAGCGCTAATTCCGCCTAAAAGGCGACCACTACCGGCTGCCTCCGCTGTTAAATCAAGTACCAACGTACCAACGTGTGGGATACACATTTAAACTAGTAGATGAAAAATCTAAACATAGTTAGGGAAAACTGAAATCAGAGGGATTTAGTAGTGACATCACATATGGAGCACTAGAACAACCAGTGGCTGGCGCACGATAGGCCTCGTATTCGGGAGAACGCCAGTTCGAATCTGGGCCCGGGCATCCAGATTCGGGTTTTCCATGGTTTCCCCAAATCACTCCAGGCGAATGCCGTGATGGTTCCATCAAAAGCTCATGGCCGAATTCCTTCCTGTTCCTTGTCCCCAGTTCCATCCCGCCTCTAATGACCTCGACTTTATTTTTTACTTATTGCTTTACGCCTCGTCGACGGCTAAGGTCATTATAGGCGGGATAGGACTGCGGACAAGGAACGGGAAGGAATTCGGCCATGGCCTTTTTGAAGGAAGCATACCGGCATTCGCCTGGAGTGATTTGGGGAAACCATGGAAAACCCAAATCTGGAAGCCCGGAAGGGGATTCGAACCCGCGTCTTCCCGAATGCGAGGCCTGACCGTTAACCGTTCACCCACCACTCTCGGTACCTCGACGTCGACGACGCATAAAACCATCAGTAAAAAAAAAAATCCGATAGACGTTAAACACTGTGACATATAGGATGCCACGTGGTGGACGCATTACGAGCCTTTCACGAAGTTTGATAGGGATCACGTTGTGGAAGTGCACAAGTATCGTACAACTTCCCTTAATAAAGGGCTTACAGATGTCACAGTGATCCGGTTTTGGAAACAAGCAGAATATGAGAGTACCCGCGAATATCGTGAAGCTTCCGATCACTCAGGACCCAGTGGCATAAGCACCAATGGTGCAGGTACCGGGCTCTGTACAACATACTGTATCTTCTCGTTTCTCGAAAGTCCCGAACAATTGTGCATTTATTGAATGTTGGCAGAACTTGCTATATTGTGCGCTGCGTCGGTGTTTGTGAGTAGCACAATTCTGGGATCGAATACTTGCTATACCATCAAGTGTCGACCACACGCATTGGCGAAATACAGGTACACCATCTCCTTCGTCGGCTGTCATTAATATCTTGGAATCTCATTATCCAAATAGCTGATGTGGAACACAGCCTGCAGTCTTATACACATTTGGTCCATCACTATATTTCTCAGCGGCGGGATATGCAGCGCTACGTCTGTTTGGTGAAATTCCTCCCATGCGAAGAGGGTAAATGTAGCTCCAAATGAGAAAGGCCGCATCATAACAGGCTGCATACTCCTATAACCAAATTTACTAGGCTGCGGGCCTAACCCCCCTCCCTCCTCCCCCTTTTTCCAGACTTAGGAGGACAGCTGCAGAAACTGAAAGACGAAAACAGAAGGCACACCCCATTCGAATTTCGTTTCGCCTGGAGTGATTTTGAGAAACAATGCAAAACCAAAATCATGATGGCCACCCGCGTAATTGAACCCAGGTACTCTCAAAATGTCAGGCGTTACTGCTCACCCATTAGCCTCTATAACAAGATGAATTACCCACATACACAGACAAGTGTCAGTGACTGACCAAGTTTGCAGTTAGCCTTATATACTATTCGCACCTCCACCCGCTTTAACAATTTACCAATCCGGTCTGTGATACACTGTATATATGAGAGACAGGCGAATTTTGTTGGCACAATAATATCATGGGATAAGGTATCACAGACCGGATTGGGAAATTGTTAAAGCGGGTGGAGGTGCGAATCTATATATATAAAAATCAATGCCACTTTTCGTTGTAATTTTATAACTCAAGAACGGGCTCACCTATCCAAACCAAATGTTTAGGCTTTGTTCGGACTATTTAGTAGATGGTTTATGTGAAGTTTGCACAAAATCGGTCGAGCGGTTCTTCATTTATCACATTTTTTGTAACAAATGAATTCAATAAATGGCGGATCATTTTGTTAATGGGGGTTGTGCTGTCAAATTCAAGCTTTTTTCAGTGTTGACAGGAAAGCATGTTGTTATGTCATTCATGCTGTCATTTCATTTTGGACGTGCTTCGATTAAAGCAAATTGTCAGCGATATTCTTGAGTGCATTCATACAAACGTTGAGTCTTCAATTGTTCAAATGTACTATGTATATGTGTGCGTGTACTTTTCTCAGTTTTTTAGCGAGCTGTCGGTGTTTCATATCGTTTATTTGAATTAAATTGTCAAACGCATTTACACAAACGGTAAGTTTTGAACTGTTGAATCGAATTACATGTATGTAAACATATTGTGTGCATACGGATGTTTTATTCTTTTGTAACAGATGGAAGCACGTCGATTTAAAAAATGAATTATTTAACGACATTTGTATATACATTGACGTATGCAGTCATATATGTTTCCATACACACATATACGCACATGTATAAATACTGATACACCACTATTAATGTAGCAATTTGTTTTTAATTTGATTTATTCTTTTTTATTTGAAGGAAAAATGCCACGAACCAGACGAGCAAATATAGGTCGGCGCACGCGTAATGCAAATGATGTGGCATTACTAAGACGATCACAGACTGCAGATGAACGCGCACAAGCTAATGCATCGCAGCGTGAACGTAATGCACGAAATAGATCTGTTGACCCTGTACCTGTACTGAATCTTGCACGGCGATCACGAATACGTCTTGCTGTTTTGGCTGAAATGATGCGTGCTGCTTTTAATTACAACAGTCAGATTGATTATAGTATGTACGGATACATTGGAATGATGGACGCAATATGTGCACATTGTGATGCGGCTAACTTTCCAGGCGAAACGCCCAGCATGTGTTGTTCTAATGGCAAAGTGAGATTGCCAGCATTAGAAACTCCACCCGAACCATTGTATTCATTTATTTTTGGGACATCTCAAACGTCGAAGCACTTTTTGAGTCATATTCAACAATACAATTCGGCATTTCAAATGACTTCTTTTGGTGCTACTAAAATTATTAGAGATAATTTTATGCCGACGTTTAAGGTAAATACTTCAACAGGATTGTCCCATGTTTATATCAATCTGAATCAAAGTATTCGATAGTTTTAAAAATTCTGATCCAACATCTACCTAAAATTGCATGCATGTTACAGATTCAGGGCCAGATTTATCATCAAGCTGGTTCCGTTATAGCCATACCCCGACGCTGATCATCAATTTTTGCAAATTTATTTTATTGGTGATGAAAATCGTGAATTGGATCAACGTTGTGCAATTGTTTCGAATACAAGACGAGAAATTATTCTTGAGCTACAAAGGCTTTTCCATCAGCATAACGCATTAGTTCAATTGTTCAAAATTGCTCTCGATCGTATGCCATCTGATAATCACAAAATCGTAATAAGGGCTGATAGAACACCTTTTGGAGAGCATGCAAGGCGATTCAATGCACCGACAATTGATGAGGTTGCAATTGTAATTCTTGGTGATCAGTTTCAATCCCGTGATATTGTACTTCATCGCAGAAATGAGCAATTGCAACGTGTTTCAGAACTTCATCGTAGTTACGATGCATTACAATACCCAATATTGCATTGGAAAGGTGACGATGGCTACCATATCAATATACCAATGATTGATCCACGAACAGGTAAATAATTGACCTATTTTCAGTGTGTTGACATTTCATTTGTATAATTTTCTAAAGTCACATTTTGCACTTATTTTCAGGTCTACATGTACAGAAAAAAGTTAGTGCCATGAATTTTTATTCGTATCGATTGATGGTTCGTCCACAAGAACAAAATTATATCCTTGAGATGTGGTAAACTATATCATCAGTACATCGTTGATATGTATGCCAAAATAGAAACTGAACGTCTTAATTTTATTCGTTTCAACCAAGCAAAATTAAGATCCGAAGAATATATTCATTTGCAAGATGCGATAGCGAATGATGCTAATGTTAATGACATCGGACGTTTAACTATATTGCCATCTTCGTATATTGGTAGCCCACGGCATATGAACGAATATGCACAAGACGCAATGTCTTATGTAAGAAAATACGGTCGACCGGATCTGTTCATTACATTTACATGTAATCCGCAGTGGGATGACATCAAAAACAATTTATTTGAAGGACAGTCGACAACTGATCGTCATGACATTACAGCACGTGTTTTTCGGCAAAAATTTAAAGCACTTATGGATTTAATTGTGAAATTATGTGTATTTGGAGAGGTGCGTTGCCATATGTACTCCATCGAATGGCAAAAAAGGGGATTGCCGCACGCACATATATTAATTTGGCTGGTACATAAAATAACTCCGGATCAAATCGATAACGTTATATCAGCTGAAATTCCTGATCAAACTGTTGATCCTGAGTTATTTCACGTTGTCGTTAAAAACATGATACATGGTCCGTGCGGTGAACTAAATATGAATTCGCCATGTATGATTGAATGGAAAGTGTTCGAAACGATACCCAAGGCAATTGACTTCAGACACAATAACGGGCAATGACGGATATCCGTTGTATCGACGTAGATCACCTAATGATAATGGCAAAACGGCAACCATTAGAATTGCGTAACCAGGACGTTGAAGTTGATAATCGTTGGGTGGTTCCGTATTGTCCATTATTATCGAAAATATTCAATGCTCATATAAATGTGGAGTATTGTAATTCAGTCAAATCTATTAAATATATTTGCAAGTATGTAAATAAAGGGAGCGATATGGCTGTTTTCGGTGTTGCTGGTGATAATAGAAATGATGAAATTACTCAGTATCAAATGGGGCGCTATATTAGTAGTAATGAAGCTGTCTGGAGGATTATGTCGTTTCCAATGCACGAAAGACATCCTGTGGTTGTTCACTTGGCTGTGCATCTTGAGAATGGCCAACGTGTTTATTTTAATGAAGCAAATGTATTGGAAAGAGCAGCACAACCACCAGCGACTACGTTGACCGCTTTTTTCAAATTATGCGAAACATGATACATTTGCGATAAATTTGTTATATTCTGAAGTGCCTCAGTATTACACATGGAATGTGTCTTCGAAAAAATTTCAAAGACGTAAACAAGGAACAGCAGTCGATGGGCATCCAGGCATTTTCCAAACAGATGCAATTGGGAGAATATATACAGTACATCCAAACAATGCTGAGTGTTTTTATTTGCGATTGTTATTAGTTAACGTCAATGGCCCAAAATCATTTCAAGATTTGAGAACAGTCAACGGTCATTTGTGTCAAACATATCGTGAAGCATGTCAAATCTTGCATTTGTTGGAGGATGATGCACATTGGGATTCAACACTTCATGATGCATCTACTTCAGCTCATCCACAACACATACGAATGCTATTTGCCATTATATTATCAACATGTATGCCATCAAATCCACTTGAATTATGGAACAAATATAAACATTATATGGCAGAAGATATTTTAATTCGTATGCGTCATCATGCAAGAAATCCTGATTTGTTGATTACCTCGGAAATGTACAACGAAGCTTTGATAATAATTGAAGATATGTGTCTAACGATTGCAAATAAAGCATTAGTACAATTGGGTATGACCGCACCAAATCGTGAGATGCATGATTTGTTTGATCGTGAATTGCAACGTGAGCAGGAATTCAATTCTAATGATTTGCATTTATTTGTACAATCGAATATAACCAAACTGAATACTCAGCAAAAACATGTATATGACACAATCATGCAAGCCGTTTCCAATAATGCAGGTGGATTATATTTCTTGGATGCGCCTGGTGGTACAGGCAAAACGTTCGTTATATCATTAATTTTAGCGACTATTCGATCGGAACAGAAAATTGCATTGGCACTTGCATCTTCGGGAATTGCTGCTACATTATTAGAAGGTGGTCGGACCGCACACTCTGCATTAAAATTGCCATTGAATGTACAGGTGATTGAAACTCCAACTTGCAATATTTCGAGAAATTCTGCTATGGCAAAAGTTCTGCGATTAACGTCAATTATTTTATGGGATGAGTGTACAATGGCGAATAAAAAATCACTAGAAGAATTTAATCGAACAATGCAAGATTTACGTGGTAATCAACAGCTTTTTGGTGGTGCTCTGATATTACCGTCAGGGGATTTTCGTCAAACATTGCCTGTCATTCCTCGATCAACTCCTGTTGATGAAATAAATGCCTGTTTGAAGTCATCAGTTCTTTGGAGATATGTACAAAAATTGACACTGAACATTAATATGCGTATTCACCTACAAAATGATCCAGCTGCCCATGAGTTTTCAAAACAATTGTTAGAAATTGGTGATGGCAAAATACAAATCGACAGTACCAATGGATTGATCGCTGTACCGAACAATTTTTGTACAATTGCTCAATCGATAGATGAATTGATTGAATGTGTTTTTCCGAATATTCTTCAGAATTACAGAAATCATGATTGGTTGAGAAAACGCGCCATTTTAGCACCGAAGAACATTCATATCAATGCCATTAATTTTCAAATTCAGGCGAAACTGCCAGGTGTAGTCACGACATATAAATCAATTGACAGTGTTATGAATGAAGATGAGGCAATGAATTATCCAATTAAATTTTTAAATTCATTGGAACCGGCTGGTATGCCACCACATTGCTTGAATCTGAAAGTTGGTTCTTTGATTATATTATTGCGAAATATTAATCCACCAAAACTGTGTAATGGCACCAGATTGGCAGTGAAAAAGTTATTGCCAAATTTGATTGAAGCTATTATCTTAACTGGTAAATCAAAAGGAGACGTTTGTTTGATACCGCGTATCCCTATGATTCCAACTGATATGCCATTTGAGTTCAAACGATTACAATATCCTGTGCGTTTATCATTTGCGATGTCCATCAACAAGGCCCAAGGGCAAATACTTCACGTTTGTGGTGTGAATTTGGAGGAATCATGTTTTTCACATGGCCAACTTTATGTTGCCTGTTCCAGAGTCGGTACCCCCAGCCGTTTGTTTATTTATGCTCAAAATGGAAAAACAAAAAATATTGTTTATCCAAATGTTTTGGATTAAGTTTTAAAATAGCTAGCAATTAATAAAATATTTTTTGTTTGAATAAATGAATTTGATGTTCCAATTAATTTTTTTTTATTATTTCACTTTATACGTAGCGAAGCACGTACCGGGCCGCTATAGTATATAAGGCTAACTGCAAACTTGGTCAGTCACTAGACAAAGGTAAAAGACAAATTACACTCACACCAGCTTATGGGTGTTACGAAATCCCCTGCAGTTGTGGCAGTGTTTATATCGGCGAGACAGGTTGCACTGTGGCGGAGAGACTTAAAGAACATATCCGCCACTACAAATATAACAACAGCGACAAATCCGCCGTAGTCCGCCATGCTATTAATACCGGCCATGAAGTAAAATTTCAAGAAACGAGGCTACTGTGGAGAGAAGACCAGTGGTGGCCCCGACGGGTGAAAGAGGCAGCAGAAATTTTAAAAAACACCAACAACATCAACGAAGATAGCGGCCTCTTACTCTGCGATGCTTGGCGCTCATTGCTATGTTAACATAAACAGTATCTCTGACGAAGGCTGGAGGATACCAGCTGAAAGCTCAGGTAATGAAATAAACAACGCGGAATAACCCGAAAGTCAATTATCATGAACAAAGATGACCGTGGAAGTCTGAAGAATCATCTTCACTCCAGCTTTGTTTTAATACTACATTTCGTAATTATTCGTTCATAATATTCATTCTGAAACCTGAGCTGGCATGGCTGTTTTTATGCATAATTACTAAGTGGTTCTTTGGTATTATTACGTAATTGAACTTCACCCGAGCTTATTTTACTTGTCAGTTCATTGCCACAAAAACCAAGTTTTAACAAAACAACTTACCTGAAATGAAAGGATACCCTAAAAAACTGGTTTTAGTGTTGATAAAAAAATTTCTCCAGTTTCGTAAAATTGTCCCATTCCTGGAACGTTCGAGTGCCCGGTTCTCCGCTCTCATTCTCAACTAATTGTTATTTAGTTTTATTACTAGCGTAAGCACGTAACCGTTTTTTACATATAGTTCCAGTTATTAGAGTCATTGTTATGACAGGTTGACCTGGTCTGACCGAACGCGGACTTGAGCTGTGTTTCACCCTAAGGGTGAATAAAATCTGTGACTTTAAAGAACACAGATATATTAATAGACGTATTAAACACGTACTGGGACGATGTTAACTGTTGACCTTGCTGAAATACAAACTGGACCCTAAAATTTCATTCCGCAAAATTTGAAGAATTCCTGTTTGCATCGAAAGCATCACGTTGTTATTTTATTGAGACAGGGAATACATTCCTAATTTAACTTTGGTCATAGTTTCCGTAGCAGCAGGACAATTTATACAGATTTCACATTATTAAATAGCTGAACAATTCCCAGGAAATGAATTTTCAGAACACTTGATTCGGTAACATTTTTGGTCTGTTATACACTTTAAATAATCTAATGACTCACGTACAGAGAACGTGGGGAAAGACTACTAACGAAAGTGGTCAGTAGAATATGTAAAAACCAGATAAACTGTAACATATAAACATTGATGAAGCAGCAACTTTAGCGAACGTTTTAATTAAATTGAAATGTAGCCTATGCTGGAATGACATTTGGCATTCATGATTGTAGCTGAGACCATGAGAAATTTAACTTCTTCAAATGTTACTTTCACTAGCAACATGTTACTGAAAACTACTACTAGCCGAAATGTTTTTCCACATTTTTTTTTTAAGTATAAAAGGCTACCAAAAATAAAATTGATGACTGTATTATGGCAATTAATTTCATAGCAGTTGCGTATGTATTAAACTGTGCACATAATCTCTAATTTCTAATATTTTGATCGCTGTTAATTTGCGGCAACAATATCGTAAAGCTGCTTGTTGTGATTTAAATTGGTTAAATAAAGTAAGTTCTGTATTTTTTTAAAATAGGAAGAGGAAGAAAACATTTTATTTACGTGTTGTAAATACTAAATGCTTTAGCTGAAGGTAAAAATCAAATGAAGTAACGAATTTCACATCGCGTATACAAAGCCATTTCCTTGATGATTTAAACCTACATAAGAAGGTATTCTTAAAACCCATTTAATAGCTAACACGTGTATAAACTTTGCCAAATAATTTAGCCATGTTCTGTGTTTAAGTTTCTTAAAGTCAACACGTTTTTGAATAGTAGTTTCACGTTTTTCAGCTGTAAATTAATTCCATATTTTTTTAGGAATGAAATGCTACGAGAAGCAAACTTAATGAATGTATCCTGGCAATTAATTTCATAGCAGTTACTTAACTATCAAATTGTGAACGTAACCTGTAATTACTGACAACTATGGTCGCTGTTAATTTGCGAATGACTGCTGGCTCGTGACGTCACCGTTCTCCAGCCAATAACTATCGCGGTGAGACGCAGTCTCCAGACAACGCATTTAATTCAAGAAGATTGTTTCACGTTATAAATATGGTTCAAATATGGAAAAGTTCTTCGGGAAATTTTGTTTGAAATTCTGCCAATCGTATCGATTGAACGAGTAACAAGTTTTTCTTTCAGACATTTTTATAGTAAAACATTCATATATAGTTTAACATCTTCAAAAATTCTCTTCCATCGTGTTGTATATTTTCTCTGTGATTCAAATTTTAAAATTTTATCTCATAAGGTCCATGAATATTTTTTACGGATTATCTAAAGGCTTTTACTACTTAATAATTACTTTCAAAGAAGAGTACTTTTAATAAAGTCATGAAAAAAAAATCTCAATTCGTCACCAAAATACATTCAGAATACTTTGGAAATATTTAATAATGTGAACCGAAATCTTTGTTCATTTTATATAGGTTTAGACGATATGAAAATAAGTTGGAAATATGAGTTAAAGGGTGGTTTGAAGCTGAGAAAAGAGATAAGAAATGCTTTGGTTAATGCAAAAACCAAAGTGAAAATTAGATTATCCAGCAAAGAATGTTTCCTGTAGTAAAATGTTCGTCACTGAAAATGAACGAGCTTTTAATTACTCTGGGTTATATATTGTACTTTAGTATAAATACACGATCACTTCATTACTTATTTTTAAGTAGATTGCAAAGGGGACCACATCCATCCTTACTAAATGCAGGCAGAAATTGATTGCTGAGGCTATTGGCTCTTTTCGAACCATTCCGTTATTTGCATGGAAGTCTTCAGAATTACCGGGCAACATTTAATCCGTAACCTTCAAACACACACATACAAGATTATCACAACCGAAGTACTTAAGAATTGCATATGAACGTTCTTAATGGGTTAAAAGCTGAAAAATTCTTAATTCTGTTTGAATCCGATTTACATCTGTATGAAACTCTACAATCCACGAATTGTGAGAGGGTAGGGTTTCTTTGCATCAAACGTAGTCTCTCCTCAATACATTCGAATTCAAATTCCTAACAGCAGAAATAATACATATAAGCACCATTACCACACCTTATTTCCATAACATTATCTCTCCTTTAAATGAATTCCAAATATGTCGGGGTATTTCCGTGCATTTAAATTAAAGTTCATGTTGCAAATTTTCATATAAATTCATCAGGAAATTACATCACTTGTCTACCAGACTGTCTTAACCCAGCTTCCATACGAATTCAGTGAATGCTTTGTAAGAGATTTGTCATGCGGCGGAATTTCGAAAGACCCTTCTCTTCACTTTTTCCTTACCGTTAATCAATACTTTGCTATAGTAGAACACTTCACAAGATTGTTGACGATCTGAACATTCGCTTATGACCCAAGAGAAAATATAATCGTTCCATACAGTGATATATCTTTATCTGGCAAGATTGATTCGTTAGGACAGAAATTTGTCATCAGTGTATCAACTTTTTATTTTTTTTACGGAGTTGTAATTGGCGAAGGAACAACAGCGTAGTGGAAAAGAATTTTGGAGAGAGATGCCACTGTACACTGTACACTATACACTGTACACTGTACACTGTACACTGTACAGTGTACAGTGGAGAGATCGTCAAAATCCTGTGCTGCAAAAAATGCGGTCATGAACTTTCGAACCAAGTTCGGAGAGTTATGGCCTGTATGGAGTCCAGTGCACCAATAGTACTTAGCTTGTGGGGACGCCAGAGGTAGAGGTGAGGGTTCAGTTCTTAGTCCAGAAAGCAGCAACAGGTGAATTTGTTTTCACTGAATGCTACTACGACAACGGACGCAGGTAGTGGTTGAACTTAGTGCACAATATGGTAACAAGTATTGTAATAATCAACACTGAAACTATTCACAGAAGAAACCCTTAATCGCCCTGAGGTCATTCAAGATTTTTCTCTTCATAAAAGCTAGGTCATGTATAGTTTATTTGTGTTGTTTAATTGAAATTGTTAGCCTGGAAAATGAATGTGGACTTATTTTAATAAATGCTGAAAATTTAGTCGTATTTTTGGGGACACGTGAAATGTAATAGTGAGTTATAGAGTTTTTTCATTTCTAATATCTATTTTTTTAAACCCCTAATTTTAATAAGACATAAATTAATTATTAAATAATTCTTCATAAATTTAATATATCTGTAATTCTTAACTAGCCTCAGTGTTAGAAATATTAGGATCTTATTGATGAGAATGGTAATTACTTCCATGATTTCCAGAATGTATTTTCTGCTCTGCTAATGTTTTTACGAGACATGTCAGTCACTAAGGATGTAGTATGAGACTTTGAAATACACTTACTGGGATACCACCGTATCCCAATGCTTCTCCTCTTTTCAAAACTTAATTTGATTTGACAGTACCTGTAGTTTCTGTGTGTATTGAATCTTCTCTAAACCACGTAAAAAATAAATAAAAAAAATAATCTTGTGATGCATATATTTTCCTTAGTGACTAAATTTAGAAATAGGTAACAGCATTTTGTTGGTGTTGGATATGACCAAATTTTATTTTAGTTTTGCTTACGTCTTTTACAACGCCCATTGCAGATAAAATCGGTTAATATCTTAAACAAGACATTATTACGCTAGTACTGTTAATTGAATAAAGCTCTCTATGTCCCTATTGTTTCCTGTTCTTCTGTAACGTGTGTGATTCGCTTATGGTTTCTATTTAGAAATAGGTAACAGCATTTTGTTGGTGTTGGATATGACCAAATTTTATTTTAGTTTTGCTTACGTCTTTTACAACGCCCATTACAGATAAAATCGGTTAATATCTTAAACAAGACATTATTACGCTAGTACTGTTAATTGAATAAAGCTCTCTATGTCCCTATTGTTTCCTGTTCTTCTGTAACGTGTGTGATTCGCTTATGGTTTCTCAACACATTCTCCTCTGCATGCACGTACATTATTTTTCGTTATCATCTCCATTGTCCAATTTGATGTACAGTAATTATGTATTTAAAACGATTCCACATCACTTCAAAAGTGCCTTCTGTTACTTCAAATAAATCACACTAATCCTTCAGGTACAATGTAAAAAAAATCATAGTTGTACATTAATTTTTTTCTTGTTGCTAGGTTCAACTAGTTTGCTACTACATCAAAGCATTGGACAGAATGCTAAGAGAACAAAGAAAAGTGCATTTACTTGAAGGTTGCGATACTTGGATATATTTACTATAGTGATTGGCTTTGATGATGATTTGTGAATTAATAGTAAGTAAATAATAAATCTTTAGAAGACACTGTAACTTGAAAGTAAATAACAAGTTTCTCGATATACCTGATTAGCTTTTTAAGCTGACGCTATCTTAAAAATGGAAACTTTCAGAATGAAGGCTTCAATGTGTATGTCGTCAATGTGTATTCTTTTTAATTGATATTTTTCTGAACCGAAATGAAATATATTCGTTACGCAAGAAAATACATGTTAATGTGCGATACGGAGAAAGTCATATGCTGGTTAAATTAGGATTCTTCATTTTATTAAAAGTATTCCGAATTTCCTCTTTCTGGTCACATATTACATCGATGCCAGTAAATATCTGGAAAATCATTACCCGATTGCTGTGTACTGTGAAACAGAATTCACAGGTTCAGCTATCGAGACTGGAATAAATTAATATCAGTCATAATAATTTCGACATGTTGGTCGCTCACCGCCGAACACAAAGAGCGCAACCCCCTCCCTTTTTTTTAAAAAAAAAAAGAGTGGGTGATGGAGGGGGCAGTCGGAATCGTTTAATTAGCGAAGAGCCCTCAAGCGTATATCCCTGCATTGTTTGGTCACCCTGGGTAGAACACGCTGTAATACTGCTGCTCACTCATCAGACTCGCAACAATCACGTTTATTTTCGAACCAGGATATATTTCATAATAACGTGTTACAGTATTTCCGTTGTAATCGTTCGCTGAAACGCTTTAGGAAGAAAGGTATCTTGTTGAGATTCGATTAGCCTATCCGAGACTTATACGAGGTGCATTCAAATTATAAGGCCTCCAATTTTTGTTTGGGCACACTGGAAGGAAATAGAAATATGTGCATTGTTTTAAAATGAGCATGCACTCGTTGTGATTACGTGAAAGAGATGGCAGCACTATACGACAGATGAAACACTAGTGGCAGCGTCAAGAATGAGATTTGTGTTAGATACTTAAAATGACAACGTTTTCCTTATTTGAACAGCGTGCAATCATTCGTTTTTCTGAATTTTCATGGTGTGACACCAATTGAAATTCATCGACAGTTGGAGACATGTGGTGATAGAGTTATTGAGGTGTCGAAAGTGCGTTCTTGGTTGCGACAGTTTAATGAAGGCAGAACATCGTATGACAACAAACCAAAACAACCTCTGCCTCGCACAAGACGGTCTGACGATATGATGGAGCAAGTGGGGAGACTTGCTTTGGGGGATCGCCGAATGTCTGTTGAACAGATTGCCTCCAGTGTTAGCATTTCCATGGGTTCTGTGCACACAATCCTGCATGACGACCTGAAAATGCGAAAAGTGTCCTCCAGGTGGGTGCCACGATTGCCGACGGACGACCACAAGCCTGCTCGCTTGGCATGTTGCCAAGCAATGTTGACGAGCAACGATTGTTACAATCGATGAGACGTGGATGCCATTTTTCAATCCACAAATAAAGTTCCAGTCAGCTCAATTTAAGCACACAGATTCACCGCCACCAAAAAATTTGGGGTAACCGCCAGTGCTGAAAAAAATGATTCTGGCCATATTCTGGGGCAGCGAGGGCGTAATCCTTACCCATTGAGTTCCGAACGACAGTACGGTGACAGGTGCATCCTACGAAAATGTTTTGAAGAACAAGTTCCTTCCTGCACTGCAACAAAAACGTCCGGGAAAGGCTGCGAGTGTGCTGTTTCACCAAGACAAAGCTAACGTTACGCAACAGTTTCTTCGTGAAAACAAGTTTGAAGTGATTTCTCATGCTCCCTACTCACCTGACCTGGTTCCTAGTGACTTCTGGATGTTTCCAATAATGAAAAACACTCTCCGTGTCCGCACATTCACCAGCCGTGCTGCTATTGCTTCAGCGTTTTTCCAGTGGACAAAACAGACTCCTAAAGAAGCCTTCGCCGCGGCCATGGAATCATGGTGTCGACGTTGTGAAAATTGCGAAGGTCTGCAAGGAGATTACGTCGAGAAGTAACACCAGTTTCACCGTTTTCTGGTCAGTAGGTAGTTAGGAAAAAAATCGGAGCCCTTAGAACTTGATTACAACTCGTAGTTGATATCGGCAGTGTACTGTCCACTGTTTGAATTTTAAGTAATGTAAGAGGATATCGGGAGAAATTATTATCCTCTACGATACTTAGCGATGTTTTCATGAAAAAACTTACTAGATGGATCATATGTTACAAGCACTTCATTTCATAAACAAATATCTGTAATACAGCACTTTCGCTCTGGATTATCCTAAAAACAGTAAAAAAATAATACATTGTGGTGACATCATTTTGGAAAAAATAACTTTTAAAGCCAAACTAAATTTGTTTCCGCTTAGGAAACGTTTTATGGAACCCTTTTTTTTTTTTAACTTTATTGGATAAAAAGAATGAGTTGCTGATTTCTATTGTGCCTTCACACAAAACTTTAGTGTTAAGGACAAAAAGAAGAAGAACATGATAACACCGGAAAATTGTTAAGAAGTTAAGCATTTCAAAAGGACTTAAACATTGCACATGCAGAAGTTTTCCATTAAATGATTGCCTAATTCGCTAACAGAAAATAAAAACTGTATTCTTATCAAAACTTCTGAACGACGATGGAAACGTTTTACTGATAATATGACTCACTGTATTGGTTTATAAGAGCCTATGCAATAAAGAAAGCAATAATTAGATGTTGGTTCTACTACAATAATTATAATATATTAATTATAATCAAACAAATGAAATAATAACCGGATGTTAGACAGCCAGTTTAATCATTTAACGGATGACATGGATTCTAAAAAAATATTTTTTATAGAGAAGAAAACTAATCATTTTAAACCAAAGTAACGCAACACCGGACAAAAGATAATGCAATCCCTGACAAAATCTTCTGTTTGACGACGAAAGTAAATTGATTCGAAATAGAATTTTTCAGGTTTTCCATTTAATTTCAGTACTCGTCTCCCACTCATTCCCATCTCTCTTTTACATGAAATGCAACAGCGATTCTAGCTGTGAAAAAGGATTTAGTTGAGCTTAAGAAAATCGCGTTTTGAGAGAGTCATACTGAAAACAATTTTGTTCATCTTAAAAAATCATATAGATAAAAAAAAACATTAAATCATACAATCGTTTTCTTTCCATTTTAAGGCTGCGACCTGCCAGTAATATCATGTAGAATGAGTTTGTTCATCGGTTGGAATAAAATGATATTGCATTTTATTCCAAAGATACCACAAAATTGTGGAAGTACGCAAAAGTTTTTAATGGCGACCAGTTGAAGTTGATCAATAATAACGTCATGTGAAGTCTATGTTTTCTTTTACCACAAGAATATTATTGGCGCGTTTGCTGACTACAAGCAGCCTTGAGAATGGTTTTAGGAAGAGGGAGTCAAACGTTCTGGTCACCGACTCACTTTAAAAAAAAAAAAAAAAAAAAAAATCATTTTTTGGGACCCTCGAACTAGTGTCCCACCGAAACAGGATTTTCAGCTGAAACCGAATCTTCGGCCTCGGTCTCAGCATCGGCCGAAACCGAAACTTTTTCAGTCATATTAAAATTTCTATTGGGTACTGAAATTAATTCCATTTTCACACAGTTAACTCATGTTAAATGAAATTAAAATGATAAATGAACTATGTAACCAAAATAATTATTTATTTATGTTATGTTAATAATTAACGATTTAATACGAATAAAAATAAGAAACGTGTTATAGACTTACTCTTGTAAATAAACTTTGTTAAAAAATCAACACATTGATATTAAGTACAGACTCATTATAAATTAGAATATTTTAATTGTGTTCACAATATATTTATGATTAATTTATTATTTTTAATTTTATAAAACTAATCAACAAGTGTAGCGTACAAGATCTCAATAAATATTTCATTTGTTAAGATTTTTTATTGGTGATTACCTAATTAACAGTCCCAAAAAAAAAAGAAAATTAACTATTATCAGTCTCAACCAACATTACAATAATTAATTTGTTTGACAGTCAAGTACTTAATTAAAAATACAGTTATTAAATCCAAAAAACGAAATATTATTATTTTAGTAATTAATTTTAGGATTCGTCATTAAAATGTCTGATATTGTATGGTAAGAAAAGCAGTTTTTCTACATTTTCACTAAGCAGATGGATCGGTCTGGTGGCTCTGTGGTTAAGGCGTCTGACTGTAGATCGAAAGGTCTCCGGTTCGAATCCCTGTCTCGGCGGTGAATTTCATATTCCCTAAACCCGACATTCACATCTGACACAGCTTGCTGTATAATGTGAAGTACGCCAGAACGCTTCCGTGGTTCAGATTCGACTCTAAACTATAGGTGACCTGTACCCGGTATGATTGCTGGATTAGGTTAAGGTAGCTACGACAGGGGCGAATGCGCAGCCAAAAGAAACCCTTTCACCAGGTCATTACGACCACACGGAGTTATTAGTATACTAAGCTGAATACTACGACGATATACGTATATTTGTTCAGCGGCACTAAACAGTTGCTCGCTTGGAACACTGGTAGGCGGAGCAGAAAGATACCTTACGACCACATTTCTTAGGGTAGGATATGGACTGCTGTTCAAATAACAATATATGTCGGCATTAACAGATCAGACTGAAATATTTCTTTGAAAACAGATTTTTCATCTTCAGATCCAGTTGCCTCCATCTGATTTGGAGTATTATAGAGTGTATCCCAACGACACTCCTTTTCTTGCTGCATGTTGGAGGGTGGCAAGATCAGTTCTGTAGAAACTGAGCGAACATTTTCTCCGCCACCGGACAGTACTCCGTCAAAAAAGATATTATTTCTGCCGCTGAAACATCCTCTTAATTGGAACTGAGATATTTCTATTTAATTCTTTGGTCCAGTATTGTCGCAACGATCAATGAAGGCTGTCTTTTTATAAAAAAGAATTTGATGTTCAAAGACTCGTGCAGCGAGTTTTCCACGTGTGTCATCATCTCATCTTCGCTTTCGGATCGAACTTGCAGTTTGCGGGTTAATAGTAACATGAAAGGTATGCGTCATCAAATTATAAATCAAGTATATCAAAACGTCTCTGAGGTTCTTTATAACATCAATTCACTTGAGAGAAAAGTATAATTCTTACCATATTCAACACTATACAATTTGACCTCATTCGTTTGCTCTAAAATCGTTTGTGACATCAATTATGTGCTGCCCTTCCTCACATCGACAACTTAGACCAAAGAATATTTTGGCAAACCGCATTGTTTTTGACATTCTTTCAATTTTCCAGCTGCTTGCTCGTTATGGTTGAAATGGACTACGATTTTTCAGCATTTTTTAAATAAGCCTTTGGTTTCATCGTCTGAAAATTGTGCGTGTTTTATCACCAACTGAAGCGTGTGTGCAACCCAACCTATAGATTCATATTGACAACATGGAGCACTGTTTGATGCATTGTCACCTAGGACCTGAAAAGTCTTGCCGTTTAAGCTCCATTCATTCACCATCTCTGTAAAGTTTTGTGCAATGTATTTACTGGTATTATCCTGTTCTAGCACACATGCACCCAATATAACTTTTAGGCGTTGATGATTTACGATAAATTGAGCTGTAAAGCTTAAAAGTTGGTGCAGATATCGGTGGTAGCACTCGCCCCTTCGCTTTTTGCCATTAACAAATTTATTTTAGGTTTTTTTAGTCTTTTATGTTTGTGGCGTCAGTGATGTTCTAAAATATTTTTCATATTTCATCCGTTATTTGCGAACTGCTTACGGATCAGTGAAATTGAGTCGCCGCAATGCTTCGCCTTCCACCAAAGCATTAGGCAGCACGTCCACAACCATTACGTCCATTATTGTCTAATCAATCCTTTTTGGAATTTCAGGATGATAAATCTGTTGAAAAGTTTTGATTTAAAGGTCAAACTCGAGATCGTTGACTGAACAACATTCGGTTGGTCAGTACTCAACACTTCTAGTGACTTCTATAAACCCATTCGCAGGGGCGCCGACTCTGTGGGTGCTCGGGGGCTCCAGCACCCACGAGAGGTATACAGTGGGTGCGGAGCACCCATGAGCACAGGCATAAAAGCTAATCAGTAATCGACTTTGTGCGAAACCAGTATTACTTACCTCCAACGCCGTATGGCAAGGCAAGACGTCTCGACGAGATCGCGCTTGCTTACGATTCGAGCGTATGCGACTGCGCATTCAAGGATAACATAAACACTACGTTATGTACGTTACGTATCACCATCTAGTGTGTGATAAGTAAATGTTAGTTGGATTTGTGAAGAGTATGCACAGAAGCAAGCGAAACAACTCGCCCTGCGCGCAAGTACTAGCCCGCCATCCGCGGCATCTCATCCGTCCTCCGCGCCGCCAGCGCTTTCGCGGTCGTGGCTCTGTCTCAAGCAGAGACAATATGGTCTCAAGTGTCTCATTCGGTCAGTCAAGCTGGTAAAAATCATGTGCTTTGAGATCGCGCCATGCATATTGTTATCGTGTCTGTTTCAGGAAATTGTTAGGGATAAATTTGTCGTTCGAAATCGTAAGGTACCCAAACCTGAAGTACTTGTGGTTCAGTTTAATGCAGCTCACCAGATCCAACCGTCATTTCTCTAAATTCATTTGAAGAGAAAAAAAGGGGCAATTTTAATAATGAATGGCAGATGATAATGGAGATATAGACGAACTGTTTTCAAATCTGTAAAGAAACCATGCCTAATGGCGTTTCTGCGTCGAAAAAATCATCAAGAGATGATTAGTCCATCAACGCATTCACTCAATGTAGTTCTTCAACATGGAACAAAGCTTTTGAAAGGTATGGAATGTTTGACATTCACTGTTTTTGTTATTGCATAAAACCAATTTAAAACGTGGCGTCAAGATATACTGCATGTTATCTAAAAGTAAGCTCCAAGATATAAAAACAGCTAGGCCCATCCTCTTAAAAATGATTTCAACTGTTCGTTTTGTAATGAACGAATTTCTAGCCATAAGGTGCCACAAAGACGACCATTCAAATTACATTGCATTGTTGAAGCTGCGATCACAGGATATTCCCAACTTAAATTGGTGGCTTCAGCACGGCCGATATAGGTCGTTGTCACACGATATCACTAACGAGCTGTATACAATTTTGAGTGACGAAGTACTACAGAAAAAAAAGCAATCAAAGCAGTACAAAATGCGGTCTAAAACGCAATTATGGTTGATGAAACTAGGGCATTTCCAAAAATGAACAAGTCACTTTCTGCTTTCGTTGCGTGAATTCTAAGCTTAATATAGGTAATAAAACGGTATCAGCAACATCCGAGAATTTGTATGAAATTTTCAGTGACGTACTAAAAGATTCGACATATATATCGAGATGTGTTTGGTTCTGCATACAGATGGCGTTGCTTCTGTTAACTGAGCGCACACTGGCCTTCAATTGCATCTTATACCAATCGAAGCAAGGGAAAATCATGGAGGAAGGAAATATATGGAGGAGAAGTGACGTTAAATCGGTGAAGCAGGCTCGCGCATGCGCAGTGGTGACAGTGGCGATATTGCGCTTCCAAACAATTGCGATGTTCCCAGTATATCCCGAAAATTAAGCAAGATATCGAAAACTTTTATTCTTTATTTTCGATTTGTCTCGTCGTGTTACATAAGAATCGATCATGAAATTTGACTTTTGCGAAATTTTTCTTCTCCATTTCAACTCAAGACACCTCACTTTTGATACAGTATATCTCTAGAACTAGGTGAGATATCGAAAATTTTTATTCTTTATTTTTCATTTGTCTAGTCTTTTTAAATAAGAATCCATCATCAAATTTGACTTTGACCAATTTTTTCTTCTGAATTTCAACCAAAACCATTTCACATTTGGGACAGAATATCTCGAAAACTAAGCAGGATATCAAAAAATTTTATTCTTCATTTTTTATTTGTCATATCGAGTTACATAATAATCCATCACCAGATTGCGGCGTCACCTTTATCCCAGAGTCCCCTTGAGGTTTTTGTACATATTCCCCGTGTCTGTATGGAAGCGGCCATGCCCCCTCCACTCCGGCCATACCCCCCCCCCCACTCCTCCTCCACCCTGCTTCACTTCACTGCGTGGTGAAGGTCTCTTGCGTCGTCTCCATATATTTCCTTCCTCCATGGGGAAAATCATGTGCATTGCATCGCTCACTGGTTAAACCTGGTTGCTCAATAATGAAACAAGTACCTGCAACAAAAGACTTTCCAGTATTAATGTGGCTCGCAGAAATGCCAAGCTTGTTCTGAATCACCACAGGTAGCTGCCGATGCTCAAAACCTTTATCTGCGATCGTTTTAGCCTAAACGGTAGCTTATCTTCCTTGAAAATTATTCTAAACAATTACATTGCACTGCTATGATTTTTAAACGACACAAGAAATCAGAAAGATAATGCCGGAGCGAAAACAAAACTGTTTTAAAATAGTTTGCACTGAATCTCTTTTTACTATCAAATTCCTGATATTAATTCTGGATCGTTGCTATATATAACTTTACAGAAGATTTCGCGCTTCACTTAAAAATGCTTTGACACATTTGAGTAACATGAAACATTTTCTTAGTGGCAAAATTATACAAGCAGCAGTTATGTGAAAGAGATGATTTTGACGTGGATCTTTTGGTTCTTCATCGTAACTTGCTTTTACATATAGCATGAACAACAAATGTCGGACTGAATAATGTGGAAGACATTGTTTCTTTTATAATTTTTCATTGTGAATATATACTAAAGATTTGATACCTGAACCTGAAGTCATTATATTGTTAAAAAAAAACGTTTTAACCATTCCATTATCGACACCTACCGCCGAACACGATCATTTTCAGCATTACGGAGAATAAAAACTTATTTAAGTAGTAGGCTACTATAGTCTGAGAGCTGGTAAACATTTTCGAGTAGGTATTTGAGGCACCGTGAAAATTTCTTTAGAATTTCTTTTGTAATGTCTCAGAACAAAATCGAAGACCTGACTAATGGGAATGGGGGCATAACCGAATTATTAACTTTTCAAAATTTTATTTTCTTTCAAAATTGTGTTTCATAAATATCGAAAAAATATATTTGAGGCATGCTGAGGTTTGCACAGAATAATATTTACACCTAAGAAAAAATATTTTTGAAAAGACAGGTCATCTTGGTGGGACTTTTTATTGCCAGGTGATAGAGAATGTTATACCGGAGCGCGAATTAGCGGCCGGCTGTCGATATACTGCTCACTCGCGTTCTTGGTATAACATTCCAGGTAAAAATTCCAACCAAAATCACGTGTTTCCAAAAATATTTTTTTTAGGTGCAAATATTATTCTGCACACCTCAAATATATTTTATCGATATTTATGAAATACAGTTTTGAAAAAAAATAAAATTTCAAAAGTTAATAGTTCGGCTATGCTCCTAATCCCATCAGCCAAGTCTTTGATTTTGTACTTAGACGTTACAAAAGAAGTGTTATACAAATTTTCACGGTGCCTACCCAAAAACATTTACTGCCTCTTCTACTATATGGCTCAGCAAAGATTAAATAATCACATGGTAGTGCGCGTAAACTGAGAAATATCGGATGATTTGAACCTTAAAGAAATCACTGATATAGGCCAATTTATAAATAGAGCTGTACTTCGACAAAATACGTTCGTATTGTGAAAAAAATTGATATAATAATATAGATTATTAAATACTCCTTCTTAAACGATTTATTAATGTTGATTAGTTGATCATGTAATTCATAGTACAATTGTGTACATTAAGTAGATATTAATAAATATCTCCTGCTAGTAAAAATTATACTACACTGTTAATAATAATACAATGGTTTCGATTTTATATTATTATGATGAGTATACGTTCTTTATTCTTCAATCTAGCATGTTTTACTGGTGTTTTTTCCTTCTCCTCTGCACGTCTATATTCATTAGTACTAACTGTACCCGAGACTTCAATCAAGATGCCGATCCTTGCGGACGCAAATCAAGTGCCATAATAAATTTATGAGATTCAGTAGGAGTATAAAAATAATTACTTATATTTCCTCTATTGTTATAAACTTTAAACTCTGTAAGTTTATTACTCAAACACGTCAAAAACGCTGAATCAATTTTGGTGAGAATAAGTACGTTTTTGATATGGAATAGAATTTAGAAAATGCGAAATATTTCTGTCCTACTCTGCCTGTCTGTTCGCTTATGATATGGAATAGAATTTAGAAAATGCGAAATATTTCTGTCCTACTCTGCCTGTCTGTTGTTTATAACTAGATTTTCACAATTATGTATGACTGCCTGGTGACCGCGACTTCGTTCATGTTTGTCAAGAAATTTTTTTTTATTTTTTTTTTTTATTTTTTTTTGATTTTTTTTTTGCATGGAACATTAAACATTTTCAGGATAAAAAGCAGGCTACGTTACTACTTGCCAAATCAGTAACCCTCCACTGAAAGTCCCGTCAAAACTGATTCACACAGGTCGCTATTTTTTTTAATGAGTCATCAAATGAGTATGAGCACCCATGAGATTTTCTGAAAGCCGGCGCCCCTGCCATTCGCTTTAATTTAGGTTCATTTAAATAATTTTTCATTTCGTCTATTGCTGACTGTTGTCTCAACACCTGCTCTGAAACTCAAATGCAATGTATGTTTGTTGTAGTTCGTTGCTTACCAATGGATATGATGTATTACAAATTTTGCTGACATCTTCAGACGAACCGGTATGGATTTTTTCGAAAAACTACCAAACCTGATTTTTTTTTTCTTTTTGTGATATTTTTACCCGAAAGAAAATAGTGTAAGATAAATAAACCATACCACACAGATCAAATAAAAAAACCTCTGTAATAAAGCAGGCATATGGCATTCATTCTAAATTAGGAAAATTAATTCAAATAAATATGAATTCCAACTAGAAAAGAAAATTTACACGTACTACCAGTCCGAATTTACTAGGCACCTCGCGCAGTATGCGGCAAAGGGTTGGAGGTGACAATTCGTACTAATAATACGCGCTTTCTCACGGTTAAAATCAAGTTACTGAAAGTCACACACGGTCAAATCACAGCAGGTAGTTGTCTGGGTAGTTAAAATTAAAATACGGGTACAAAGTGTAATCCAACAACAATTACCTAAAAGTGTATGTAAGTAATGTGTGAATCAAACATAACCTCTTTTTACTTTTACATAATAATCATCAAAAAATAAATCCTAGGTAATTGTTTCGGCACGGCCGAAGTTTTGGCCCATTTTTGGCCGAAACCGAATCTGTAGCCGAAACTAGATTTTTTATCCGAAACCGAATTTTCGGTCGCACACTACCTCGACCACTATATCATACTCTAGATGTGAATAGCAGTTCTCAAGCATTTGCGATAAAATTAATTGGGATCGTTTCTTAAAAACTTACGTACAGAAGCCCATCTTTCGTGGCTGAGGAATGTCTATGGTCCTAAAGCTACGATACATGCTTGTGGATTCTTCAGAGCGACAGTTGAAACACCGTGAACAGGCACCTTGCTCGATCAAACTGGAATGATGCGGTATTGCAGTACCGAAATTTAATAATCACATATTTTAAAAATTCACATGTGAGTTTTCTTTCAAATATTCCTATGTTTGAAAATACTGATACTTAAATTTTAATTACTTTTAAAATAAAATAGATTACGTTTTCAATAATAGTATGACAAAAGAAATTTTTGCTGAAAATATTATACATTCATTTACCAATTAAAGCAGCGTCCGTAGAGGAATACGATTAAAGGACCAGGGCCGCTTCGGGTTGTTAAAGTACACTTTTGGAGGCGTCCATTAATTACGTGAGGTGAAATAGGGGAGAGGGGAGTTTGAAAATCTTGACGGAGTGTAGAGCTAAAAGAAAAGGTCTACAAATGACGCGAAAGTCGGAGGAAAAGAGGTCTCAAAAAGTTACGAAGTCGACTAGTAGGAGGGGGTGTCCGTCAAAATCTCACGTAATTTTAGAAGGGATGGGGATCCTGGTCCAGATTCCGGAAACACAGCTCACGTCATTAATGGATTGCTAACCTATGTTCGAAACTGTTCTTTATAAATGAAAAAATATGGAGTGATGGATAAATTCATCATCACCTTAATAGTGCATCAGCAAAAAATGATGTTCATACGTTTTTGAGATTTTTTTCTCTTTTTAAACAAAATACAACAAAAAAAAATACTGGTAAAATCAGTTTTAAATTTTAACTGTCCAGTGTAACTTACAGCGAATTTCTCCGTAAATTATGGATAGAGTTGGTCCTTCCTTAATGCCTAGAAAACTCTGCCTGACTGAATTCTATTTGTGATTAGCGAAACTAATTCGCTTTATGTAGAAAACGATTAACTTCATTCGAACATGTGTGGTTCAGTTGATACTATTGCTGATTCGCAGTCAAACACAGATTTATTATTTTTTAGCTAAGAGAACAAAAATAACGCGGTGCATTGAAGTAACTAGCAAAACGTATAGAAACATAAGACGAGAGAACGCGATAAATAGGTAATACGCTCAAATGTACGTCTGGGAGTACAGCGGTTTGGTGGCTCAGTGGTTAAGAGGTCTGATTGAAGTTCAAAAGGTCCGCTGTTTGAATCCCGTTGTTGGCTGGGATTTTCAAAGGCTCTTAACCCGAAATACACCTCTGGAACATCTTGCTGTGAAATGTGATTTACGCCAGAACTGTTCAGCCTCTCGAATTCCACTTTAAGCTGTAGGTCCCCTGTGTCTGGAAGGTTTACCGCCTTAGATTGCCAAACAATCCCTCGGAATATTCCGGCCAACAATGCCATACGATTATTTAATTTTAACGCAAAAAAAAAAAAAATGCAGGTAAAAATGTCAGAAATGAAAGAAAATCAACACAAAAGTTCCGTGTAGACGGAAAGTTGTCCACCAAATACTATTCATGAGTTTCATTAAAAATTATCAGATTCGCGACGAAATAACGATTCAAATAGAAATCCCGCGGTATCTTTTAACTGGGAGTAATCTTCAATCAACGAATTAATTACATGCAAGTAGTATTGAAGTTAGTGACAAGGTGAAACACTCGTTTTGACAATTAGTTGCCTCCTTTTCGTTTCGACAAGTCTATCTTGCGGGATCTTTTCGTATGTAATATGTACTCCTGATGGTGCAAATGTTTACGAAACATCGCAAACAAAATTGGAATTAGTGACTGATTTAAGCAGATTCCTGATCTAAAACAGTATTTCCAAATAACTTAGTTTTTTTTTTGAGAGAAACATGTTTAAAACAGAAAAAAATTATCCCAGCTTTTGATTTCTTGAGATGCTTTTATCAATCTTTCAAGTCATAGTATCCCTTGCTTCTTGTGCTTATGTAACAAGTTTGGTTACCCAACTTTCACACTACGTTTTGATTATTATTTTACCTATGTTAAAAGTAAGAGACGATCCTCAATCGTTTTTAGTGAACAATACTAATTCCTTGGAGTGAAAGAAAGGCACAGCTGTCCATTAATTATTTCTCATTTTTTCAGATCACACTCTCGGTATTTAGCTAACGAATATTCACATGTTAAAGAAGCAGAAAATTCAAATCACATTTATTATTTACAACGTGGTTGGAGATATTGCACGCAGAAAAGTTTTTCTAGTGTTTTTTTTTTTTTTTAACTTTTTACCATACGGTATTAAAAACGATTTCATAAATCGGGTATTGTAGCTAAGAGCTTCGAAAGTAAGTACTGGTTAGACATCAAAAGAAATAGCTATCTGTGAATACGCATTTGATCTAAGGAAAATTAGAAGCTATCGAACCTGGAATATGGACGTCATTAAGGGGTTCTTTTAAGCTCCGTCTTGTAATTACGCCACATTAAACTAATGGAACGTGCACATTGATAGCAAGACGTTCATTACACTGCAGTTACGAGGTCGCAATGAAACCGCAGAGATGGCTGCCCTCATCCCTCCAATAAACGGTTTCTGCTTCAGTTTTACAACCACTTACTATTTAATACTTTTAATTTGACCTCTGAATTTAAAGATTCTCGAAAGAATTATGAAGAACTAAATCGTGATAAAAACAAATTACAATGATATAATATATTTAGTAAATTCCAGGAATTATATATCTGGGTACTTATTTATCCAAAAACTAGTAGGTATTAAACATCGGCAGGGCGGAGCTTGATGTGTATAGTAAAGCGTTTGCCTTTTGTTTTCATATGGAAACAAAACATAAGTATTTATACTGTATGATCTTTGTAATCTATACCGTAAATTATATTTAACAATTTCGGCACGGTTATTGGAGTGTTAATCTTATTGTAATTATTTGATGAATTTTTTTTATGTTTTCTAGCGTACCACTTTTAGGTAATCGGAATAAATAAAAAATGAAGTTCCGTAGTTAAAAAAACGTCAACAGGTTTCTATACGTCGTACGCTTATTTGTGTTGTGTTCGGGAGGACGGCGGGTCGAATCCCCATCCTGGCATCCAGATTTGGGTTTTCCATAGTTTCCCCAAATCACTTCAGGTAAATGCCGGGATGCTTCCTTCAAAAGGTCATGGCCGGATTCCTTCCCGTTCCTTGTTCCCAGTTCTATCCCGCCTCTAATGACCTCGAAGTCGACGAGGCGTAAAGCCATTAGTAAAAAAAATTGTGTTGTAACCTGATCTTTGGTGGTAATTAAAGGTTCATCTGAATGAAGTGTAATCTGTAGCGCCTATGTGTTTGTTCTTGGTACGAAAGAATGATCGTTTGCTGCTCCGAATCTATAGTTATGGGTAGGGTCGAGCCCGTAGTCATATCTAGTAGAGAAATATGCATGCAAATATGACCTTAGAAACGGGTAAATATGATGTAGAAATACATATGACCAAACATTTAAATTTACCATACATAAAACATGCTCAATTGTACGTGATTTATTTTATCTAGAAGTGTCGTTTTTCTTTAGATAGCACTCACTGTACAATTGGGAAGTTAAATTTTAAATCGCTTTGTTGAAGTCACTTTAATTTCACATAATTTACAGAAAAGAACGCTTTCATCTGTACTAAAATTAGCATTTTCAAATTACATTACGTAACTCGGTAACGTCCAAAATTTTGTTTTTGGCATGGCGGTACTCACTGATCCACTGCAGATATAACACTGAGGATTATTTTCAAAAGTATTGGCGACAATGAGAAATTCATTGACGAAGCTTGACACAAGCATGCTGCTGCTGCAGTGTCTAGATTAAATGTAGGGTGGAACATTAACGTTTAGAGCTCAGATGCGTCGCCCGGGCACCGAAGAACGTCTATCGCTGTACCGTTCCAGCCTGCGGTAACGCGGGAAGAGAGGATGACGACTCTCCTCGGACTGGATAGCAAGAGGAGACCACCGCTCGCCCGGGCTCAGTGCTTCCGTTGTCAGGGTCACGGTCACCTGGCTCGCGACTGCACTGGACTGGAGCGCTGCGTGAGGTGTGCGGGCAGTCATAACATGGCAGGCTGCAATGCCCCGCAATGCGGGATTACAAAATGCTGCAACTGCAACGCTAACCAGCCATTTTGCTACAGTGGCTGTCCGGCGAAGAAAGATCTGCGCACCGACAAACAAGCGACAAGTACCGACAAGACGGCTTCCTTATAGTCAAAGCGACAACTCTTTTGACGTAGACCTGAAGCCACAGGGAAAGAGCACACGAAGCAGTCTGTATTCAACCAACCGCGCCCTCAGGATGGCGCCTCAGACTGCAATCACCCTGTCTCTGACAAAAACAGAGTCATCATGCAGCTGCTACAACAACAATCGTTGCTACTGACGCAAGTCATAGCACATTATGCCGAACCACCGGTAATGACACGCCCAAAGAAGACACACAGAGAATTGTGACAATCAACAATGATCTGGAAGGAGAAGCGACTTATGTTGCAAAGAACTTCCCCACACTCTGGGGGCAATGCTGTCCCAGAAGTTTTGTGTCTGGTAAACGTTTAGAGAAGTAGTGGTCCCTACCGCCCAGGTCTCATGGTGAGAGACAGGGGTTTCGTCCATACTGAAGCACTTTTCTTTTTTAATTTAGTTGACTTTTTTAAAAAAATTCAAGAGATTTATTATATCAGTTTGCTGGCTCAATAAGTTTATATAACTCTTAGACGTTGTCAAAGTACTTTATCATTATTTATTAACAAACTTGAAATCCTTCGTTGTAATCTATTAGTAAAAGAATTTCGTCAGTTTCTGAATTATATTCCATAAAAGATAATAAAACTACAAAGGATACTGACAGATTCAACTAACTTAAATTGGACATCTAAAAACGATTTGAAGATATTTTGAAATTGAAGCTGTATGCCACGTCGACGTGAGGTCATTAGAGGTGGTAGAGACCTGGGGGAAAGGAACGGAAATCAGCTCGGCTATGGCCTTTTGAAGAAAGAATCCAAGCGTTCGCCTAGAATGATCTGGGGGAAAACATAGAAACCTCTTATTTGGGTGGCCGGATGGGGATTCCAACCCGCGTCCTTCCAGATGCGAGGCCTGAACGCTAGTGCTTACTCGCCACGTTTGGTCATCGCGGTAGGATGCATCAATGTGATAAAAAAAATGAAAACGAGTTTATAAACGCGGTTTGGTAAACCTGAGGAGACGTTACAGCCTTCACAGCACTATGGTTGTCAATGGAACATGTTTATTCCTTCCGACAATTGTATTCGTGAACCATCAACTTCGGAAAGAAGAAAGAGTGACCCCGGTGCAACAGTAACTCACAATTGGTTGATCTTAATCTGTGAGTAGGTAAACCATGTATAAACAAATAGTAGTTCGTGTTTAATTCCTATTTAATGATTTTACTGAAAGTAATCTTCACACGATTTTAAAATTACCAAAATATATATCGAATGATCTTTTATGTTTACCTTATGTGCAATATGTCTTAAACCTCAATAACAGTGCATTATAAACATTTATCTGACTTTACTGTAGATTGGTCGGATCTAAGGAAAATTCGAAATGTGAAACTTCAGGGAACAAATGTTAATCATCTCCCACTGCAAAAAAATATAATATATCCATAAAATTTATTAAATAAAGCATGTTTATAAAGTAAATTTATTTATCATTCAAATATAGGATAATTTGCAGAACAATATATGATGGATGATAAGAATTTCTTGGACTATTACCATATACCTGTCTCTGTCACCACTGACATCAATTTCGTGGATGCGATTAATCTCGAAAACACAGGGACAACTTCTTTCCGTCGCATCTGACTTTAACTGATTAATTGTCGTTTCTTACTAGTGAGTATTTGTTAGTAATACTTAAGTTCAATTTATTTAAGAATAAAAACAATGGTACTTATATCTGCATTACCCAAAATCATTGTAATCTTGATATGTGTTACATTTACTACATCGAGACAAATGTACTGAAAATTTAACAAATCTTTCCTGCTTCCTGACTATAACAGTTTTGTTTGTTCAAAAACAGTAATCTAAATTCCCTGTACTACGATGTCATTTCTTCCCAAAATAAAACTGAACAATGGGTATCATTTTCTCCTTCTGCTGCATGCTGTTGTTGAATGACAAATTTTTCGCGATCTTATAGTATTGTTTACGCAGAGAATAATATGCACTTACACATAATATGTACTCACTAAGAGAAGGTAATGAATGTAAAAATTATATATACGCCAAACACAGATATCCTCTCTGTTGTTACTTTTTACCCACATGTTCTACTTGATCTGCCCTTTTTTTGCCAGACGTTCCAAATTACATATTCTGATTGCTAACCCTTTTTTGATTTACTTTCGTCTCGTCTTCTTAAATATGTCCACACCATTCTAGACTCATCTGTACTGTTCTGTGAATGACGTTCTAATTTATCTTCATTCTGTCCTGCATGATCCGTCCTTGACACTCTACAACTCCTTCCCACATCCACTTCCAAGCTTTATGGTTCTGTTTTGTGAATATTTTTGATGTCCCACACTTTTGCGTAGGAGAATACATTTCCATCAACAGCAGAGTAGTATGTATTCTCTTAAGAAAGGATAGTGTATTTCCTGTTGGATGTCTTCTGTCATCTCTTTATTCTGTTACAAAATGTGTAGCTGTTGCATGGACTTCCAGCCCCAAAGTTTCGATTTGCCGCGCATTTCACTTCAGTCGTTGATGGGCCTACAGTTCAAAACATATGCCAAACCATGGAATGTCCTGGCGTAGCTGATATGGACAGACACAATTCTTAAAATTTGGTGGCCCTACCGGAATTTGAACCCGGTACATGACTCTGAACTTCTGAAAGCAAGAGCCTTAACACCTGAGTTACCAGACCACTACCAGAGTTACCAAAACATCCTTAGAAGATTTAAGCATGTATTGAAGCCGATAGCCAACATTTCCAGCACGTGGTATAACGTAAGAAATCAGCGCAAGCATGAGGTGTTACTGAGCTCAGGCGACGCGTCATTTGACTTACCGGCAAGCGAGGGGGCGCTGGCCCGGGCGATTTTTGGCGTGCGCGTGGATGCGTCATAAAGGAAACGCCCTGTATTTATGAGGCATTACATAAGAAAGTTCTATAACAAATACACACTAACGAAGAGTTTTAAATCTGTGCAGGAAAACCAAAATATAAGTGGACTAACAAATCTATCGACAGAATTTTTCCTTGAAATTGCATACAAAAAGATATATTACATCTTGATACGTTGAGTTAACAAAAACAGTTACAGAGAGCCTAGTGGAGGTACTAACCGATAGTTTGACACACCGATCTTTTTCGAAACTATGTTTGGACCGCAGGAATCCTTTCAAATTTCGAAAATGAATTTTTGTTCTGCTACAAGTTCTTTATTTAATACTGAGCAGAATTGAGCAGAAATGAGTGAAGACGTTACCTTGTACCTCCCTTGTCGAAGAGCTCCCCGCGGCTGTACGTAACACGGTTAGATCGGCAGCCACGTAACACCTGTTTCACGCCCGATGAGGCTTCCTCCAGTAATTAGCAGCACTTTGCTGGTTCTAATTAAGTCGCTGACTTCGCCAACTGACTTGCAGTATACGGCTTGTGCGGATAGGTTGGCTTTCGGGACCGATTTCATAACATCGGTCCGTTATCAGGATTTGGAATTTGGATTTTCAATGATATATCGCTAAATTAGTTTTCATAAAATTGAAATGTAGTCGGATGGATGCTATTTGAAAACTTACTGGTAAAATTGTAGAAGCTCTTGTCAAGGTTCTCACTGGATGTCCTTTCAAATAATACTGATAGCAATCAAATTAATTATTCATCCATTAACAGGTTTTTGTAGTCCGGTGATTTTACCGTACACCAAATAATGATAATTAAGACAGCTTCGGAATAGATTGTGGAGTCGTAATCACCATTCTTCTCACTTCAGTTGAAATCTGCAATAACAAATATACATGGATAAGAATTAAACATCGGCCAAAGATACGAAAGCACATTACAAAACATTTCGATTAACTCACAAACAGTTATCAAAACTGTTAAGAAATGCTGACGACGACTGTTTCTGCTCACCCTTGATCAAGCTTAAATAAGCGCCATAGAAACATCCAGATCTCAACAAAGAGTGCCGACAGATGTTTCTAGAGCGATAACAATCCCACTAACAATCAAAATCATATGAAAACAATTGTAACTATTGGAAACTCACAATCACTAGGAAACACTTTAAAATTGAAATTAAAGCTATTTTCAGGCATTCGAACATAAAATAGGTAACATACAACACTCCAAATAGCCGAAAATCGTCCTCAAATCACCGTGGCATATACAAAATGTATAATTACAAACATTCAATTAATATTTTACACGCCAAATTGATTCTTTATATTATATATCATTTACAAAGTATCCTTCCATAAATGCAATATTCACTCGCGTGAAAAATTGTACAAATTAATAATTAATCAACTTTTCTGTACTTGTTTACTAAGATTAAAACTCATAAACGACTGGGTCTGAGGGCTGTTACACTCTCCTCAGGACTTAAAGCAAAGTGTCTAGACAACACGTGTTCAGTTGCAAATAGTCAGCAGCAATGATGGTCAATGTTTCATATGGCTGAATTCTCGTCGTCAGTTGGAGACAGCGCACATGATGATCGTGGTTTTATAGTCAAAACACTTCGTTCTCAGAGGGCAAGAGGAAGTAAGGAAGCCACTTGTTATTTGGAGGAGATAGAAGAATATCTTTGAGATCATGCCCTCTGTCCATAAGTTAGTTCACTTTTACAGTTCTCTTTTACAGTTTTACATCAATTTTACATTACCGCAAGTAATAGCAGTCGTAAGGGAATCATAATGTTTTAATTTGTTACGGGGCATAAATAATTTCCTAGGGAGAACATCCATGACATCTGCATGAAACTTCGGTCCAGTTGCTGCAGTGGGCTGAGAGAGAATTCTGTCTCTATGTATTCTAGTGTAGCTAACTGAACTTTAAGTCATCATTACTCAATACTTTTACATTTGCCGATTTAAAAAAAATAGTGGAAATATTGAATTATGATAATAATATTTAGTTAAAATTGCAATGGAGCGCACGCTCCGGTGGCAATTTCTCTAAACACCCATCTTCCCCCTTTTCTGCACCCACCTGCATTTGCCGTTTACAAATTTTAAGTTTAAATTCTTTCAACGTTTTTGGAAAATTATTCATCATCTCTCTCGGTAAACCATTCCAATCCCTAACCACCCATACCTAAAAAGGAAAATCTTCCCACACCCTTGTGCCTGAAATCGAGTGCCAGCTTGTGGTCATGGTCGTCTTTTCCCTTCCATGCACTACTTTTAATTCTTACACCAATATCTTTCCATGCCTCATCACCAATATACGCCCTGTACACTACCATGACCCTCTTCACCCTCCGCCACAACAACGTAAAAGATCAAGAACGTAGAAGTGCTGTTTAAGTTACTTTTCCACACAAGTAGCAACTTTATTTTTTCGTACTACAGTTACGATTTCAGTTCAAAAACAAATATACGACAGAGTAAGGCTAAAGTGACGTCAAAGACAATGCTATTCACATATAAATGTTGGTACTTACGTTTATTTGCTTGAAATAAATCAATCAACTAACACAAATTATGGAAACCAGATACCGTAAACTTTCAAATGATACTAATTGTGCTACCTTGTTTAATTTCCAGAGACGTAACAAATTAAAGGAATTAATTTTCAGATACGGCTGCGTAAATAATGTAAGCGATAGTATGAATTTTGATAGTAAAATCAATGACAACAATATATTAATTCAGCGTACATTACAATCTGATTGGGAACACACAATTATTTTTAAGAAATTAAACAATGCATTATCACAGATATAATCTAACTCTCTTTGTGAGGAGCGCTTTAGTCAGTAGTAAATCAAGTGTTTTTAATCGGAGGGGCAGAAAAATGTGAAAAATAATTCTACAATCAAAATAGATCTTTTTTTACATGTAAACAAGATTTTATCCAAATGGTACGGCCGATATACATAGCATAACATATAAGTACATATATATAACATGTGTGATAACAGCAACAATTATCACAACAAGCGGTCTGAGAATTAAGTATAGGAATTTTGTAATTACACATAGCTAAAACATATCTAGAATGATAACAATCAGCTTCAGCAAGACGTTATATGAATTAATTACCGAACCGATGACAATCTGATTATAAACTAGTATTTTAGTAATTACACAATTTTTTTTATTTTTTATTTTTTTTATTTTTTTTTAATCTTTCATTCCCCCAGTTGAGGGCCAGTGGCGAGCCATTGGAGGGCATAACAATTGCCCTTTTCGGCTTTTGATTCCTTAAGCTCCCAAGAGTTTTTATTAATTAAAATGGTAGCAATTATAACAGACTGTAAATTTTTTTTAGAAGTAACAGTATTTACATATTTTTTATATTATAAATAAAAAAAGGACACGTTTAACAGCTTTAGAAAAGTAGCAGCAATTAACAATTTAACATCAAGCAGAGCTTTTGGTGATAAAGATGTTTTAAAGCTTAATAATTGAAACAACTTTCAGCAGTCATTGATACAGAATTTTTAGTGATTTTAATAATAGAATTTTTGTGATAGTTAACAGTTTGCTATAAATAATAACAATGACTATAATCATTAGAATTTTAATGATGATGAGATGAAAAGATGGGTAAGAATTGACTTTGGGACTGTACTTGTTCTTTACTTCTTTGTATATATCAAAATATATACAGTAACCCTTGCTGCATTGGTCATGGTTTTAGACTATTAATGCTTAGAAGTATTCGGTATAAATGGACCGCAATGTTCGGGCAGTACCCGCGATATTAGATGTGAGAAATATTTTCTGGCGTCTTCATCACAGCAATCGTCTAAAATTGATGAGTAAATTTACACAGCTAAACATGGACTGATTTATTTACTACTAGCTACGAGCCCGTCAAAAATGACGGTTTGAACGCCATATTCTGGCAGTTCCTTTTTTTGCAGTTGGTTAATTATACGGAATTGTCATTACATAATGCTAATTTCTTTAATTTTGTAATGTTCTAAATATTTGATTTGCTGTTCACATAGCAATACTGCAGTAACTTCTACTGAATTAATGACGACGGAAGTATAGAACCAATAAAATTAAATACAATTAAAAACAAATTAGGATTCCAGAAAACTTTTGCTGTCCATGTAATATCAGTTTTATTCCTGGTCCAGGCACAATTCAGCACGATAGGTATGGAACTACTTTCACCCGCATTAATTAATACGTTCAGTAACATGGTGCTTATGAAAGCAGTTTAAATGGTTTGTAAAACTGATTTCAGAGCGAATTATGCTGCAACAAAATGTGTCAGTTACCATTCTGGTCTACTTAGCCACAACCTCCACAACGTTACATTCGAAAATCATAGCTTTTATTACCTCATATGAATAACGACAGGCAGCACCTATGGTGGATTTATTCGGGAAAAACTTGTATGGAAAAGCGAATATCAACCATTTTTAATTATATTTTCGTGATGGAAGAGTACCATACTGTGGTGAGATTATCGGGGTATTTTACTATGATTTATTTAAATAAATTCATTTTACTTTAATTTTACTATAATATCAAAAATGGTTAACGGTCTTTTATCTGGGTGGATACATTTCGCGATTCGTACATTTCTCTGAGTTTTGAATTAACTTAATTGTTTCTCATCATCTAACTGATAGATACAGGTAATATAATGTAAACATAGAATAAATACCCTTCTCCTTACATTAATTTTTGCATTTGGCTGTCGTAGATAAATAAAAAGCAATATGTAAATTTAAAAGAACTTGTAACTTTGTGACATATAATTGCCTCGCATTAATTTTTTTTCCCCTGCTATCTGTATTTCTAATATCTCTGCCCACTGCTATTTTGCGGCAATAATATCGTTGTTGAATTGCGAGTGTCACATGGCTTATACAGTTGATGATTTAAATCTAATAAAAAGGTTATCTTAAATCTCATTTAATAGATAACACGTGTATCAAATACTAAGGGTATCATCTGTAATGGTAGTAGGAATTTATTCAGGAAAAGCCTGTAAGGAAAATAATCATTTTTAATTATATCTTTCGTTATATGAATACGTTACTCTGGTTAGATTATCAGAGTATTTGGTTAATATTTTGAAATAAATAAATGCATTTCACTTCATATGACGGGGACTATAATTTCGAAAACGGATAACTGTTATTTATTTGACCAATACATTTCGCATTACGTACGTTTCTCCTAGTTTTTAATAAACTTCGTTGATTCATACCGTCTGCCTAAAAAATTCTTAGGTTATGGTATAATCTAGTCCAGGGGTGGCCAATCTGTGGCTCGCGAGCCGCATGCGGCTCTTTGAAGGATTATTTGTGGCTCTCGATAAATGTACCCGAGTTCCCTTTTCATTTTTCTGTTATTATATTAAAAAAAATATTGTTCCGTATGTGTTTCAAAACGTCTTTTAAATTATTCATAACAAACTCAATGAGTATATAAAAAACCTAGAAGGAATATTGACGGAATTCCAAAATAGATTTCAAGACTTGAAATATTTTAAATCGTCTCTTGATTATTTTCTAAATCCATTTGAAATTAACATAATTCAAAGTGAGTTTTCAATTTCCAATGTAATTATGACCCAAAAAGCATCTGGAGAATTAGAATTAATAGAGATGCAAGAAGATCAAGCTCTACAATTAAAATATAAGTCGACGCCGATCACTGAATTTTGGAAATTTGTACCAGAATCGAAGTATCCTGAATTAAAAAAGGCTGCTTGTCGAATTATTTCAATATTAGGAACAACGTACTAATGTGAATCACTTTATTCCACTTTAAAATTCGTGAAATCCAAACACCGATCGGTATTAACTAACCAGCATCTCAAAGAATTACTGAGAAGTGCTGTCACCAATTATTCACCAAATTTTAAAGAATTATCAAGAGAAGTAAAATAAATGTGTTTAATTTTTAATATTTAAATTCAATACACATATTTTATACTTTTATTCGTATGTTATCAATAAATATAATTTTTGTAAAAAAATTAATGTCTTTTTTGCATACCTTTTAAATACGTATTTAATTGCGGCTCGCGAAATATTTCAAATTTTGAAAAATGGCTCGGACTATCAAGGAGCTTGGCCACCCCTGATCTAGTCCTTATCACTGATATAGATAAAATAGCGTAAATATTGAATCCCCTTCTCCTTACCGGAATTTCTGCATCTAACTGATACTGGCAAAATAGCTTAAATATTGAATCTTCTTCTCCTTATATGAGTTTCTACATCTAACTGTAGTAAATAAACAAAATGCAACATGAAGGAATGAATGAAATATGGTGGCTGTTGATTGGCGAGTGACGGCTGTCACGTGACCGTTCTGTAGCCAATACGCGTACCAGCTATAGACGACGCACGCAGACGGCACGTTAGCGTTTTATATAATAGGATATTGTACTTAGTTCGACTACGAGAGAGAAAATTACGTCCCGTTGATCGCAATTCATACAAAAAGTTTTCCATGTACTTTCAGTGGCGTTTTGATCACTAAGCGGCTAAGAATCCTAGCAACGAAATAAGGTGTGGGAAGCTAAGAAATTAAAATAAAAACTAATTGGTACCAGTTTGTCGTTGAATTTGATTCTAGACAGCATTATTGCTGGTGGAATTTCATTACGTTTCTATGAACGAAAAGCGCGTGGTACCCATAGGAATACATTTATATATGTTTCGTTTTCGTGTGTCCTCGTAAAGTTGAGAAATTTAAGTATAAGTGCTATAAGTGCCCACAAATTATAACCCATTTAAAGGAAAAATATTTCTCGGAGTTGAAATATTTACCTGGAGGCGAGCCTACAAGCCACACAAATCGAACATACTTTTTTACATACCATTTACAACAGACTGTAGTATTCGGAATTGAAATGAATTATTAAGAATTTCTAGTTTTATTCACCTCTGTGATTGAGATTTCATGTTCAGCCGTTACCAGTATGGTGTAGATCACCGTAACACAGAAGGATTGAGTAGCCGGCAAGAATCTCTGCCACTAGGTCATTAGGACAACTCGAAGATATTATTAGTAAGTTACATTTAAACTGAAAAGCTTTCGGTACCGGTTGGTAGAGGTGTAGATAGTAAGTTGATGTTAGAAAAAGTCTGTTTCACCAGTGATTTCTAACGAAGTTTTCATATGGTACTGGACGTTTTCAATTGCGATTCCAAATATCGTATTCTTTATAAGAGACTGCACCCAGTTATACTACTCACGACATTCATTACTGTGTGATTATAACCCATAAGGAGGTTAAAAAAAAAATCGAAGTAAATGGCTAGTAGGCAGTAACAGAGATCAGAAATAAACGACTTTCCTAAATAAGACAGATTATCAATGAATAAGTCATGATCAGCCAGCTGAGTATTCCTTTTTTCAATCGTCATTTTCCATTTTAACCTTCCTCATACATCATGTTACTGAAAAAATATATGTAACATTATGACTAAGTGTATGCATCATTCATAGATCACAACTATTAATGCTTTCGCTTCTGTTGAATTAACCGGCTGATGGCTAAGACAGAAATAATTACCATATCAATTTTACATAATTTCTGTAATTCATTTCTGTCGCAGCTGCTTGTTAAAAATAATAAATTATTACACAGTAAAAAAAATACAACTGTGTTTTTGTATTTCGGAAGCTTTTCGCATCTTGTAGAGTTATTTTCAGGGGTCGAATATTTTTAATAATATGCCTGTAGATTATAAATTTAGTACAGACAGATTTGCTTGAGTGTTATTACAAATTCATTTCTCTCGTGAGGCGTAGCAGCTGTTCATTACAGAAATGTAGTCGTATGTACGCCGTAATACCTATTTGCAAATTCAGTTATTATGACTTTCAGACAAATCCGTCTGAACAAAATTTATAAGCTGAAAACATATCACAAAAAAAATACTGGATCGCTAATCGCATGAAACACGTCCGAAATAAACAAAAACACCTAAAACAGTGAAACTGTCAATTTACTTGTCTGCATAAAAGAGTTGTTGTGGTCACTTGTAACGTAAATCAAAGAATTTATCATTGATACGTTTACTGTTTATTCCATTCTAGTTCTCTCAGATACCGTAGACCGTCGCAAACCACCAGATATATATATATTTAATTCTCAATCCACTCTGATACTGCATACGCTCTCTCAATTCTTTATTTCCAACCCAACAAACTTCTACCTCTTTTGTTCTGTTACTCCTGAGATAATCCTCCCGCGTGCCTGCGATATTATTACACTGTAATTCTCTCTGTGATGTTACACACTGTGTCATCGTTTCCGTGACGCTGAAGTAACGCAACCTGCCTTGGTCACCGCAATAACTGCGGACAGAGATATTACTCCAAAATTGAGGTTATGGCTATTATTTGATAGGAATCCTATTTAGTTATACAACCACGAAATAATGAATTGCCAGATCGCTGAAAAAATATGTATTGCGTTTAAATTAACATATTAAATATTAGTTGTTTTTTGTTCATTTATATTCAGGTGATGTAGATGTTTTCTTATACTCTCTGTCCATAGATATTCCTGTAACAATAAACTAAGATATATGTATGACATTACATCATTTAAAAGACTGTAAGCATTGTTCAATAACAATGTGATTTAGTTAAGCAAAAGCGTGGAACATTACGTTCAAATCTCTTATTTTTGACCGACATAAAATGTATTTATGTTTGATGCAGATGTACCTCCTATATTCTGTGTCTCTGTAGTAATAAACTTGAAAAATTTATTGTCAGAACTCTGCATTCATCCATCATTTCTGACGGTCTTAGAAGCTAGTTAAATAATAATTTATTATAGTCTCAATGTTATTTTACAAATGAAATCGAATGTGACAAAGATACAATTTTGATTGGTGTGACACGTCCTACTGCTTGGTTGCTACAAAATCTGAGATTCGTGGCAGGATATTTGTTTTTGAAAGACGAAGCAGTTTGGTTTTAAATATTTGGGGAGACTGGGTACGGTTGTGACAATTCTTAGTATGCAAGTTACCTGGAAGAAAGGAGATTTCTATAGTAAAATGTACATTTCCCTACGTATAAATACCAAAGTTTTGCCCCTAAGTACAATGGTTAAGTCACAGCAACAAATTAGACGAAAAAAAAAAATGTCACAACCGTCCACACCCCAGGGGCGGTTGTGACAGTGCTTGGGGTCGGTAGTGACAGGTTCAAAAATACAACAAAATGGTCTAAAATCACTTTTTATTTCAAAAAATATCAAACATAATGTAAGATAATCTTCTTCTGGAAAAATTTAATTTTTTACGTAACAATAGAAATTTATCTGGAAACACCTTAATCGCTTATAACTAATAAGACATTGTACGAGCATCAATAGTTTTTATAAAAGTCTTGATATAGATCATTTTGATAATACCTGGTATATCGTAGATTGTCATTGGGACTCCGAATCTATCCATCACAAGTAGTATTTACAGATTTTTTTAAGGGTCCGAAGACAGGTCCAGTAAAGGGCTGCAGGTTGTACGAGCAGTGTGGAAGAAACGAAAGCAAACTGATTCCGTTTTCTTTACAAAATTCCAATGTATTAATATGGATATAAGAGGAATGGTTATCCAGCAATAGCAAGACTCAATGCGTTGGAGAAGCATTAGAAAATTTATTAAAATGGTCGCTAACAAAATGAACGTAATAACTAACCCGTGGAAATATAAGTAAAGGAGGGATAGTATTTCCCAAGGCATTTGCTGCAAAAGTAACCGTGACTAATGTGCCTCGTACAACTGTCGGTCTTCCTCAAGCGTTTTCTCGGCATCAAAAACAAAAAATTACTTGTCACAACCGTACCCAACGCAATACTTCGCAAAACAACAGTCGCCATGTCAATACAAAAGAAAATACGTGCAAAGTAATCACTGCTATTTAACTACTAATGTGTAACTTATAACGAGGAAAAACACTCATTACTCTATCTGTAGACATACAACAACAATTATTAAAAGAAATCTAATAAAAATACTTACTTTTGACTAATAAAAGTAATGTAGGCCTCTACGATTGTTAATGTCACGCGATTTCTGACGTGATAACGTGAAACACGTTCAATCAGGAACGCCGCTCGTCTCTAACCCCTCCCCATCCCGGTATTCCTTATAGTTTGGCTAATATGACGAGTGTCACAACCGTAACCTGGCACAACCGTACCCAGTCTCCCCTACTAATGTGACTGAAGAAGTCTTTTTACAAAAACAAAAAGCAGGAAAACGACAAACAGTTTCGATCGATACCGAAAATTGAGATGTTTGAATGCATTCTGTGTTTGAACATCACATAATCTTTTTTCCACATCAATATGAAGTGCACATGATATTATTTATTCCCGGAGGAACTATTAAACTTTCTAGCACGGCGATTCACGGACTAGTAGGGGTTGATTAACCAATATAGAAGCTTTAACAAGTGATAATCCTGTGGGCGAAGTTTCATCAAAATTGTTTCAGCTGTTTCCGGAAAGTAACAAGTAGATTAACCCCACCCAATCTAGAAGGAATACGTTGGGGTTAATTTACTCCTACTGAGTTTTCAGTTAACTAACGACAAAAATTTGTACAACATCGCTCCTGCCTTCGAAGAAAAAATGATATATGTATGTAGGTGTATTTTTATTAAAAAATAAATTGTAAACAGAGAATAATAACAGCATTAAAAAAAATTCAGGCGCACACAACCTGCTGCCCCTGTCAGGGAATACGACGATTCCATCCACGCAGCCACTTTGGCAACTGTCGTTTAGTGACTTTGACCAATTACTACGAACGGCATTTCGGTGAAATGCCTGAGGTGTCATTCTATCCCCATATCCGAAACCTAAGACAAATCCTTGCGAGGAAACAAAAATGAATTAAGAGCAGTTTTTCATTTCCTTTTCCGGAATTATCCATTTGTCTGGAATGAAAAGTATTTTACCTTCTGTTCTTAACAGCATTCAAACTCCTTACCAGATTTAAAATCCGCTATGCCATCAGTGTGATTGAATATCAACCACTCATCCATCCATCCAAACCTTTTATAGACGTTTTTGGAATATCATCAAAAATAAAATGCTTGAAATTTTTAATGAAGTCTGGACTCTTGATAGCTTACCTTCAGTTTTTACTGAAGGAATAATAATTCTGGTCCCAAAGGCTCCTGGAACTCACGAAATTCAGAAATTAAGACCTATAACTCTATTAAATTCTGATTATAAAATTGTTGCTCGCATCCTCAAAAGAAGACTAGCAAAGCTGTTACCAAAAGTCCTGGGATCTTACCAATCAGGTATATCGGAACGAGGAATTTCACATGCCACTATGGAATATAGAGACGTAATTTGTTTAGCAGCACAAAAGTCTATGAAAGCAGGAATTCTTTTTGTAGATTTTGATAAGGCCTATGACCGTTTTGACCATCAGTATCTACTTAGAACAATCACAAAAATGAGGCTAGGACAAGGATTTGCGAACGTTATCGAAAAACTTATATCGAATGTCACTTCAAGGATTATTGTAAATGGAGAGATTTCACAAAGTTTCCGCATGCGCAGAGCTGTGAGGCAAGGATGCCCTCTTTCTATGATTCTGTTAGAAATTTATATAGAACCTCTATTACATAAAATTCATAACACTACCAGTGGCATTATTTTTAATGGAAAACGTTACACTTGCCGTGCCTATGCAGATGATTTAGGTGTATATATCACAAGCAAAGAAGACGTGGATACTATCAGTCATCAATTAAAAATTTTCAGGAGTGCAAGTGGAGCAACAGTGAATATTAATAAATCTGGTTTCCTACATATTGGGTTAGGGCTCCAATGCAACCTGGCAGTACATGGAATAATGCAAATAAATAAACACAAATCTCTAGGTGTATGGCTTGAAGCCAACCCTCACAAAATGAGTGCAAATAATTGGCGCCAGGTTTTAAATACCGTCAGGGGAACGCTCCAAGGGTACAAAAGTAAGCAGATTAAAATAATACAAAAAGCAACTTCAGTTAAATTATCAATATTTGGCAAAATAAATTACTTAGCGCAGATTCTTCCTGCCCCCAAAGCCATAACACAAAACATACAACGAGCAATCTCATGGTTTCTAAGCCAAGGTGAACTTTTTAAAGTAAACTTTCAGACATTAACCTTGCCCAACAGCAGCGGAGGTTTGAATGTTATTAATACCAACATCAAATGCAAAGCGCTTTTTCTACGAGCGATGAACAAAATTATGAAGACGAAGGACAGTCTCACATCTCAATTAGTGAATACATACAGACCCGCAAGTGCAGAGGCTCCAATACGAATTGACCACATCGATAAAAACTTCCAACATATCAGGGACTATTTTCTAGAAATTAGTTATATAACAGCAGCTCAGCTACAAAAACCCCCACAAACAATAAAAGAAATCTACAAAATATTAACTATTAATGCCCCACGCAACAAGATAGAAACAAAATATGTAGATACTAATTGGGGGATTGTTTGGTCAAATATTTTTAACAAGAACCTGCCTTCAGACATACGAGCTTTATGGTACAACGTGGTTAATGAAACAATTCCAACAAACAAGAAATTATTTCGAATACATTTCAAGGCAACTGATATATGTGAAAAATTGTGGAAATATCGACTCACTTCTACATCGTTTCCAATGTGGTGAGGCATACCAAATATGGATGTGGACAAAGCATGCTATAGCAGCCCTTTTACAAGTATCACCGATGAATGTAGACACCAGGATAGTTGTACGACCAGAGATCAAGATAGCTCCTCAAGAAAAACACAACTCGTGCATTTGGATACTGGGTCAAACCATGTTTTATATTTTACAGAGCAAAACGAAGAATTTAGAAGACTACTTGTCCACAATGAAAAAAAAGATGTGGGTGATGAAAAGGACAACAAAATACAAAGAGAAGTTCGGAGTCTTTCTGGAAAATGCGATAACATCACAAATTGCAGTATAATAAAATATTTAAATCTAAATTACATATTATGTTAATCTTGTTAGAAATTAATTGTAAGTAATTTTATGTATTATAAATGTAACACTTTATTATTTAAAAAAAAAAACACATAAAAAAGAAAAAAAAACCTTTGACTTTACCTCTGCTTCACACGAGCTTAATTTAGCGTTAGTTATAGTGCGACAGCCTTTTTCAATTTTTATTTTTTTCTGCCCGCAAACTTTGGTCTGCCTATTGGAATATTAATAGTTGATGTAATGGTATGTTTAATGTCTTCCATATATCATAATGTGCTATATTTCCGAAATCTGAAGAAGTAAATAACCAAAGGTAAGTAGCAAAAAGCAGTATTAACAGGATCAGGAGGGTGGAGTGTTTATTTGTGTTATAGCATGGTCTTTGGTGGGTATCAAGTGAAGAAATGTGCATCAGAAATGCACATCAATATGTGGCACTTACCTGTTTGCTGTGCGAATGAATTATCGCTTGTTGCTTGCTCCCCGGTTATGTGGAATCATAAGATGTACGTCAGATTTTAAGCTAGATCCTAAGCTTTCACACTGAGAAAACACCATCCAAACTGGGTCGGCAGTTTTTGCGTGATATCTGGACAAGCGATAGGCAGACGCAGCCCACTAATAGCTTTGTAATGGTACAGATTGGATTTAAACGACAAATTAATTTTACTAGGAATCTCACTTTCGTGGAAATATTAATAGTGTAATTCCGTTACAATTTTTTTCGTATCATCACGGGTCTAAAATAGTTCCAGTTTTTAGGATCAAAGATTACGACAGTTTGACTTGATCTGACCAAATACCTTAGGGTGAATAAAATCTCTTGAGCTTGACGTCAGAAAGTATTAATAGACGTATTAAACACGGACAGGAACGATCGCGTTATCGTATAATT
>JARYHS010009186.1:103497982-103603508 GCA_031002005.1 Vandiemenella viatica | reverse complement strand
CCCTTATTTTACTCATTGTTGTGATGTTAAACGGTTGTTAATTATGCTATAGCTCGTTCAGTCAACAGAGGCGGCTCAAAATCAGTCTGCTCTATCCCCACTCCTACATGCGTAGGGGAAATTCGCTATACACTTACCTGGACACAGCGGTCAGCTTGTAGACGTAGAAAAGGGGGTGGGGTTAGGTGAGGAGCGGGGCCAGATGAGCATGACCTTGAGACACCAGTTCGGTGTAGGGTTGTAACTCAGGTCATCTTAGCGGATGAGGAAGCAGATGCGGATACTCAGTGCTTGATATCCGCGGATACGAATGCGGACATTTAGCGGAAGCGGATGTGGATATTTAGCGGAAGCGGATGCGGATGCGGAAAATAAAATTATAATTACTTATATTTTAATATTTTATCAAAAATAAACTTAAAATCAAAATATTTTTATCACAAATTCAGTTTGCATAAATAAAGTCTATTTCTATTGAATACTGTCATATTTTTTTTCTGCCTCTTTTTTCAACAGCAATAAACGTTGGATGATTTAAAAAGTAAATTAAATTCATTACATAACTACGCACGCGTCAACGAAACAATCTTTCTGAGTTCGCGGCTCGATTGATTGAAACCTTTCCACCGCTCTAGCGGCCCATTCACAGTCCAATTTGCAGGACCTACGATGATCCGATTTTTTGATGTAGGACTCTTATTGCAGTTTGAAACAAATAACGCAGGTTCCTGTCGCCCAACAAGTTATGTCGTTGGGTCTTGATTGGAGGAAACACTCAACGAGTGTGCGATAAAGACACTGGTGTCTGCACCGCTAGAATGTACGAGTGCAAAGTACTGCTTGGACCCCGTCTAGTAGTGTGAATGGGTGACCGCATCCTACGGTAGATCTACACGGAGGTCCTACAAGCTTAGGCTTGCCAGATTTCTGAAATGTTCAACCGGGACACTAGAATGCCCCCCCCCCCCCCACCCCAGCGTCATGGGTATTCAAGGGTCCACACCCTTGGTGGGTTTCAGAGTGTTTTAGAGGGTAGTTTATTCTCAATGCTGTGAATACCTAATAAATGGTTAATGATCAGTAATTACTGATTAGGAACATAAACCAGGGGTAATAATAAATTATACTAAAATACAAATTTAAATATTTTATTTCTTACATGTGAGTGTTTACATATAAATGTAATACGTTGACTAAGTAAGATTGTGAGAAGAAACCCTTTGGATGTGGAATAACAATTTTAACAGTATTTACATGTACTTTTCATTGGTGAGCACTTTTTTTAGAAAGTCTTTTTTGGTTTTAATCTTGTTTTAAAAATCTTCACAAGTTAATCCGATATTAATTTTATATGTCATCAAGCCTTTAACTGTAGATTCCTTCATCTAACCCCTGTCATCAGTCCATGCATTGTTCATCAAAGAAAATACCCTCTCAACTGGTGCTGATGTCCCAGGTAAGCAGAAGGCATACTCAACAATGTTGATCAGATTGGGGGCTTCTATCTGATTCTCCTTGAAGTGACGAAACAGCCTGAGCCATTTTTCTTCACTTGAAATAATTACATTTCTGGTGGCCGCCTCTTGCTTCCACTGTTCCCAGTTTGACTGCAAGTACTGCTTAGCAAGAACAACTTCGTCAAACAACTGATCATTGTTTATTTTCATACCGGGTACATCAAGAAGGCTTCTATTAATAGTGTCAGCAGAAGTTTCGGCGTTTTTCCAATCAACAGCATTTGTTTTGGTCAGATTGATCCATGAAAACTGTTCGGCGTTTCCAAAACTATTCTCCCAGAGGTCCAAGTATGCAAATCATCTTTCATAAAAGCCATCAAATTCTTCTTACACATTGTTTTGGACTTGCTCATCTATATTCTTGTAGATGTTCTTTGCGGCCATAGGGATAAAGTTTGAAGCCTTTCTTTCTGTCAGGTTTCTTTTAAGAGCTTTATGAGCTTCAGCAACCTCAAAAGCTGTAGTGTTATTTTTTTCCATTCCCAGAATGGCCTTGTTAAACAGTGCAAGCTGTCCATGGACAAACCACAAGTAGAGCTCGCCCTTTGAATCAGTAAAAAAAAATTTTATTGCTGATGGACACATTTCTTGGTATAAAAAAATTGCTTTCAGACCTTCAAAAATTTGTAAAAGTCTTTCCAGCGCAGGCATCATTGATAGAAACCAGATGTTCCCATGTTGAAGGAGTTTGTGGTACTCTACCTCGGCATATTCACAAAATTCTTTTAGTTTTGTTACACGGACTGTGTATATGTGGAAGTATTTATAAATCTTCACAAGCAAGGCTTCAATATCGATTGGGAGACTATCTACTGCAGTTTGCACACAGTTGTGCACAATGTGTGCTCCACTTCCGATTCCATTGATTTCCCGCCCTAGGCTATTCTTGAGTCGATGAAAAACGTTGTTTTTCCCTGCTCTTTTCACACCTCCGAAGTTAGTGTTGCAGTTATCTCCACAAAAGCCAACTACTTTGTTGTTCAAATCTTTTTGCAACAGGACAGAGCATAAGTGATTTGTCAGGGTTTCCGATGTTTCACCCGCCACAGATTTGAAATCTAAAAGCTATACTTGCACACCTGAATTAGGATTAAAATAGCGCACAACAATTGGCACAAGTTTTATCTCCTTTCTGTTTGATGCATCCATGCTTACACATACATAGTTTGACTTGGTTAAGTCTTCTTTAAGCTCTTCCTGAGCTAAAGGAGCTATGACATTTAAAACTATTGCCTCACACTTAGTTTTTCCGAATGAGAATTTAGGCTCAAAAAACTTGGAAATCAGTTTTGATGAACATGAGTTCGAATTGAAACTTAGGCTATGGTTTGCTGTGTGGTAAGCAAAGGTCACCTCTTTCGCTGCTAAGTCTAAGTTTTTGTCATTAGAACTCGCAGTCAAAAAAACTACTCATTTTTGACGAGCAAGCAGCACATGCTAAACTCTTTTTGTGTTTAACAGACTGCAAATGATCTTTTATATCGGATCGCCCACCGTGAGCAACCGAAAACTCAGAATTGCAATGTAAGCATTTAACTCTATCGCCCTGACCACAGGTACATGCCTTTTTCAAAAAAGTAAATTCATTCTGTAAATCTTCAGTGAATTTACACGAACGTTTTGGTATTTTCACAGAGAAAGCATGAACTTAAACTTGAAACATAAATACTGTAAAACAGCGTTAGCTCACTAACACAACAGGCACCGTAGGCTACGCAGGGACAGACTGACATTTCTATCGCAGGTGACTTTCGCCGGGGTGAAGGTGGGCGAGTCCAATGTTACAGTAACACTGTAACAATTACTGCGCACGAGGAGTGTAATACTAGTACAATACTGGACTCGCCCGGAGAGCGCATGCGCATGGTCATGATTGGAGAGATAAAGCGATGTGATGACAATATTTATTTATTAGCAGACCCTCATTCTTTTATAGTTTTCATACAGTACAGTTAAATAAATGACAAAGTAATTATCCTAAGTTATACTTCACAGTTAATTGTTTTAAGACATTTTTGGTCATCTATATCTATAAATTATAGTTTATAACCAAATTTAATTTTTACCGGGACGGAAGGTAAAACGACCGGGACTTTGTCTAAAAACCTGGACTGTCCCGGTCAAACCAGGACGTCTGGCAAGCCTATACAAGCTGGGCCGTGAATCGGTCGCTTCACTTTACATGCAGTTCAAACTTGTAAATTCGTGCTTAGGTAATAAAACCGTTCAGTTCGTTGCTACCTTTATTACAGTATCGTAAGAAAGGAAACAACCACGTTTTTACTAGCTAAGCGATGATAGGACGATTCTAGTATAACGAGAAAAGATTAATATACATCCCAATGTAAACAAAATGTCCGCTGTACTTCCGCATTAAATAGTTGCGGATGTGGATGTAGAATTTCATGCGGAAGTTTCACACATGTGGATGCCAATGCGGAGCTCCATTGTATCCCTAGTTAGGAGTGAACAGGTCCACTAAACTTCCACATTAAAAAGTTGCGGATGTGGATACGGATGTAGAATTAAATGTGGAAGTTTCACACTTGCGGATGCGAATGTGGAGCTCCGTTGTATCCCTAGTTAGGAGTGAACAGCGTGTATTTCCAAATCTTTCGGTGAATAATAGCACTGACGACCAATGACGATATTACAACATAGTTTCTGAACCTTACGAGAACGGCAGAATGCGCATTGAAACGTTGTGATTTTAGAAGGTTATCCGGCTGCAAACCCATGAACACTACACCACACCATGTGCAATACGTCAGGAAATCTTCGTCCACATTCTTCTGCTGTTTCGTGTATCACTATTTTATGTGATTGCATCAATCTTGAATTGTTAGCATTTTAGTGTTTAATTGTCAGCATCTCAGCATTAAATCAAACGTCCTTCAGCAGCTAATGCTGAATTTTACGAACCAACAGCATTACTGACCGACTTACAAGAAATAAAATTTTAGAACTAAAATCAACACTATACTCTGTTTGTAGAGATTGGTTAAACTCTTCTTTTATGCATTTGCAATGATTAAAGGGATCAGAATTTTAACTCTCTATCCCCCACTTTTAAATATGGACCGGTATTACTACACCTGGATTCGCCTTTGGTATGTGGGACCAGTAATACTATTAAAACGCAAGAGCTGTTTAAAACATTCACCGATTATTTACGCAGTATACGGTTGTAAGTAATCGAAAATTCCGGGAATACAATAAATTTCTCTTGGTTGTTGTGTGAATGCAATTAAGGCGGGCAAAATGAATTACTATAGTTAAACCACTCGCAAGTACAATGCCAGCAACCGTCAAGTGTAATTGCAGGGTTAAGAGCGGAATTCTTTTGTGGCGTTAATGAGAATCATTGTTTTGTTTTTGCTTTCTGTCGGGCCTCGAGATCTCATTAACGTGGACAGCCGGCAAAAGCAGTTTTTGAATGCAGGGCTTGCACTTTGATCTTCAGTGAGCAAAGGTACAAATTTCGACTTCAAGATGTGGCTATAAGCATTCACTAATCTAGTTTTTACAGACAGTTCTTTAAAACAGGGCCTCCAGTTTGGTATGTACGATACCCCACGGTCAAAAAAAGAATTTTACTGTATTCATCCATCAGAAGTTTCGTAATAAATAAGTCATCCTCTGCATTTTCAGATATGACCACGGTTAAAAATGATGAATGTGTATTATAAGCTTTTTAAACAGTAACTGCAACGAGGTATAAGCAGCAATCAGTATCCTATAACAATTAACACCTCGAATTTCTGGCACACAATGCTAGCATGTAAAAGTGCGAGCACCTGGCTGATCTATTAATGAGTGTAACCTAAGCAAAAAACTTAAATATGTATAAATCTCTAATATCAACACTATAGCTTACTTAATGAATCATAACCTGGCTAGTAAAACAAAGTTTTAAATGTCAAAAAAATTAAAAATATTTCTTCCAACATAATTTTGTTGGATTTCGGATTCAAATGGCGACATGTAAATGCCAAAATACTTTTTTATTGAAATGGAGAGGTTGCTGATTGATGTTCATTCATTCTGAAAGTTTAAAGAAGAAAAAGTGCCTAGATCCACAGCACTGAAACATATACATATTTATTGTATTGAAACTGTTAGAAAATCAAACTACACTTTCAAAATTAGATTCAGTTTTAGCAACGAAGTTAATTTATTCCTTCATAAAGTAATTAAACTTATAATTGATTTTTGCTTTCTTTGGTATAAGATCGCGGCCAAAAGACAACGAAGATCAACTTATCGATCAGTAGCAAAACAGGATCAAAAAAGTTTGATTCTGAGTCAAATATTTGCACTAGTATTTGAGATTGACTTTTCTTTGCTTCAGGTTTTGAGCCTCGTCAACGTCAGGAAAGGATTGAAACAGGGAACTGGAAAGAGTTCAGCCATGGTATTTTAAAGGAACCATTCCGACATTCGTCTGGAGTGATTTAGGGAAACCATTGAAAACCCAAATCTGAATGGTCAAAAAGGAGATACGAAACCACATCCTCCCAAATTCAAGGCCAGAAGTTTGCCTCTCACCCATCACGCTCGATTTCAGATTGAATTCACCGTAGGAAAAATATGTAGGATAAAATAGATTCTTGAATACCTCCTCTTAATTAATTCAGGATAATAGTCTTGCAGAACTGACTCAACTGACAGAAGTGACTGAATCTATTAGAAAATCGAAAAATGGGGAAGAAAATATTTCCTTGTTTATCCTAACAAACATTCTAATAAAGTAGAGCATTAGGGTTTTATTAATGCTAGCATTAATTTTATTGTATTCTCACATTATTGAAAAGGACAAATCGTGTAAAAAACCTAAATTTTTTCTTCTAACAAAATCCTAAATTTCATAGAAACAAAAACTTACATAACAAGGTAGCTGAAAGCAAAGAGCAGTAAAATTACCAAACCTTTCTCAACAAAGTCAGTGTAAAGTAATATTACTAGTATATGCTGCCTCATCAAGAGGAACCTGTTCGTCCCTTGAACGTAACAAAACCATCATTAATTAAGGTTTTAAATCGTTCGCCATAAGCAACTATCTCCAATTTAAATTTCTCTATTTTTACCAGACTTAGAAGTTTATAATCTACAATTCAAGTACTGAGAGGAAGAATAAACAAATCTTCTTTTTAGATCATAAGTGCAGCTATCAAAATACACGGTGTAACAGCTAAATGATTGGAATTTATTTTACAGTTCAGATAAATTCTCTGACAGCGAATTAGGCTCTGCGCCGTTAGCAAACAGTTGGAGCGTCTCATTTCTATCTGTTCGCCTTTGACGACCGTTAATCTTCCGCGATCTCTGTCTCCCTATCTGCCGCCATTCCCTCCCCCTGGCATAGCTTTTCTTTCTCATTTCCGCAGTAAAACGAAAAGCGACCCCTCGGCTGTGCTGATACGGCGTCGGTTCATTTTATTTCTGAACGTAAATCAATCAAATATCGCCTCGGTGGACGGTCTGATAAAAGCGGACCCCGGGGTCAGCAAACAGAAGCCTCCCGTCCCCTCCAGAACAAACAGTCCGCCAGTCTCCTCTCGTGTTTTCAAAACTCCTCGGGTTTATTGCCACCGACTTCATGCATGCCGTCAGATAACGAACGCTGTCAACTCCCAGCTGACGGTCTCGGTGCCCGTACCCAGCGGTGTGTTGCAATTTTTGATCACAACTTCACTTCGGTCGAATTTATACAGTCCCAACAACTCAAATGCACCCTGCAAGGAAACATACTCCCTTACATTTTTTATTTCAGTTTTATTGTTTCCATGTTTATATATTTAAAGGTAAGAAGTTTATTATTCAAAGTTTCAATTGGTTTAATTAATTCTTTTGGTTCATTTTATTTTCTTTTGTAAGAGAAAAGAAAATATTAGTATGCGAGCGCGTGGAGTAGTGTGTTGAAAGAGCATCTTTGGCAGTTGAATATCGATTTTCATGAAGAAAGAGTCCGGCAACAAAGATGGCAGTATAGCGGGCGAATTTAATTTAATTTAATTTAATTGCAATTGAGAACACGCTCCGGTGGCAATTTCCCTGCACACCCAACTTCCCCCTATCCTACACTCACCTACATTTGCCGCTCTAAAAATTTTAACTTTAAATTCTTTTAACGTTTTCGGTAGGTTATTCATCATTCCCCTTGGTAACTCATTCCAATCCCTGACAACCTTACCTAAAAAAGAAAATCTTCCCACACCCTTGTTCCTGAAATCGAATGCCAGCTTATGGTCATGGTCATATTTTCCTTCCATGAACTACTTTTCATACCTACTGCAATATCTTTCCATGCCTCATCGCTAGTATATCGTATGTTGGACTATATTGTTAATATATTTGGTGGCTAATGAAAGAGAATGTTAGTTGGTAGAACAAGTGTGGAAAAATAAAGAGAACGTTAAATCATATATGGTGTTGGTGTTGAATAAACTGTATCAGTGGTGGAACGATCAGAACGAGAGAAATTTTGTTTGTACAACAATGGAATAGAAAAATCTGAGGGAAGTAATTTTTTTCTAGTGCCTTGTTCTTCTTAAAATGAAATAAATAAAATGTGTTTTGGTTATTTTATATGCTGTGTTTAAAACGTGAACTCATTAACCACCAAGTTCAATTTTATTTAAGTAAAGAGATACTAATTATTTGATTTTACAGAAATAATTTAATTTAATTTAATTTAATTGCAATGGAGCACAGGCTCCGGTGGCAATTTCCCTACACACCCATCTTCCCTCTATCCTGCACCTACCTACATTTGCCCTCTACAAATTTTATCTTTAAATTCTTTCATTGTTTTCGGTAAATTATTCATCATTTCTCTTGGTAACTCATCACAGAATTTATAATATGAGAGTAAGAAATTGCTTCATTGGTTTCGGAGGTGAGTATCACCACCCAAAGCAAACCCAGGGCAAATCAAATACGGGAAATTCTACGGACAAAAATGAATATTAATTTACAACCTGCACAGGTCATTGTTGAATCGTGATGTTGTGTGGAGTCTGGTACAGGTGATTCAGCTCCTATGTTGGTAGAAATTTTCATCATCGGGGTTTTCTAGAAGAGTGGGAGTGGATGTGATGTTTGGTTCCAAATCACCGGATCGCGCACGTAAGCCCAGTGCTTAAGGAGTGAGAGCGTTTGACAGTATGTAAGATCGAAGTTTTTCACGGCGTTGTACATAAATAAACTCTTCTCAGGCGTGATGAGGTTATCACTCTTCTGATCAAAATGCTGAAACAATTTCGCCTTGGTAATGAGCAGAAGGGTGATAACGTCATCGCGCTGGGTTAGCTTTTGTCTTCCGCCGTTTCCGCGGCAGCGTGTAAATATTTATTCAGTCATATCTATGGTTGAAAATGAGGGTTGAGACAGACGCCTTCGAAACGTCCCATAATTGTGACTATTTTACGCCGTTGGAAGCCCGAGAAGGGTTAATTTTTTTAGCATATGACATTGTTTTTGACGGTTATGCCGTTGGATCGGCGTGTTAAAAGCTGGCAGTCCGCCCAATGTTTTTCGAAAGAAAAAGTTGAATGGATCAGCACAGGGTTACACATTGTCCTTCTCTCACCTTTCAGTAATTCACAACACAAAGGCACATTACACTGCAATACCTGCCAGTGTAGCTAGCACATCAGAGCGCCACTACGCTGGTTTGGGGAGGTAAAACCGGACTAGGATGAAATAGGTGCATCGGCCATCCTGATTGCGGTTTACATGTAGTTTCCTGCAATACTGGGATGGTCGTCAATTTCCGCCTCACAAACTACACATCTCACAAGTCAGAATGTTCTTTTTCTGATCGCCACACTTGAAGTAGGCTTCCGAAAAATATGAGGGGGGAAAAAACTACATCACCTAGACGAGTCGAACAAGTTTAAATGGTCTGCAGTTAGTAAAAGCCATAAAAAAAAGCTATTTACTGAGAACAATGACAATTTATGCACTTCCATTCTGAGGAAAACAAGATGATATAACCCCGTAGTGTTAAATAATTTATGCAGATGAATTCACTCCCTTCAGTGATAAGAAGAAACTTTTTCTTTCATGTGTTATTCTCCTCTGAATACTCACTCCTGACAAACTCTACCTGCAGTTTAGAAATCATGGTGTGTGTTGAGTGAGCGATAAGGCTCTGGCCTCGCATTCGGGAAGACGTATTTTGGAATCACCACTGGCCCATCCTTAATTCGGTTTCCATGACTCTAAAACCTCTGATTCGATTGTATTTAACTATGCAGTGCTGCAATGGTTGTATGAGCAAGCAAAAGATCAAAATCAACTCCAGGCGAATTCCTGGATTGTTCCTCCAAAAGCCCATGGCCGAATTACTAAGCGTTATTTGCCCTAGTTTGTCCCCCATCTAATGACCTTGACTTCGAAGTGACGCAAACTCAATAAATAAATTTACGTTCAGAGTATTAACTGTGATTGGTTAGTATTCAGGGTAGTATTTGGGAGGATACTGATTCAGGCCAAAATACGGGCATCTGAATCTCCGTTTTCCAGGGCTCTTCCATCATATAAGCCGAATGACGGGATGGGTCGTTAAAAGGTCATTGCCGTAAATCGCATGGGTTATGCGAGCAGCAGGGTTTTAATGGATCGTCCAAGAACAAAAATAACTTCAATTTTTTGCAGTACCACATGATTCCACCAGAACTTGTCACTGTCAATTGAAGATCATCTGCAGGAGACTCTTACTATTAAAAAAAAAAAAATCGGCCATGACCTTTTGAAGGAAGCATCCCGGCACTAAAATTAAGACCGTTTCTCAACAGACTCGTCAGTTTACCAAACAACCGTCTAGTGCCTCCGTAGAAAGGGTGTCTGACTAGGGTCTAAGTTGTCCCTCGAACAAGTCTTGCCTGGAATTATAAGAGACCCAAAAAACCACACTTCGCCTCTGGTGGAACTTTATTTCCAAATTGCGCATAAAATTCTAGGTTCCCTCTAAGCCCAAGAACTGTCGGATCAGGTGAGGTGGCTATGACAATGGTGGATTACGTGGCCGGCAAGAAACTTTGTTACTAGGTTGTTGAGAATAGACTAATGTATTATTAGTCAAATAAATTCAATTGTACTGTGCTGTCCGTAGCTGAATATGAGATTGTTGGCCCATCTTTGTAACATTTTCTTCCCAGTGCTATTAAGTAGTTGAAATTAGCGCACATCTTAACTAATTTTTCTCGCAGTTGGTTATTATACACGAGTTTTATAACATCATAATCTTTATCTTTTTCTTCGTATGGAATTAACCACAGTTAAATGTTCAGGACGTGCACAAGAGGAAAAAATCCAGAGTTTTAAATAATCAATAGAGTTAATGTGTCCTTCCATCGTAATGTAAATCGTATCTGGACTGAAATGAAAATGTGAAATATTTTTACGTTTACTCCCGAACCAATGAAAGGCACAAAATGTAAAAAATTGAAGTTTCCTTTCAGTTAGTCAGATATATTTTTTAAAAAATTCTGAAATGAATCCAACGATAGGTCTTTATTCAAAATTTGACTTAAGATTGATTTTAATGACATCGTTCCCGTGAAGAGTATCTAAATTTATTTCTGAAGATGAAAAACAGACTTCTAAGTACTTATCAATTATTTTCGTACTTGATGATTAATTAGAATGATAATTTTAAAACGCATTCCATAATGCTACAGAAAATTCCTCTTTAACTAATCAATTCACGATAAAACGAGTTAGTCCAGTCAAATAAGGATTCAGCCTCAGAATGAAAGATAACAAGCTGTAAATTTTCATAAGCCTTTGTTTTAACATTTTTTAAGTTGGCTCAAAAGTTTCATAGAATCTCGTGTACTCTAGTCAAGATATTCGATGTCAAAGGTCACAAACCGTTTTTTGTAAATATATCTAAATGTTATTTTGAGTTATTAGAAAAGTTCTGGAGCATAAAATTCTCTACAAATTTCGTTATCTACAACATTTCATAGATTTAACACTTCTTGAGATAGAGCGTGGAGAATGGGGAGCGCTTAGCAGCGTGGACGATAACGCTACTGCACTATAACTGTAGAATCCAGTACACAGTACGATTTATAAATATTTATTAATAATAATGTAATTATGAATGAACTGTAATTTTTTACTAATTAGTAAATTGTATTTATAGAAATTATATTATTTATAAATCATACATTCATTTAATACTATCTTAATATTAATAATAGGATATTTAAATGAAAAAGCCTAAATTTAATTATAATTTTATTTTCTTAAAGTTTATCGTAAATGTATTACAATTCAAGTTTTAATATATAGAGAATTTTGTTGTTGTTACTGTTGATATCAAGTATGAGGCTTAATATAATAAATTCATGTTCGTCATTGTATCCCTCTTCTTGTCACTCAACTTGAAATTCTAATTCATTATCATCGTGTCGTCATTCATTAAATTTGGTTCTTAAGCTTACAGGATTTCAGGTACAGTAAATATTCACTTCATTCATCCAGATAATTTGGATATAATGAAGCGTCGAGGCATGCTTGTCCATTACACTGACTATTTACTTAGTAGCACTGCATCCCTACTTTTCTGCACCGGCAAATAGAACCACAGCCTTCATGGCAGCTACCAGGTATATCGTATTAAATAATTCTTCTGGTGCTGGTGGCACCTAGTAATGTTGTTGTTGGTTCCAGGACTTCATTTTACAACATCCTCCCCCATTTCTGTGAATCTAAATCATTCCCTATTCAAGTTTGGATCTGATAGTAGACACGATTGGTGTGTTCTTTAGCTGCTGAACTTGGAAGTGGAAGAATTGATAACTAGACTTGTTTTGTTGAATTTCGCTGATTTGATAAATTGCGTATATCGAAAATCGTCTATGTTGAATTCTGATTTTGGAGCATTATACTTTGCTAAAAAGACACGTACTTTACTATCAAACAATGTTTCTAGAAGACAGTTATCTTGATGAAAAACTTGAGCTGGTTGATCCAAATAGGAATGTTTCTAGAATATTTTAATTATTAATAGGTTTCCTTTTTAAAAATTGCAGATGTTGTGTCACATCCACTACAGGCATGCAAAAAATAATATATGTTTCTTACAACAACGATATTTCTCAAAACTTTCAGTCGAATACATTTGTATCTCCATTGTGAATTTAAAAAAAAAAAATCTTTCTGATGTGATTGAGTACGTCCAATTAAAAGAATGAGCAGATCGATATCTTCTCCTATGATGTAGACAGTCTTTTGTATTTTCATTCTGTAATGGCTGTTTCGTACATCGGCATCATCTCTGGCTTGTTTTGTAGCGATATTAAATGTTTTCAATTTCTCAATAAGCATTTCAATAAAGTGTTTTTTTACCACGCGATTAGATAAAAAAATTTCTTGACTGAATGGCATCATCATTGTTTCATCCAAAAAAACTCCGTAGGACCTTGAAAGATTAAATTAAATTAAATTGCAATGGAGCTCACGCTCCGGTGGCAATTTCCCTAAACACCCATCTTCCCCCTTTTCTGCACCCACCTACATTTGCCGTTTACAATTTTTAAGTTTAAATTCTTTCAACGTTTTTCGAAAATTATTCATCATCTCTCTCGGTAACCCATTCCAATTCCTAAGACCCTTACCTAAAAAAGTGAATCTTCCCACACCCCTGTGCCTGAAATCGAATACCAGCTTGTAGTCATGGTCATCTTTTCCCTTCCATGCATTACTTTCTTTTCTTACATAAATATCTTTCCATGCCTCATCACCCTGTACGCTCCCATGACCCTCTTCACCCTCCTCCTGTCTGCCAATGAGTCCCATTTCAGCTCCATTATCATATCTGCACTGATTGCAATCTGCGATAATTTCCCGAAACAAATCTAGCAGCCCTTCTTTGCAACTTCTCTAACTCCTATATTTGATACTCAGAATGTTCAGCAGTTCTTTTTACATAAAACTTGAATCGCAATAATTTTTCGATAAACTGTTGAGAGAAAAAAATATAATTAAAATGCTTTTCAATTATTTCATTTAAATATCTTATTATTAAACAAATGTATGATTTATAAATAATATAATATTCATAAATATAATTTATTAATTAGTAAATAGTTACAGTTTCTTCAAAATTACATTATTATTAATAAATATTTAACTTTATAAATCTTACTCTGTACTGGATTCTACAACTAATAAATAGTACAGTAACTTTACCGTCCATGCGGCTTCGCGCTCCCCACTTTTCACGCTCTATCTCAAGAAATATTAAATCTATGAAATTTTATATGCAACTAAATTTGTAGAGAATTTATTGGTCTACAACTTTCCTAATAACTCAAAATAACATTTCGAGTAAAGGAAACGAGATATTAAAAAAAAAAAATCGTTCTTTATTACCTTTGTCCTTTAGTATCTTACTATCGTACACGAGATTCTATGAAACTTTTGAGTCAACTTATAAATTGACAAAACAAAGGTTTATGAAAATTTACAGCTTGTTACCATTCATTGCGAGGTTTGCCCCTTTTTTTCACCTCATTTGACTGTATTAAGTGAGAAAATAGAAAAAACGACTTCTTACTGTCTTGTTTTAAAATTTTCATGCATGCGTGTGCACGCTTCAGTCGTATGTTTACATAATTACACCAACAACAAAAGTTAATTCCCAAAAGGAGTAGACAGATTTGAACGTAAGGCAGTACGCGTACGTAACAGCGGTGTGTAAGTAGATGATGATGCGAGTGTCTTGGAGCTGGCATGTCAACATTTAAAGATTTTCATAGTACTATTTTATTCAGTTAGATACTGAGATGAGTCACAAATGTAAAGATAGTCTCTTTACTCTGTGGTATAACTATTCATGAGTAAATATCGTAGACGCTATACTATTTTTACATTATTCTTCCTCTTAATATTAACTAGCTCTTCAACTGACATCATTACAAGATTCGCCCAGGAGAAGTTCTTTCCAATTCCGTTTGGGTCCCTCAATGCATAGAGTTACGAGCCTGTACAAAACCACATGCCACTACTACTTATTGCTCTGTAATGCCGCGGCTTGTGGTATAGCAAGTACTCGATCCAAGAATTCTGTGACTCCCAAACACCGACGCAGCTCACAGTCTAGCAAGTTCTGCCAATATACTGTAAATGCACAATTGTTCGGGGCATTTGAGAAGCGAACTAGTTCTGACATTTAAAGCGCTAATTCCGCCTAAAAGGCGACCACTACCGGCTGCCTCCGCTGTTAAATCACGTACCAACGTGTGGGATACACATTTAAACTAGTAGATGAAAAATCTAAACATAGTTAGGGAAAACTGAAATCAGAGGGATTTAGTAGTGACATCACATATGGAGCACTAGAACAACCAGTGGCTGGCGCACGATAGGCCTCGTATTCGGGAGAACGCCAGTTCGAATCTGGGCCCGGGCATCCAGATTCGGGTTTTCCATGGTTTCCCCAAATCACTCCAGGCGAATGCCGTGATGGTTCCATCAAAAGCTCATGGCCGAATTCCTTCCTGTTCCTTGTCCCCAGTTCCATCCCGCCTCTAATGACCTCGACTTTTTTTTACTTATTGCTTTACGCCTCGTCGACGGCTAAGGTCATTATAGGCGGGATAGGACTGCGGACAAGGAACGGGAAGGAATTCGGCCATGGCCTTTTTGAAGGAAGCATACCGGCATTCGCCTGGAGTGATTTGGGGAAACCATGGAAAACCCAAATCTGGAAGCCCGGAAGGGGATTCGAACCCGCGTCTTCCCGAATGCGAGGCCTGACCGTTAACCGTTCACCCACCACTCTCGGTACCTCGACGTCGACGACGCATAAAACCATCAGTAAAAAAAAAAATCCGATAGACGTAAAACACTGTGACATATAGGATGCCACGTGGTGGACGCATTACGAGCCTTTCACGAAGTTTGATAGGGATCACGTTGTGGAAGTGCACAAGTATCGTACAACTTCCCTTAATAAAGGGCTTACAGATGTCACAGTGATCCGGTTTTGGAAACAAGCAGAATATGAGAGTACCCGCAAATATCGTGAAGCTTCCGATCACTCAGGACCCAGTGGCATAAGCACCAATGGTGCAGGTACCGGGCTCTGTACAACATACTGTATCTTCTCGTTTCTCGAAAGTCCCGAACAATTGTGCATTTATTGAATGTTGGCAGAACTTGCTATATTGTGCGCTGCGTCGGTGTTTGTGAGTAGCACAATTCTGGGATCGAATACTTGCTATACCATCAAGTGTCGACCACACGCATTGGCGAAATACAGGTACACCATCTCCTTCGTCGGCTGTCATTAATATCTTGGAATCTCATTATCCAAATAGCTGATGTGGAACACAGCCTGCAGTCTTATACACATTTGGTCCATCACTATATTTCTCAGCGGCGGGATATGCAGCGCTACGTCTGTTTGGTGAAACTCCTCCCATGCGAAGAGGGTAAATGTAGCTCCAAATGAGAAAGGCCGCATCATAACAGGCTGCATACTCCTATAAACCAAATTTACTAGGCTGCGGGCCTAACCCCCCTCCCTCCTCCCCCTTTTTCCAGACTTAGGAGGACAGCTGCAGAAACTGAAAGACGAAAACAGAAGGCACACCCCATTCGAATTTCGTTTCGCCTGGAGTGATTTTGAGAAACAATGCAAAACCAAAATCATGATGGCCACCCGCGTAATTGAACACAGGTACTCTCAAAATGTCAGGCGTTACTGCTCACCCATTAGCCTCTATAACAAGATGAATTACCCACATACACAGACAAGTGTCAGTGACTGACCAAGTTTGCAGTTAGCCTTATATACTATTCGCACCTCCACCCGCTTTAACAATTTACCAATCCGGTCTGTGATACACTGCATATATGAGAGACAGGCGAATTTTGTTGGCACAATAATATCATGGGATAAGGTATCACAGACCGGATTGGGAAATTGTTAAAGCGGGTGGAGGTGCGAATAGTATATAAGGCTAACTGCAAACTTGGTCAGTCACTAGACAAAGGTAAAAGACAAATTACACTCACACCAGCTTATGGGTGTTTACGAAATCCCCTGCAGTTGTGGCAGTGTTTATATCGGCGAGACAGGTTGCACTGTAGCGGAGAGACTTAAAGAACATATCCGCCACTACAAATATAACAACAGCGACAAATCCGCCGTAGTCCGCCATGCTATTAATACCGGCCATGAAGTAAAATTTCAAGAAACGAGGCTACTGTGGAGAGAAGACCAGTGGTGGCCCCGACGGGTGAAAGAGGCAGCAGAAATTTTAAAAAACACCAACAACATCAACGAAGATAGCGGCCTCTTACTCTGCGATGCTTGGCGCTCATTGCTATGTTAACATAAACAGTATCTCTGACGAAGGCTGGAGGATACCAGCCGAAAGCTTAGGTAATGAAACAAACAACGCGGAATAACCCGAAAGTCAATTAATCATGAACAAAGATGACCGTGGAAGTCTGAAGAATCATCTTCACTCCAGCTTTGTTTTAATACTACATTTCGTAATTATTCGTTCATAATATTCATTCTGAAACCTGAGCTGGCATGGCTGTTTTTATGCATAATTACTAAGTGGTTCTTTGGTATTATTACGTAATTGAACTTCACCCGAGCTTATTTTACTTGTCAGTTCATTGCCACAAAAACCAAGTTTTAACAAAACAACTTACCTGAAATGAAAGGATACCCTAAAAAACTGGTTTTAGTGTTGATAAAAAAATTACTCCAGTTTCGTAAAATTGTCCCATTCCTGGAACGTTCGAGTGCCCGGTTCTCCGCTCTCATTCTCAACTAATTGTTATTTAGTTTTATTACTAGCGTAAGCACGTAACCGTTTTTTACATATAGTTCCAGTTATTAGAGTCATTGTTATGACAGGTTGACCTGGTCTGACCGAACGCGGACTTGAGCTGTGTTTCACCCTAAGGGTGAATAAAATCTGTGACTTTAAAGAACACAGATATATTAATAGACGTATTAAACACGTACTGGGACGATGTTAACTGTTGACCTTGTTGAAATACAAACTGGACCCTAAAATTTCATTCCACAAAATTTGAAGAATTCCTGTTTGCATCGAAAGCATCACGTTGTTATTTTATTGAGACAGGGAATACATTCCTAATTTAACATTTGGTCATAGTTTCCGTAGCAGCAGGACAATTTATACAGATTTCACATTATTAAATAGCTGAACAATTCCGAGGAAATGAATTGTCAGAACACTTGATTCGGTAACATTTTTGGTCTGTTATACACTTTAAATAATCTAATGACTCACGTACAGAGAACGTGGGGAAAGACTACTAACGAAAGTGGTCAGTAGAATATGTAAAAACCAGATAAACTGTAACATATAAACATTGATGAAGCAGCAACTTTAGCGAACGTTTTAATTAAATTGAAATGTAGCCTATGCTGGAATGACATTTGGCATTCATGATTGTAGCTGAGACCATGAGAAATTTAACTTCTTCAAATGTTACTTTCACTAGCAACATGTTACTGAAAACTACTCGTAGTTCCACGTTTTTTCAGCCGAAATGTTTTTCCACATTTTTAAAAGGCTACCAAAAATAAAATTGATGACTGTATTATGGCAATTAATTTCATAGCAGTTGCGTATGTATTAAACTGTGCACATAATCTCTAATTTCTAATATTTTGATCGCTGTTAATTTGCGGCAACAATATCGTAAAGCTGCTTGTTGTGATTTAAATTGGTTAAATAAAGAAAGTTCTGTATTTTTTTTAAATAGGAAGAGGAAGAAAACATTTTATTTACGTGTTGTAAATACTAAATGCTTTAGCTGAAGGTAAAAATCAAATGAAGTAACGAATTTCACATCGCGTATACAAAGCCATTTCCTTGATGATTTAAACGTACATAAGAAGGTATTCTTAAAACCCATTTAATAGCTAACACGTGTATAAACTTTGACCAAATAATTTAGCCATGTTCTGTGTTTAAGTTTCTTAAAGTCAACACGTTTTTGAATAGTAGTTTCACGTTTATTCAGCTGTAAATTACTTCCATATTTTTTTTTTAGGAATGAAATGCTACGAGAAGCAAACTTAATGAATGTATCCTGGCAATTAATTTCATAGCAGTTACTTAACTATCAAATTGTGAACGTAACCTGTAATTACTGACAACTATGGTCGCTGTTAATTTGCGAATGACTGCTGGCTCGTGACGTCACCGTTCTCCAGCCAATAACTATCGCGGTGAGACGCAGTCTCCAGACAACGCATTTAATTCAAGAAGATTGTTTCACGTTATAAATATGGTTCTAAATATGGAAAAGTTCTTCGGGAAATTTTGTTTGAAATTCTGCCAATCGTATCGATTGAACGAGTAACAAGTTTTTCTTTCAGACATTTTTATAGTAAAACATTCATATATAGTTTAACATCTTCAAAAATTCTCTTCCATCGTGTTGTATATTTTCTCTGTGATTCAAATTTTAAAATTTTATCTCATAAGGTCCATGAATATTTTTTACGGATTATCTAAAGGCTTTTACTACTTAATAATTACTTTCAAAGAAGAGTACTTTTAATAAAGTCATAAAAAATCGCAATTCGTCACCAAAATACATTCAGAATACTTTGGAAATATTTAATAATGTGAACCGAAATCTTTGTTCATTTTATATAGGTTTAGACGATATGAAAATAAGTTGGAAATATGAGTTAAAGGGTGGTTTGAAGCTGAGAAAAGAGATAAGAAATGCTTTGGTTAATGCAAAAACCAAAGTGAAAATTAGATTATCCAGCAAAGAATGTTTCCTGTAGTAAAATGTTCGTCACTGAAAATGAACGAGCTTTTAATTACTCTGGGTTATATATTGTACTTTAGTATAAATACACGATCACTTCATTACTTATTTTTAAGTAGATTGCAAAGGGGACCACATCCATCCTTACTAAATGCAGGCAGAAATTGATTGCTGAGGCTATTGGCTCTTTTCGAACCATTCCGTTATTTGCATGGAAGTCTTCAGAATTACCGGGCAACATTTAATCCGTAACCTTCAAACACACACATACAAGATTATCACAACCGAAGTACTTAAGAATTGCATATGAACGTTCTTAATGGGTTAAAAGCTGAAAAATTCTTAATTCTGTTTGAATCCGATTTACATCTGTATGAAACTCTACAATCCACGAATTGTGAGAGGGTAGGATTTCTTTGCATCAAACGTAGTCTCTCCTCAATACATTCGAATTCAAATTCCTAACAGCAGAAATAATACATATAAGCACCATTACCACACCTTATTTCCATAACATTATCTCTCCTTTAAATGAATTCCAAATATGTCGGGGTATTTCCGTGCATTTAAATTAAAGTTCATGTTGCAAATTTTCATATAAATTCAACAGGAAATTACATCACTTGTCTACCAGACTGTCTTAACCCAGCTTCCATACGAATTCAGTGAATGCTTTGTAAGAGATTTGTCATGCGGCGGAATTTCGAAAGACTCTTCTCTTCACTTTTTCCTTACCGTTAATCAATACTTTGCTATAGTAGAACACTTCACAAGATTGTTAACGATCTGAACATTCGCTTATGACCCAAGAGAAAATATAATCGTTCCATACAGTGATATATCTTTATCTGGCAAGATTGATTCGTTAGGACAGAAATTTGTCATCAGATCATCAACTTTTTTTTTACGAAGTTGTAATTGGCGAAGGAACAACAGCGTAGTGGAAAAGAATTTTGGAGAGAGATGCCACTGTACACTGTACACTGTACACTGTACAGTGTACAGTGGAGAGATCGTCAAAGTCCTGTGCTGCAAAAAATGCTGTCATGAACTTTCGAACCAAGAGTGTGTCTGCTTCGGGTAACACGGCCTGTATCGAGTCCAGTGCACCAATAGTACTTAGCTTGTGGACGCCAGAGGTTTAAGAGAGGGTTCAGTGCTTAGTCCAGAAAGCAGCAACAGGTGAATTTGTTTTCACTGAATGCTACTACGACAACGGACGCAGGTAGTGGTTGAACTTAGTGCACAATATGGTAACAAGTATTGTAATAATCAACACTGAAACTATTCACAGAAGAAACCCTTAATCGCCCTGAGGTCATTCAAGATTTTTTCCTTCATAAAAGCTAGGTCATGTATAGTTTATTTGTGTTGTTTAATTGAAATTGTTAGCCTGGAAAATGAATGTGGACTTATTTTAATAAATGCTGAAAATTTAGTCGTATTTGGGGACACGTGAAATGTAATAGTGAGTTATAGAGTTTTTCATTTCTAATATCTATTTTCATTTATACCACCCTAATTTTAATAAGACATAAATTAATTATTAAATAATTCTTCATAAATTTAATATATCTGTAATTCTTAACTAGCCTCAGTGTTAGAAATATTAGGATCTTATTGATGAGAATGGTAATTACTTCCATGATTTCCAGAATGTATTTTCTGCTCTGCTAATGTTTTTACGAGACATGTCAGTCACTAAGGATGTAGTATGAGACTTTGAAATACACTTACTGGGATACCACCGTATCCCAATGCTTCTCCTCTTTTCAAAACTTAATTTGATTTGACAGTACCTGTAGTGTCTGTGTGTATTGAATCTTCTCTAAACCACGTAAAATAAAATAAAATAAATAAAAAATCTTGTGATCTTAGTGACTAAATTTAGAAATAGGTAACAGCATTTTGTTGGTGTTGGATATGACCAAATTTTATTTTAGTTTTGCTTACGTCTTTTACAACGCCCATTACAGATAAAATCGGTTAATATCTTAAACAAGACATTATTACGCTAGTACTGTTAATTGAATAAAGCTCTCTATGTCCCTATTGTTTCCTGTTCTTCTGTAACGTGTGTGATTCGCTTATGGTTTCTATTTAGAAATAGGTAACAGCATTTTGTTGGTGTTGGACATGACCAAATTTTATTTTAGTTTTGCTTACGTCTTTTACAACGCCCATTACAGATAAAATCGGTTAATATCTTAAACAAGACATTATTACGCTAGTACTGTTAATTGAATAAAGCTCTCTATGTCCCTATTGTTTCCTGTTCTTCTGTAACGTGTGTGATTCGCTTATGGTTTCTCAACACATTCTCCTCTGCATGCACGTACATTATTTTTCGTTATCGTCTTCATTGTCCAATTTGATGTACAGTAATTATGTATTTAAAACGATTCCACATCACTTCAAAAGTGCCTTCTGTTATTTCAAATAAATCACACTAATCCTTCAGGTACAATGTAAAAAAAATCATAGTTGTACATTAATTTTTTTCTTGTTGCTAGGTTCAACTAGTTTGCTACTACATCAAAGCATTGGACAGAATGCTAAGAGAACAAAGAAAAGTGCATTTACTTGAAGGTTGCGATACTTGGATATATTTACTATAGTGATTGGCTTTGATGATGATTTGTGAATTAATAGTAAGTAAATAATAAATCTTATGTAAATATAACAAGTTTCTCGATATACCTGATTAGATTTTTAAGCTGACGCTATCTTAAAAATGGAAACTTTCAGAATGAAGGCTTCAATGTGTATGTCGTCAATGTGTATTCTTTTTAATTGATATTTTTCTGAACCGAAATGAAATATATTCGTTACGCAAGAAAATACATGTTAATGTGCGATACGGAGAAAGTCATATGCTGGTTAAATTAGGATTCTTCATTTTATTAAAAGTATTCCGAATTTCCTCTTTCTGGTCACATATTACATCGATGCCAGTAAATATCTGGAAAATCATTACCCGATTGCTGTGTACTGTGAAACAGAATTCACAGGTTCAGCTATCGAGACTGGAATAAATTAATATCAGTCATAATAATTTCGACATGTTGGTCGCTCACCGCCGAACACAAAGAGCGCAACCCCCTCCCTTTTTTTAAAAAAAAAAAAGAGTGGGTGATGGAGGGGGCAGTCGGAATCGTTTAATTAGCGGAGAGCCCTCAAGCGTATATCCCTGCATTGTTTGGTCACCCTGGGTAGAACACGCTGTAATACTGCTGCTCACTCATCAGACTCGCAACAATCACGTTTATTTTTGAACCAGGATATATTTCATAATAACGTGTTACAGTATTTCCGTTGTAATAGTTCGCTGAAACGCTTTAGCAAGAAACGTATCTTGTTGAGATTCGATTAGCCTATCCGAGACTTATACGAGGTGCATTCAAATTATAAGGCCTCCAATTTTTGTTTGGGCACACTGGAAGGAAATAGAAATATGTGCATTGTTTTAAAATGAGCATGCACTCGTTGTGCATACGTGAAAGAGATGGCAGCACTATACGATAGATGAAACACTAGCGGCAGCGTCAAGAATGAGATTTGTGGTAGATACTTAAAATGACAACGTTTTCCTTATTTGAACAGCGTGCAATCATTCGTTTTTCTGAATTTGCATGGTGTGACACCAATTGAAATTCATCGACAGTTGGAGACATGTGGTGATAGAGTTATTGAGGTGTCGAAAGTGCGTTCTTGGGTGCGACAGTTTAATGAAGGCAGAACATCGTGTGACAACAAACCAAAACAACCTCGGCCTCGCACAAGACGATCTGACGATATGATCGAGCAAGTGGAGAGACTTGCTTTGGGGGATCGCCGAATGTCTGTTGATTGCCTCCAGTGTTAGCATTTACATGGGTTCTGTGCACACAATCCTGCATGACGACCTGAAAATGCGAAAAGTGTCCTCCAGGTGGGTGCCACGATTGCCGACGGACGACCACAAGCCTGCTCGTGTGGCATGTTGCCAAGCAATGTTGACGCGCAACGATTGTGACAATGGATGAGACGTGGATGCCATTTTTCAATCCACAAATAAAGTTCCAGTTAGCTCAATTTAAGCACACAGATTCACTGCCACCAAAAAATTGGGGGTAACCACCAGTGCTGAAAAAAAAATGATGTTGGCCATGTTCTGGGGCAGCGAGGGCGTAATCCTTACCCATTGAGTTCCGAACGACAGTACGGTGACAGGTGCATCCTACAAAAATGTTTTGAAGAACAAGTTCCTTCTTGCACTGCAACATAAACGTCCGGGAAAGGCTCTTAATTGGAACTGAGATATTTCTATTTAATTCTTTGGTCCAGTATTGTCGCAACGATCAATGAAGGCTGTCTTTTTATAAAAAAGAATTTGATGTTCAAAGACTCGTGCAGCGAGTTTTTCACGTGTGTCATCATCTAATCTTCGCTTTCGGATCGAACTTGCAGTTTGCGGGTTAGTAGTAACATGAAAGGTATGCGTCATCAAATTATAAATCAAGTATATCAAAACGTCTCTGAGGTTCTTTATAACATCAATTCACTTGAAAGAAAAGTATAATTCTTACCATATTCAACACTATACAATTTGACCTCATTCGTTTGCTCTAAAATCGTTTGTGACATCAATTATGTGCTGCCCTTCCTCACATCGACAACTTAGACCAAAGAATATTTTGGCAAACCGCATTGTTTTTGACATTCTGTCAATTTTCCAGCTGATTGCTCGTTATGGTTGAAATGGACTACGATTTTTCAGCATTTTTTAAATAAGCCTTTGGTTTCATCGTCTGAAAATAGTGCGTGTTTTATCACCAACTGAAGCGTGTGAGCCACCCTACCTATAGATTCATATTGACAACATGGAGCACTGTTTGATGCATTGTCACCTAGGACCTGAAAAGTCTTGCCGTTTAAGCTCCATTCATTCACCATCTCTGTAAAGTTTTGTGCAATGTATTTACTGGTATTATCCTGTTCTAGCACACATGCACCCAATATAACTTTTAGGCGTTGATGATTTACGATCAATTGAGCTGTAAAGCTTAAAAGTTGGTGCAGATATCGGTGGTAGAACTCGCCCCTTCGCTTTTTGCCATTAACATCTTTATTTTAGATTTTTTTAGTCTTTTATGTTTGTGGCATCAATGATGTTCTAAAATATTTTTCATATTTCATCCGATATTTGCGAACTGCGTGAGGATCAGTGAAATTGAGTCGCCGCAATGCTTCGCCTTCCACCAAAGCATAAGACAGGACGTCCACAATCATTACGTCCATTATTGTCTCATCAATCCTTTTTGGAATTTCAGGATGATAAATCTGTTGAAAAGTTTAGATTTAGATGTCAAACTCGAGATCGTTGACTGGACAACATTCGGTTGGTCAGTACTCAACACTTCTAGTGACTTTTATAAACCCATTCGCTTTAATTTAGGTTCATTTAAATAATTTTTCATTTCGTCTATTGCTGACTGTTGTCTCAACACCTGCTCTGAAACTCAAATGCAATGTATGTTTGTTGAGTTCGTTGCTTACCAATGGATATGATGTATTACAAATTTTGCTGACATCTTCAGACGAACCGGTATGGATTTTTTCGAAAAACTACCAAACCTGATTTTTTTTTCTTTTTGTGATATTTTTACCCGAAAGAAAATAGTGTAAGATAAATAAACCATACCACACAGATCAAATAAAAAAACCTCTGTAATAAAGCAGGCATATGGCATTCATTCTAAATTAGGAAAATTAATTCAAATAAATATGAATTCCAACTAGAAAAGAAAATTTACACGAACTACCAGTCCGAATTTACTAGGCACCTCGCGCAGTATGCGGCAAAGGGGTGGAGGTGACAATTCGTACTAATAATACGCGCTTTCTCAAGGTTAAAATCAAGTTACTGAAAGTCACACACGGTCAAATCACAGCAGGTAGTTGTCTGGGTAGTTAAAATTAAAATACGGGTACAAAGTGTAATCCAACAACAATTACCTAAAAGTGTATGTAAGTAATGTGTGAATCAAACATAACCTCTTTTTACTTTTACATAATAATCATCAAAAAATAAATCCTAGGTAATTGTTTCGGCACGGCCAAAGTTTTGGCCCATTTTTGGCCGAAACCGAATCTGTAGCCGAAACTAGATTTTTTGTCCGAAACCGAATTTTCGGTCGCACACTACCTCGACCACTATATCATACTCTAGATGTGAATAGCAGTTCTCAAGCATTTGCGATAAAATTAATTGGGATCGTTTCTTAAAAACTTACGTACAGAAGCCCATCTTTCGTGGATGGGAATGTCTATGGTCCTAAACCTACGATACATGCTTGTGGATTCTTCAGAGCGACAGTTGAAACACCGTGAACAGGCACCTTGCTCGATCAAACTGGAATGATGCGGTATCGCAGTACCGAAGTTTAATAATCACATATTTTAAAAATTCACATGTGAGTTTTCATTCAAATATTCCTATGTTTGAAAATACTGATACTTAAATTTTAATTACTTTTAAAATAAAATAGATTACGTTTTCAATAATAGTAGGACAAAAGAAATTTTCAAGTGTTTTTTTTTTAACTTTTTACCATACGGTATTAAAAACGATTTCATAAATCGGGTATTGTAGCTAAGAGCTTCGAAAGTAAGTACTGGTTAGACATCAAAAGAAATAGCTATCTGTGAATACGCTTAGGAAAATTAGAAGCTATCGAACCTGGAATATGGACGTCGTTAAGGGGTTCTTTTAAGCTCCGTCTTGTAATTACGCCACATTAAACTAATGGAACGTGCACATTGATAGCAAGACGTTCATTACACTGCAGTTACGAGGTCGCAATGAAACCGCAGAGATGGCTGCCCTCATCCCTCCAATAAACGGTTTCTGCTTCAGTTTTACAACCACTTACTATTTAATACTTTTAATTTGACCTCTGAATTTAAAGATTCTCGAAAGAATTATGAAGAACTAAATCGTGATAAAAACGAATTACAATGATATAATATATTTAGTAAATTCCAAGAATTATATATCTGGGTACTTATTTATCCAAAAACTAGTAGGTATTGAACATTTTTCCCGCTGCTTGGGCAGGGCAGAGCTTGATGTGTATAGTAAAGCGTTTGCCTTTTGTTTTCTTATGGAAACAAAACATAAGTATTTATACTGTATGATCTTTGTAACCTATACCGTAAATTATATTTCACAATTTCGGCACGGTTATTGGAGTGTTAATCTTATTGTAATTATTTGATGAATTTTTTCTATGTATTCTAACGTAGCACTTTTAAGTAATCGGAATAAATAAGAACTGAAGTTCCGTAGTTAAAAAAACGTCAACAGGTTTCTATACGTCGAACGCTTATTTGTGTTGTATTCGGGAGGACGGCGGGTCGAATTCCCATCCTGGCATCCAGATTTTGGTTTTCCATAGTTTCCCCAAATCACTTCAGGTAAATGCCGGGATGCTTCCTTCAAAACGTCATGACCGGATTCCTTCCCGTTCCTTGTTCCCAGTTCCATCCCGCCTCTAATGAGTCGACGAGGCGTAAAGCCATTAGTAACAAAAATTGTGTTGTAACCTGATCTTTGGTGGTATTAAAGGTTCATCTAAAATGAAGTGTAATCTGTAGCGCCTATGTGTTTGTTCTTGGTACGAAAGAATGATCGTTTGCTGCTCCGAATCTATAGTTATAGGTAGGGTCGAGCCCGAAGTCATATCTAGGGTTCGGATCTTTATGACCAAAAAAGTAGAGAAATATGCATGCAAATATGACCTTAAAAACGGGTAAATATGATCTAGAAATACATATGACCAAACATTTAAATTTACCATACATAAAAACATGCTCAATTGTACATCATTTATTTTATCTAGAACTGTCGTTTTTCTTTAGATAGCACTCACTGTACAATTGGGAAGTTAAATTTTAAATCGCTTTGTTGAAGTCACTTTAATTTCACATAATTTACAGAAAAGAACGCTTTCATCTGTACTAAAATTAGCATTTTCAAATTCCATTACGTAACTCGGTAACGTCCAAAATTTTGTTTTTGGCATGGCGGTACTCACTGATCCACTGCAGATATAACACTGAGGATTATTTTCAAAAGTATTGGCGACAATGAGAAATTCATTGACGAAGCTTGACACAAGCATGCTGCTGCTGCAGTGTCGAGATTAAATGGTGGGTGGAACATTAACGTTTAGAGCTCAGATGCGTCGCCCGGGCACCGAAGAACGTCTATCGCTGTACCGTTCCAGGCTGCGGTAACGCGGGAGAAGAGGATGACGACTCTCCTCGGACTGGATAACAAGAAGAGACCACCGCTCGCCCGGGCTCAGTGCTTCCGTTGTCAGGGTCACGGTCACCTGGCTCGCGACTGCACTGGACTGGAGCGCTGCGTGAGGTGTGCGGGCAGTCATAACATGGCAGGCTGCAATACCCCGCAATGCGGGATTACAAAATACTGCAACTGCAACGCTAACCAGCCATTTTGCTACAGTGGCTGTCCGGCGAAGAAAGATCTGCGCACCGACAAACAAGCGACAAGTACCGACAAGACGGCTTCCTTATAGTCAAAGCGACAACTCTTTTGACGTAGACCTGCAGCCACCGGGAAAGAGCACACGAAGCAGTCTGTATTCAACCAACCGCGCCCTCAGGATGGCGCCTCAGACTGCAATCACCCTGTCTCTGACAAAAACGGAGTCATCATGCAGCTGCTACAACAACAATCGTTGCTACTGACGCAAGTCATGGCACATTATGCCGAACCACCGGTAATGACACGCCAAAAGAAGACACAGAGAGAATTGTGACAAGCAACAATGATCTGGAAGGAGAAGCGACTTATGTTGCAAAGAACTTCCCCACACTCTGGGGGCAATGCTGTCCCAGAAGTTTTGTGTCTGGTGAACGTTTAGAGAAGTAGTGGTCCCAACCGCCCAGGCCTCATGGTGAGAGACAGGGGTTTCGTCCATACTGAAGCACTTTTCTTTTTTAATTTAGTTGACTTTTTTAAAAAAATTCAAGAGATTTATTATATCAGTTTGCAGGCTCAATGAGTTTATATAACTCTTAGAGGTTGTCAAAGTACTTTATCATTATTTATTAACAAACTTGAAATCCTTCGTTGTAATCTATTGGTAAAAGAATTTCGTCAGTTTCCTGAATTATAGTCCATAAAAGATAATAAAACTACAAAGGATACTGACAGATTCAACTAACTTAAATTGTACATCTAAAAACGATTTGAAGATATTTTGAAACTGAAGCTGTATGCCACGTCGACGTGAGGTCATTAGAGGTGGTAGAGACCTGGGGGGAAAGGAACGGTAATCAGCTCGGCTATGGCCTTTTGAAGAAAGAATCCAAGCGTTCGCCTAGAATGATCTGGGGAAAACATAGAAACCTCTTATTTGGATGGCCGGACGGGGATTCGAACCCGCGTCCTCCCGGATGCGAGGCCTGAACGCTAGTGCTTACTCGCCACGTTTGGTCATCGCGGTAGGATGCATCAATGTGATAAGAAAAATGAAAACGAGTTTATAAAAGCGGTTTGGTAAACCTGAGGAGACGTTACAGCCTTCACAGCACTATGGTTGTCAATAGAACATGTTTATTCCTTCCGACAATTGTATTCGTGAACCATCAACTTCGGAAAGAAGAAAGAGTGACCCCGGAGCACAGTAACTCACAATTGGTTGATCTTAATCTGTGAGTAGGTAAACCATGTATAAACAAATAGTAGTTCGTGTTTATTGACCGAAAGTTTAATTAATTCCTATTAAATGATTTTACTGAAAGTAATCTTCACACGATTTTAAAATTACCAAAATATATATCGAATGATCTTTTATGTTTACCTTATGTGCAATATGTCTTAAGCCTCAATAACAGTGCATTATAAAGATTTATCTGACTTTACTGTAGATTGGTCGGATCTCAGGAAAATTCGAAATGTGAAACTTCAGGGAACAAATGTTAATCATCTCCCACTGCAAAAAAATATAATATATCCATAAAATTTATTAAATAAAGCATGTTTATAAAGTAAATTTATTTATCATTCAAATATAGGATAATTTGCAGATTAATATATGATGGAGGATAAGAATTTCTTGGACTGTTACCATATACCTGACTCTGTCACCACTGACATCAATTTCGTGGATGCGATTAATCTCGAAAACACAGGGACAACTTCTTTCCATCGCATCTGACTTTAACTGATTAATTGTCGTTTCTTACTAGTGAGTATTTGTTAGTAATAGTTAAGTTCAATTTATTTAAGAATAAAAACAATGGTACTTATATCTGCATTACCCAAAATGATTATTTTTTTTTTTTTTTTTTAATGGTATTCGGCAACGGAGGCCATACAGCCAGCTCAATGTGTATTTTTTTCCAATGTATGGACGCCACAGGATGGACAGGACATTCACACAGACACACAACACTTAACATCCATGCCCGCGGCCGGATTCGAACCGGCGGCCTTCGGTACGTGGAGCTAGCACTCTAGCCCCTACGCTACCGAGGCCGGCAAACCCAAAATCATTGTAATCTGGATATGTGTTACATTTACTACATCGAGACAAATGTATTGAAAATTTAACATATCTTTCCTTCTTCCTCACTATAACAGTTTTGTTTGTTCAAAAACAGTAATCTAAATTCCCTGTCCTACGATATCATTTCTTCCCAAAATAAAACTGATCAATGGGTATCATTTTCTCCTTCTGCTGCATGCTGTTGTTTACGCAGAGAATAATATGCACTTACACATAATATGTACTGACTAAGAGGAGGTAATGAATGTAAAAATTATATATACGCCAAACACAGATATCCTCTCTGTTGTTACTTTTTACCCACATGTTCTAATTGATCTGCCCTTTTTTTGCCAGACGTTCCAAATTACATATTCTGATTGCTAACCCTTTTTTGATTTACTTTCGTCTCGTCTTCTTAAATATCTCCACACCATTCTAGACTCATCTGTACTGTTCTGTGAATGACGTTCTAATTTATCTTCGTCCTGTCCTGCATGATCCGTCCTTGACACTCTACAACTTCTTCCCACATTCACTTCTAAGCTTTATGGTTCTGTTTTGTGAATATTTTTGATGTCCCACACTTTTGCCTAGGAGAATACATTTCCATCAACAGCAGAGTAGTATGTATTCTCTTAAGAAAGGATAGTGTATTTCCTGTTGGATGTCTTTTGTCATCTCTTTATTCTGTTACAAAATGTATAGCCCCAAAGTTTCGATTTGCCGCGCATTTCACTTCAGTCGTTGATGGGCCTACAGTTTAAAACATATGCCAAACCATGGAATGTCCTGGCGTAGCTGATATGGACAGACACAATTCTTAAAATTTCGTGGCCCTACCGGAATTTGAACCCGGTACATGACTCCAAAATTCTGAAAGCAAGAGCCTTAACACCTGAGTTACCAGACCACTACCAGAGTTAGCAAAACATCCTTAGAAGATTTAAGCATGTATTGAAGCCGATGGCCAACATTTCCAGCACGTGCTATAACGTAAGAAATCAACGCAAGCATGATGTGTTACTGAGCTCGGGCGACGCGTCATTTGACTTACCGGCAAGCGAGGGGGCGCTGGCCCAGGCGATTTTTGCCGTGCGCGCGGATGCGTCATAAATGAAACGCCCTGTATTTATGAGGCATTACGTAAGAAAGTTCTATAACAAATACACACTAACGAAGAGTTTTAAATCTGTGCAGGAAAACCAAAATATAAGTGGACTAACAAATCTATCGACAGAATTTTTCCTTGAAATTGCATACAAAAAGATATATTACATATTGATACGTTGAGTTAACAAAAACAGTTACAGAGAGCCTAGCGGAGGTACTAACCGATAGTTTGACACACCGATCTTTATCGAAACTATGTTTGGACCGCAGGAATCCTTTCAAATTTCGAAAATGAATTTTTGCTCTGCTACAAGTTCTTTATTTAATACTGTTTATTAAAGGGGAAAAAATTGAGCAGAAATGAGTGAAGACGTTTCCTTGTGCCACCCTTGTCGAAGACCTCCCCGCGGCTGTACGTAACACGGTTAGATCGACAGCCACGTAACACCTGTTTCACGCCCGATGAGGCTTCCTCCAGTAATTAGCAGCACTTTGCTGGTTCTAATTAAGTCGCTGACTTCGCCAACTGACTTGCAGTATACGGCTTGTGCAGATAGGTTGGCTTTCGGGACAGATTTCATAACATCGGTCCATTATCAGGATTTGGAATTTGGATTTTCAATGATATATCGCTAACTTAGTTTTCATAAAATTGAAATGTAGCCGGATGGATGCTATTTGAAAACTTACTGGTAAAATTGTAGAAGCTCTTGTCAAGGTTCTCGCTGGATGTCCATTCAAATAATACTGATAGCAATTAAATTAATTATTCATCCATTAACAGGTTTTTGTAGTCCGGTAATTTTACCGTACACCAAATAATGATAATTAAGACAGCTTCGGAATAGATTTTGGAGTCGTAATCACCATTCTTCTCACTTCAGTTGAAATCTGCAATAACAAATATACATGGATAAGAATTAAACATCGTCCAAAGATACGAAAGCACATTACAAAACATTTCGATTAAACTCACAAACAGTTATCAAAACTGTTAAGAAATACTGACGACGACTGTTTCTGCTCACCCTTGATCAAGCTTAAATAAGCGCCATAGAAACATCCAGAACTCAACAAAGAGTGCCGACAGATGTTTCTAGAGCGATAACAATCCCACTGACAATCAAAATCATACGAAAACAATAAGAACTATTGGAAACTCACAATCATTAGGAAACACTTTAAAAAGGAAATTAAAGCTATTTTCAGGCATTCGAACATAAAATAGGTAACATACAACACTCCAAATAGCCGAAAATCGTCCTCAAATCACCGTGGCATATACAAAATTTATAATTACAAACATTCAATTAATATTTTACACGCCAAATTGATTCTTTTTATTATATATCATTTACAAAGTATCCTCCCATAAAAGTAATATTCACTCGCGTGAAAAATTGTACAAATTAATAATTAATCATCTTTTATCTTTCTGTACTAAGATTAAAACTCATAAACGATTGGGTCTGAGGGCTGTTACACTCTCCTCGGGACTTAAAGCAAAGTGTCTAGACAACACGTGTTCAGTTGCAAATACTCAGCAGCAATGATGGTCAATGTTTCATATGGCTGAATTCTCGTCGTCAGTTGGAGACAGCGCACATGATGATCATGGTTTTATAGTCAAAACACTTCGTTCTCAGAGGGCAAGAGGAAGTAGGGAAGCCACTTGTTATTTGGAGGAGATAGAAGAATATCTTTGAGATCATGCCCTCTGCCCATATGTTAGTTCAGAAGAGCAAATTGCTCTCTTTTACAGTTTTACATCAATTTTACATTACCGCAAGCAATAGCAGTCGTAAGGGAATCATTATGTTTTAATTTGTTACGGGGCATAAATAATTTCCTGGGGAGAACATCCATGACTGCTACATGAAACTTCGGTCCACTTGCTGCAGTGGGCTGAGAGAGAATTCTGTCTCTATGTATTCTAGTGTAGCTAACTGAACTTTAAGTCATCATTACTCAATACTTTTACATTTGCCGATTTACAAAAAATAGTGGAAATATTGAATTATAATAATAATATGTAGTTAAATTGCAATGGAGCGCTCGCTCCGGTGGCAATTTCCCTAAACACCCATCTTCCCCCTTTTCTGAACCCACCTACATTTGCCGTTTACAAATTTTAACTTTAAATTCTTTCAACGTTTTTGGAAAATTATTCATCATCTCTCTCGGTAACCCATTCCAATCCCTAACACCCATACCTAAAAAAGAGAATCTTCCCACACCCTTGTGCCTGAAATCGAGTGCCAGCTTGTGGTCATGGTCGTCTTTTCCCTCCCATGCATTACTTTTAATTCTTACGCCAATATCTTTCCATGCCTCATCACCAATATACGCCCTGTACACTACCATGACCCTCTTCACCCTCCGCCACAACAACGTAACAGATCAAGAACGTAGAAGTTCTGTTTAAGTTACTTTTCCACACAAGTAGCAACTTTATTTTTTATTTTTTCGTACTATAGTAGTTATGATTTCAGTTCAAAAACAAATATGAGACAGAGTAAGGCTAAAGTGAGGTCAAAGACAATGCTATTCACATATAAATGTTGGTACTTACGTTTATTTGCTTGAAATAAATCAGTCAACTAACACAAATTATGGAAATCAGGTACCATAAACTTTCAAATGATACTAATTGTGCTACCTTGTTTAATTTCCAGAAACGTAACAAATTAAAGGAATTAATTTTCAGATACGGCTGCGTAAATAATGTAAGCGATAGTATGAATTTTGATAGTAAAATCAATGACAACAATATATTAATTCAGCGTACATTATAATCTGATTGGGAACACACAATTATTTTTAAGAAATTAAACAATGCATTATCACAGATATAATCTAACTCTCTTTGTGAGGAGCGCTGTAGTCAGTAGTGAATCAAGTGTTTTTAATCGGAGGGGCAGAAAAATGTGAAAAATAATTCTACTGTATTATCAGTTAACTAACGAGAAAATTTTGTACCAAGTTTCATCAAAATCGCTCCTGTCTTCGAAGAAAAACTGATATATGTAGGTGTATTTTTTTAAAATAAATTGTAAACAGAGAATAATAACAGAATTAAAAAAATTTCACGCGCGCACAAACTGCTGCTAGCGGGGATCTAACCCGCTGCCCCCGTCAGGGAATACGACGATTCCATCCACGCAGCCACTTTGACAACTCTCGTTTAGTGACTTTGACCAATTACTACGAACGGCATTTCGGTGAAATGCTTGAGGTGTCATTCTATTCCCATGTCCGAAACCTAAGACATATCCTTGCGAGGAAACAAAAATGAATTTCATTTCCTTTTACGGAATTATCCGTTTGTCTGGAATGACAAGTATTTTACCTTCTGTTCCTAACAGCTTTCAAACTCCTTACCAGATTTAAAATCCGCTATGCCATCAGTGTGATTGAATATCAACCAATCATTCATCCATCCAAACCTTCGACTTTGCCTCTACTTCACACGAGCTTTATTTAGCGTTACTTATAGTGCGATAGCTTTTTTTTAATTTTTATTTTTTCTGCCCGCAAACTTTGTTCTGCCTATTTGAATATTAATAGTTGATGTAATGGTGTGTTTAATGTTTTCCATGTATCATAATGTGCTATATTTCCGAAATCGGAAGAAGTAAATAACCAAAGGTACATAGTGAAAAACAGTACTAACAGAATCCGGAGGGTGGAGTGTTTATTAGTGTTCTAGCATTGTCTTTGGTGGTTATCAAGTAAAGAAGTGTTCATTTGAATTGCACAGCAATATGTGGTACCTATCTGTTCGCGGTACGAATGATTTATCGTTTGTTGCTTGCTTCCCGGTTATGTATAATCATAAGATGTACATTAGATTTTAAGCTAGATCCTAAGATTTCAAACTGAGAAAACACCATCCAAGATGGGTCGGCATCTGGAAAAAGGGATAGACAGACGCTGCCCATTAATAGCTTTGTAATGGTACAGATTTGATTTAAACGACAAATTAATTTTACGAGGAATCTCACTTTCGTGGAAATATTAATAGTTTAAATCCGTGACCATTTTTTTTCGTATCGTCACGGGTCTAAAATAGTTCCAGTTTTTAGGATCAAAGATTACGGCAGTTTGACTTGATCTGACCAAATACCTGAAGGTGAATAAAATATCTTGAGCTTGAACTCAGAAAGTATTAATAGACGTATTAAAAACGGACAGGAACGATCGCGTTATCGTACAATTGTTTCAAAGGTAGTAAACTCTAACTTGCTGAAATACAAAGTTGACCCTAAAACTGCTATTTTTTCTTTTATTGAGGCTGGGAAAACATTCATAATGTAATCTCTAGTCATAGTGGCTGTAATGGCCAGAGAACTTAATACATATCATTAAATAGTTGAGCAACTCCAAATAAATGAACAAACTTGATGTCCACTTTAAAGAACCTAATAACTCACGTACAGTGAACATGAACAAAGACTATTAACAAAAGTGTTCGGAAAAATATGTAAAAAACAAATGAACTGTAATGTGTAAACTGTGGTCAAGCAGAAACATTAGCGAAAGCTTTAATTAAATTGAAATTTAGCCTAAACCGGAATGATAATTGGCATTCGAGGTTCAGCAGATGCCACGAGTAATTTAAGTTTTTTACGTTATCGATATGTTACTGAAAAGTACTCGTTGTTCCATTTTTATCAGATATAAAGTTTTTCCATATTTTTTTAAGAATAAAATGCTACGAAAAGGTAACTTAATTAATGTATTCTGGCTATTAATTTCATATCAATTGCTTAGCTATTAAATTGTGAACATATCCTCGAATTTCTTCTAATAATATCTCTGGTCGCTATTAATTTGCGAGCGAAGGCTGACACGCGACGTCACCGTTTTCCAGCCAATAGCTATCGAGGTGAGGGAGTGAGCTTAGGAAATTATATGGTAGAAGTTTACAACTAACGTGATTATGATAGAATACTGAATGTTTGGTGCATCCAGCAATTCAGAAAGTGTTTCGAAACAGTGGCCAGATGCTTTCACATGTTAGATGCCGCCCCTACGTATCAATGCGATTATTCAGGACTGGTTTAAATGCCAGTCGAAAATGACGGGCATCAGCTATGGTGATAGTAGGAATTTGTTCTGGAAAAGTTTCTAAGGTTAAGCGATAAATTTTTATCTTTTTATTGATATTTTTCGTATTGTTAGTAAACTTTTTCTGATTAGATTTTCGGGGTATTTGGTCAGAATGTTTTTAAATAATTCCATTTGATTTTATTTTACAAATTTATTTATTTTGTTATGAAAATGTTTCTGAGCAAAGTGTAATTTCAATAACGAATAACTATCATTTATTTGATTGATATATTTCTTGAACACTATAAAAAAAAATTAAAAAAATGGTTTCTTATTTAAAACATTCTTAGGTTATGTTGTTACCTGGTTTCAGTAACTGCTGCAGAGAATGCAGAGTAAACATTTAATTTAAATAAATGTAACATTATATTTTTTTATCTCTGCCTTGCACTATAACCATAATCTCTGGGCTAAACAACAGTCGATTACCTTTCAGCTGGCATCGCAATTACACATTCTTTTAACAAGAAAAGTACAAATAAAATCAAATTAAATTATTTATTTGAAATTTACAATTCCTTCTAGCAGTATAAACGCAACTAAACTCAAAAGAGTTATTTATTTGAATTTTAATGATTATGCAAGCAGCGCTCTGGTGGCATTCTGTGTAACTAACACTTCGGGAATTATCGAGACTCGCCGAAATTTGCCGACCTATCGAGGTGAGTAGTCTCCAGGATTATGTGCTCCGTTACAAACTTTCCAGCTAGACGTCAAAACGTGAATACAGATTCCAGTCCCTGATGTTATTATAACTTATAAATACGCCTGCTGTTTCAGTACATGCACTAATGTCCTATCATTAGGACTAACCGCGCACCAGCACAGCCCAGATCGCTACAGACCAGCAAGTACTTTTGATTCAGCGTGGTGACCCAGTTTTCGTGTCTCAATCAAAACGCGACGTCAGTCCTGAATACAGGTCGCCAACACAAAGAGGCGGAGAGAGAGTGGAGAGGGTCGTTCCGCGCGATATATGGCCGGTGCTGACGTGAGAGAAATCGCACAGCTGCACCTCCATTTCCCGTGGCTGACCGGACCGCGCGCAGACACCCGGCGTGACCTCGGCCAGCTCCCTACTGGGCTTCCCTCTCCATTCCACTTTTTTTTGCCACTTTTCCTGTGCCGGCGCTACATCTCGGCGGCTGTGAATGTTTGATGGCGCAAACAGTGGCCGCAGCAGCAGCAGTTGGCGCCGGAGATGTGAATTCCCTTCCACTTGGTGTCTTATCAATAGTTGAGGCGGGGCTGGGTTGTCCGCTGGCTTGCTGTTGCGGGGCCTGGCGCTGGGGAGCTATTTGTTTGCTTGTTTCCCTCAGTCTTTATATTAAACTTGCAGTCTGCGTCCGTTTTGCGCATCAGGTTGTAACAGCCCTCTTACCCAGCCCTTTTACGAAACTTTATTTCAAGAATTATGTAGGGGAGTTGGCACAGGTATTCACATTTTGATTTTTACAGCTGATTTTGTGAACAGCGTCCCAATTTTTAATAAATGACTGTAATATGCATTTATTAGGTTACATTTTTTTTTACAATCAGAATATTAAATTATATGACTGCAGAAAAATTACCAAAAAATTCAAGTCGTGGTTGGTCAAGTTACACCATACTAGGGGATTGTTTGCACGCAGAATGCGGTTATTTGGCGTAGCCCAAATCAAACGTCAAAAAAAAAACCTTGTGGAAATGCTTTAAATACATAGAAATATGTTATTGTAACTCATATGCATATATTTTAACTAAATAAACTAGAATATTGAAAGCAAGTCTGAGAGAAATTGAAATAAACAAGAGACCGTAAATATTGGAATTAGATCAAATAGGCTTCATGTAGACGAGGTAGGTTTGTCCAACTTGACTCATTAGTCGTAGCTCACGAGCTTATCTGACATTTTCATATTTTCACCTTATTTCGTCTACTTTTTTTTAAACCACATCCAAAACTTACGACACTTTAGCATTGTTTTAACTAGAACATCAGTTTCGTCCAATGATGTTACGATTTCTTTATACTGAGCACCACCGTGGGTGACCTCTATGAGGTTACTTTGGCTCCTCGGCTTTTGACATCACCATTATCATCTTCTGGAGACATGTTAACTGGGCTACAGGTCCTACATCCTGCCCAGTAGGTCTCTAGCGTGTGGCTCACTCGTGTTACTGTCATGTAAAAGTAGACGTTCATCAAAGCCATCATCTCTGTTACAGTTAGGCTCACCTCACTTGAATTCATAAAATAGGTTTTGCTCTTTGCATATAGTTTCTTCGTTTTCCTCACTTTTGGCTGTGTGCCAACCTACCCCGAATACAGATAGCCAAACTTCCTCAAACTCGTTTTTATAACAAAGATGGCAGTTGTGACAATGAATGCTTTAACGATGGAAAACATATCCTTTAGTTCAATGATTCGAATGTACTACACAAGTTAAGCCTATACCATGCAGCCTGTGGTAGTTTAAAAAAAACTACTTAGCGAATGTATTTTACGAGAATTGCCCCTCTTTCCCTCACAACTAGGGAACTCACACTGTCGTTTTGTTGGGAAGTAGTTGAGGCTATGAAGGTCATGTGGTCAATAGTCTGCGCTTCCAAACACTCTACAGAGAAAATTGCAAGGGGTGATCAAATGAAAAGGTACGAAACTACACGGTGGGTACAAATGTAGACTTTATTCAAAATATCCACCATAGGCCTGATCACAACGATCCCACTGATGAACAAGCCGCAGGATTCCTTGTTCCCAGAATTCCTGTGGCCGTGACGAGACCCAGTCCTTCACAGCGTACTTGAGTACGTCGTCCGAGTTGAAGCGCTTCCCTTTCAGGTGTTTCTTCAGTAGACCAAACACATGACAATCGCAGGGCTACATGTCCGGACTGTAGGGCGGATGCTCCAACGTCTCCCACTTGAACTTGCCCAGTTCCATGTGTGTGACTCTGGAGACGTGTGGACGCGCGTTATCATGGAGCAGAACCACACCCTCCGTGAGCAGCCCCGGTCTTTTGTTCTTGATGGACCTGCGTAGGCGTCGGAGTGTCTCACAGTACACATCCCCCACCTGTACGCCATCCTGTCCTCATACGGACTGCCGCATCATTTGGACGCCGCTTTTGATAAGAGCCTCTGCTGTCTACTGCCCATGCGGGCGCCCGCGCATGTTCTGATCCAAGTCAGAGACTCCAATCGCATCCCGAGATGTCTCGCTACGTTCTCCCATGGCGGAATATGCATATATTTAACTGTTACGATTTTACGTAGTTTCGTACCTTTTCATTTGATCACCCCTTGTAGAAGCTGATGGCCAACCTGCCCCCTATGCCAACCAGACTCGGTCTCCCCTACAGCAAAATGGGAATTGATTAACTGTCGATTTGTGTATTTTTCGTGTGATAAATTGAGGAATTGTTTATAATCGTCATGTGAATGAACATTGTTTTATGGAGATAAACTGTGTAAATGATATACAATACTATCAGGGACGGTATTATATATGAAATATTAATTAAAAGTTTGTAATTCTAAGCCACGATGTTTGGAAGACAATGCTCAACGGTTTGGAATAATTTATGTTCATAGTTTTATGTGTAAATAGCTGTAAATTAATTTTCATTTCCGGGTGTTTCATAATGATTGTGAATAATTTTGTATTAGTTTTTATTGTTTTAGTGTGGTTTCGACGGTCGGCAGCATTGTCAACGCTCGAGAAACATCCGTCTACCTTCTTTGTTATATTCTGTATGTTTCTCAGGCGACTATTTCAGCGAGCGGCAGAGGCAAGCAGTTAGCTACCATTTAGGTACAGTTTCAAGTTTCTCAGTCGCCGTCAAAATGTATTTGTGCTTTAGTAACTTTGAACGAGTCTGGTGCCTTATCCAAGTGTAATGTTATTATGAAGGTTTCAACGAAGTAACAGTGAGGTGAAAAGTAATTCGGCGGGGTTGTCATTTCACAGAACTATTTAATCCATTAAAAGCATTAGTAATTAACCTTTGGTGGAAGCTAAAACCATCTGGCGACCAGCTACAGTAACCTAGGATGAAGCATTTAAAGATAATAACCATTAATTGATAACAGTACAGCGCACAACAATTTAATTACCGAAGGGTGTGACAAGGTGTCTCGACGTTTGAATTACTACATCTTCCTCGTCATTTTCTATTTCCCAACGAAGCCAGTTCCTGTGCTAGTACAAACGAAATAGTAAGACATACATCATGCTAATAAGTTTGATGGTCAAGTAATTGGAATTAAATATTATCACAATCGTATTATCACACAAATTATTTCTCAAATGTTGTTTTTTTAGTGACGAGTCATCTTTCTCCCTTTATACTTACCTAAAATCAATAAATGAAATATTATTTTATAGTTTAAGTTCTCCGTTGTGGTAACACATTAATTAAGAAAGAAATTTTTCCAAATTTAACCGGTAAATGGAAAAATTATGAACAATCAAGGTCACGTGTACACGATAGTTATGACTCTAGCTACCAGGCTTCTCTGGTGTCGATAATGAATGATCCTCTTACTGCAAGATAGAGACAAAATTTTGCACGGACAATAATCGCATACCGCTCTTATATCATTCGCGAAATTTTCCCACGCAACGGCTATTTATCAATCACGAGAGATCTTGTGCCCGAAGGAAACTATCCTACACAACAACTGGTTCGTTACTCACCTTTCTGTTTTAAATAAATAAACTGAATATGTGGAACGATAAGTTTGAAGAATATGGGACGAATGTGAACCCAACTAAAACTGTAACACTGAAAATCAGCTGGAAGAATCCAGGCTGCTACATAAAACACAAGACCAACAGGTTAAAGTCACTGGACAATTCAGATACCTGGGGAGCATAATACTGAGTCATATTGAGTAGACTGACCGAAGGGGTTCAAATTGAATAGTATCACTCGAATTTTACTGTGGGACATGAAGGTCCCCCAACGAACATAAAGCACTCTCATTCTTATTTTCACATATGTTCTGGAAACATATTAACATCAAACGACCGGATCCAAGTCAAGAAATCCCTCCAGAATACGAGAATTGTCAAAAAGAATAATGAGATTATATCGAAGCTAGAGTTTAATGAATTCATGGAAAAAAGACTTAGACCATCTAGACTTAAATGGTTTGGGCATGTTAAAAGAATGTATCATATATATTATTTCTATAAGGTATTTTTTTGTCACAAGCTGGTATCTTCCTTAATACTTCACCGAAATCAATGAATGAGGTGTCATTTTAAAGCTTATGGTCTTCCCTTTGGTCACATCATATTTTAAGAAATGAAGTTTTCGGAATTCGGCCCTTAAAGGGCGAAAATGTCAATATTTCTAAAATGCTGTTTTCTGTGTTATGAGTCAAATATCTCCCTGGATACCTATCTGAGATCGTTTAATGAAGTATCATTTTAAAGATTAAGATATCCGCTTTAGTGACGTCATATATTAAGAAAGAAATTTTTCGGAATTCAACCCTTAAAGGGCAAAAGTATCAATATTTTTGCAAGTCGTTTTTGTGTCACGAGCGATATATCTCCCTTAATATCTAACCGATAAAGATAAATGAGGTATCATATTAAATATTAAGGTCTCCGCCGTGGTAACATTATATTTTAAGAAAGGAATTTTTCGTAATTCGACACTTAAAGGGTAAAAATGTCAATTTTTCTAAAATGCGTTTTTTTGTATCTCGAGTCATTTATCTCCCAGGATATCTAACCAAAATCGATAAATGAAGTAGAATTATAAGGAGTAATGGATCAGCTTTGTGAAATCATATTTTAAGAAAGAATGTTTTTGGAATTCAACCCTTAAAGGAAAAAAGTATAAATTTTTCTATAACCGATTTTTGTGTCACGAGCGATTTATCTCCCTTGATATCTAACCGATATAGATAAATGAGGTATTATATTAAAGAATAAGGTCTCCGCCGTGGTAACATTATATTTTAAGAAAGGAATTTTTCGTAATTCGACCCATAAAAGGCAAAAAAGTCAATTTTTCTAAAATGCGTTTTTTGTTTCTCGAGTCACTACCTCCCTTGATATCTATCCAAAATCGATAAATCAAGTACGATTGTGAGGAATAATGTCTCATCTTTGCTGACATCATATTTTAAGAAAGAAGTGTTTGGAATTCAACTGTTAAAGGGAAAAAGTATAAATTGTTCTACAACGTATTTTTGTGTCACGAGCCTTATATTTCCCTTGATATCTAATCGATATAGATAAATGACATATCGTATTAAAGACTAAGGTTTCCGCCGTGGTAACATTATATTCTAAGAAAGGAATTTTTCGTAATTCGACCCATAAAGCGCAAAAAGTCAATATTTCTAAAATACGTTTTTTGTGTTTCGAGCCATTTATCTCCCTGGATTTCTAACCAAAATCGATAAATGAAGTAGGAGTATGAACAGTAATAACTGAACTTGGTGAAATCATATTCATCACATTTTATTCGCGAAATTTTCGCACGGGTCGTCTAGTAACACATTATTGCCAAAAGCTTGTTTTGAAGAAAAGGGTAACGGTCAAAAGAACAGTTTGAAGTCAAAGAAGGAAATTGATGAACCAAGTGAAGGTCGATATAGAGAGAAGAGAATGGAATTCGGAATCTATTATCAAGAATGAAACGTTATTATACAGGATACAGTGGAAGATGTAACACCAAAACCGGAACTCTAGATGGATCGTGAATCTCACAAGCTGGATATTATCCCCAATGATGATGATAAATCTAAATCCTTAATTTTTTCCGTCAGCTGCTAGCGGAAAGTTTCTCACTCATTATAGTTAAACAAACTACCGTTTTCCATAAATGCTAATTTGTTGTTATTAAACAATGTACCGTGCAGTGACTGGCACTTATATAATTTTTATGGTATGTTTGTCATACGAATCTTCTAAGTTTATATCTCTGCTAGTCTAAAATGTAAAAACTAAAAATACTAAATTTCCTTAAAAAGCTGACGATCAATTTGGTTTATTGAGTAAAATGGCACATTCATTCAGCAGTTCCATTCGCTACCTGATAACCATCTTGCATAAAACAACTTACAATGCATCAAAGGAATGCGGAAGTTCTGTTCAGCTTCCTGCAGTACTAATTTCGACTCAGCCCTAAATGTCTTTTCGTATTACGCTTGATAAAACTCTCACAAAGAGTGCATAGAGGTTGCGTAAAAAGTTGATACCTCTGATTAATGAGTGCTATGCATTAGCAATGAAAGTTTTTAGATCCATTATAGAATGTCTCTGATAGACAAGTGACGTTCAGCAGTATCTTAGTTATTACCCTATAAACTTCACTTTGTAGTTGAAGCTCCATCTGGACTCCTAGCTCTAAGACGACCCCTTAATTTCAGAATTGAATTACTTGATGATGATGGGGTTGTGTTCCCCATTGCATGTAATTTATTATTATAACTTCAATTTATTTAGTTTCCTGGCTTAAAAAATCAATTAAGGTTTAAGAATTGCCAGTGAAATTATTATGAAAACCATTAAACGTATTTATATTTATTTATTTAAATGTCCTACATATTTACAATATATTACAGTAAAAATTAAACTGATTGGAAAAGAGATGACTGTGTTCCAATCAATGGTTTTACAGTTTTGATGATTACTTACGGAAAGCGTAACGATAAGACGCAATTTCTATTTTAGAATTGATATAATCATTATTAAAAATATAATTAGCGTATCAAGAATTGTAATATGAACATTTACCTCACATCTCTTCAGATACAGAAGAAAAATTTAAGAAAAGTTTAAATCAATAATTTTAAAATTTGAATACAAAGACAGTGCTAAAGGATTCAGTAACTTCAGTGAAACCCAAAAACTAAAAACTTCCCTATTTCTTTTCATTGTTTGTTATCCATTAATAAAATAATTAAAAGTCATGCGTTGTGCCAGCTCAGTGGTTAAGGCGCATCCGTCGAAAAATGAAGGTCTCCGATTCCAATAGAGATGCAAAGATATTTTTCCTGAATTTAATTGGCTGACATAAGTATATGCAAGACAATCGCCGTGTTTGAATGTTTTAATGTTTTTAAATATGTATATATTGTACCATAGAGAGCGACAAAAAAAGAAGTTCTGTGTATGCACAGTGTCGCGTTATTAAGGATCTCTTAGAATATTAGTGTTGATTAACTACAATTAAAATGGATCCTGTCATAGTCACTACATAATCTTGCTGGTGATAATAATAAACAGTCTCAACCAGATTTGTGCCTCAATATTCTTGGAATTAAGTCTGATTGTATACTTTGTCAAATGTATTGACTAATTCAATGAAAGGTTGATTTTAAAATGTGAACTGCAGTTTGGATACTCAAAACTATTTGTTACCCTCAATTTCGTTTACGTGGATTGTTAACGTATGCATAAACACGAAGCAGTTCTTCAGAATAATTAACTGAATCCGACCTGTAGTTGTTGCGTGAATCGTGTTCAACAGAAGTGGATACTAATTTTTGAACACTTTTATCTTAGATTTTTCAGTTTTTAGATCCAAATCAAAATGAAGCATACCCTATTTAACCCGCAATACAAAAAAAAAAAACAAAACAAAATTTTTAATCTCAGGGAGATCCAGAACAGCTTACAAACATTAATTTTTGTGCATACCGGTGTTTTGATTTAATTTAATTGCGATGGGGTGCACGTTTCGATGGCAATTTCCCTATACACGCATTTTCCTCCTTTCCTGAACTCGCCTACTTTCGCCCTCTACAAATTTCAGCGTTTTTGGTAAATTATTCAAAGTCTCTATTGCGAATTTATTTTAATCCCTGACACCCTTACATACGAAAGAAAATCGTATACCTGAAATCAAGTGCCAGCTTGCAGTCATGGTCATCTTTTCCGTTCCAAGCAACTCTCCCAATTCTTCCAACAATATCTTTCCACGCTTTACGATTTTCATAAGGATCTATGATTTTACGCGTTTTGAAAGTTTTAAAGCCGTTGCTATTCTTTATCGTCTTATTAAATATGCAGAAACAAGTATGAAAAAAAATTCTTGTATGTAATTTCATCATGTTTTGTTCAGCATATATTAAAAGCAGTCTGAGGAAAGTAAGTGTTTCTCTTTTCTAATACTGCATCCAAAAAAATTATTTTAAAAAATTCTAAAATAATTTATAAAAATAGTAAATGCTCAACTAACACAACGTTGACCATCATCATTAAAAATTAAATAATCATAAACAAACAAAAACTATTTTATAATGTTGAAAATGTGTTAAATCCCTCATTTCACAACTTTAAGAGGCATTTAATAAATTCTTTATCTGTCCAAGGATAAATAATACTTGACAAACTCCCAATGAAAATGTAATGCATGTATTGACGAATATTATATGTAAATCCTGACAACAGGATAACCTGATTTCACCATTCATTTAATTATAATCCGAGAAAAAAACTTTCGCTGAGAATAAAAAAAAATATTGCTGTAACAAAAAAGCAACGTACATCGCTCCCGAATACGTCATGTTATTAATCATGCATAATCTTTCGACCGTAACAGATTGTGGTACTAAACTGAAAACACAGCATTTGTAAAATAATTAATTGTGAACAAAACAAGGATTAAAAGCATTGGTAATAAATAAGTCCTCGGAAATAAATGATTTCACAGCAAAAGTAAGAATGTGAATTATGAAATTTAAAATTCCAGTAATATTATTAATGGTGTTATTACAGTCTGAGTTTTCCAATAAAACTAGGGATTTATAGACTAATTATAGAGTATACATTGTATGCCAAAGTAAGTGAATTTCTGAAGAGTTTGAGTTATCTATCTATTTCTATAAAACGAAACCGGGTACATTTGTGCCAGAAAAGTAAATCTACTGCGAAGATTTAGATGGGGTTTTCACTGTTTTAAAGTTTAGATCCTCAACTCAGTCATATACTTCTACGTTACATAACACCAGAACATTAAATGAAATTCTGAACGTATGATGAGGAATACCTGAGATGGAACCACTAGATGCAGCGTGCTTCGCACTAAACACACAATTACAATGTCTCTGACCATAGCCTTTAATGAAAGCAATAAGATAACTTCACAATAATAGCTATTTTGCACATTAAAAAAAAACCTTTAAGTATTCTTACCTTTTATTCAAGATATTCAATATTTAAACGCCATAGACAGCTGTAACTTGAAGTATTCTTTCCTTTTGTTTGGGATATTCAATTTTTAAACGCCATAGATAGCTGTAGACACAACAGAGATTTTCTTAAAACACGATCTCTGAACAATGTCTTCAGCCATCAGCATTAGTCTTCTGTTTACGATAATATTATTCCGGACTCACTTTTGATGTTTGTATAAAAGGCTGAATCTGCGGAGTTAAAGTATTTGGCGTTTCGAGCAAAAAGTATATCCATTCAGTTAGCAAATTGAATCAAATTTGAGTTTCTGTTTAATAACGTAGTAATTCAATTTCTTAACCAAATTAATCACGCTTGATACACATGAATCTTTTTGGACGAATGAAAATAGTTTACGTGCAAATAAATTTCAACCTACCCGTTTCTTAGTAGGGGGCGTGTGAATCTAGGTTTGCTTTAATTCTGAAAAAAGTTGGCACGAATTTTATGAATCTTTGTACAAATACAGGGCCTAACTAGATCGCCCCTCCACGCGCTTTCCCCTCCGTTCCCGGCTGCTGGCGCTATATAATAGACTACCGTGCGGCAGACTTCAGTAATGTTAAGCGGGGGCTTGACAATGGAAGCAGTGCAAGCTTCCGAAACGTCGCCAGACGGCTCAATTCTGACGCGGCTTGAAACCCGAGAAGTTTTTATCAAGCATTGCCGCCGCGAAAACGTACATAATTATCTTTGTACAAATGTTTCTCATTGCGGGAATCAAAATAGCGTACGGTTAAATCTACGCCTACTATACCGGGCAAAGCTAGGAACTTTACTAGTATTTTATATGAAATATTAAAGAAGGTAAATCAATTTAAAAAATTAATGAAACTATGAAAAAAGCTTGCCATATGTTGTTTCTTACTTTGCCTGTGTGTGATGAAATTTAAGCAAAGAATATTGCTGAAACTATTATTTAGTTCATAAGCTGTGATGCTAAAATTATTTCTTAAAATAAGTTGGCAATCCGCTTTTTTTTTTTTTCTTTTATTGCACTCCACAGATCATGCAGGATGCCTTAGACTGTTTCCTGTAGCAAAGATGGAGATCTTGGCTGGCATCGGCCCTGGAGACATTGCAAACACGGGAAGCTCATAGTGGAAAAAGGTCATGCGCCAGCGTCATCGATACTGAGGTCCTGATCTAACTACTGGCGAACTTCAACGCAACTGAAAGGAACACCAAGCATGAAAGATTATCGGTCTGGGAGAACAGAGTAAGACATAAAATTGACTGTATGATGACAAAAGAGGGTCTACCAACTGTGTCTGAATAGCCATGACCCTTCTGATAAGTGACAATTTTTTGTAGTATGTATAGAAACTTAATAACTCTGAAATACCCTTAAAAAAAGGAAAAATAAATGTATTCCATATACGAATAGATCTTTTATAACCGAAATGTTATAACTATTTCGGTTAATAAAACAAAAAAGCTGAAATCATTTTCGTTTTTCTGGAGATGGATGGTCACAATTTTGGATAATTGTGTGTACCACTGTCTTCGTAGAAGTGTAGAAACGGTTGAATAAGTCCCAGGATGAAATCTAGCGATGTGCTTATGAACATGGTAGTACATTTGTCGTTATGTCCAGAACTCAGAATAAACGCTACGCAATGAGACCTTCAATCAGTCAACGACACGAGAAAAATTCTTTTATATTACTTAAGTAAACTGTCCCTCGTCCTCAACAGATTGATTACTATTACTAATACTCCACGATTCACTAAAAGTGTGTGGCGGAGGGTGCATTGCACCTATGCGGAAAGGTAATGTTTTGGAAGGGATATACGGGATATGGAAGGAGGCGCCCATGGGCTATTGTGAGGAACGATTACTGCGCTAATTCTCCTAAGACTTTCGAGAAATTTCTAGGAGATACTGGTCTTCGTTACTCTTAAGAATGTTAAGAATGTTGTGAAAAGGCGAACAGAAATTGCCACTCTAATTTATTACCCCTCTAAGCATAAGAATAAATAAAACTAATTAAAAGACATGAAACGAAAACAATTTTCTCTGAAATAGTAGGCAGAAACTCTGTAACTTTTAATTTATTACTATGGATAATGAACCATTTTGTTCACAACATGTAAGTCGTAACATTTTTTACTCTTGCGTGGTTCGTGGTTTTTAATAATAAAATGCCTTGATGACAGATAGCTAGAGTGGTTTTGAAATAACGTGAGAATCTGTGAAATGAATACTGAGTTTGAATTCCAAGCAAAGCTGTTATGCCTTTAATCTGGCTTTACGCCTTGACGACTCAAACACAACAGGGGCGAAAAAAAAAAGTGTGAAGGCAAGGAACGGAAGGAATTTGGCCATGGTCTTTTTTAAGTAAAAAAAAAAACTGTAACCGGATGTTGATTGGTTCTTTTCAAAACGGAATAGTTAAATAGGACTTAATACAACCACCAAAAGTGGTTAGAGGTTGAAGTAAGTGCAATACAGTGTAATATGTATACAGTTTCAGAACAGCAGGATAGCTCATCTCAGTTCCGAAACTGATGTCCACTCAGTAATAAGCAGGATATTGCCTGAAGCCAGTTCTCTACTGAGTACCTGGTTGCATTTCCGCAGGGACATTGGATTCTAACTGTTTGTCTTGCCTTGCAGTAACTGTGAATACTGGTCGACAAACATAGACCTTTTATATTTGAAGCATACACGTTTTTCCCAATAATTGTAATATTCACAACAAAAATACCGGTGGTACAAAGCTGGGGATACAGAATTTTGTAATTGATCAAATACTTGTTGGTGTACAGAAAATGTTCATTCCTTGTCATCTATAGACGATCTGAGCATTCTCCTGTTTCTTTTTTAAAAAGTCTTTTGAAATATTGAAGAAATAATTTTTAAAAAATCGGAAAAATCACAGAGGAAACATTAAATCTCTCAGTAAAGAACAGTTCGATCCACCATAACTGGATTTATTACTTCCGACTTGATTACATTTGTGATGTAGCAGTCATCAACATTAATGGCAGAAGTAAACATTTTTTTTTAGGGAAAGTTGTGAACGCAAAATAATAGTATCTTAGTTGACATACCTACTTGCTGACCACCATTCAACAGTAGGTATTTCTGGACAACTGGAAATTTTTTAAAGAAATCATAACATTTCTTCCCTCATATCAATCACAATGTGCCTACAATTTAGATTGGCCTTTTGTCTTTCGAGTATGATATTAAACGATTATATCAGTACAGCAGAAAAATGTAGTTAGTGTTCAATTGGAACTAATGATGGTGTCATCATCTGGAAAATGTTATACGACTGTTAAATTACTTCTAGTCCTAATTAATTCTGCTTCCAGGAATTTTTTTTTACGTTACAGTATTTCCTTCACGTTAAACTGTGGGTACGCCACAAAAGAGGAGGGATGCATACCAAATCGAAACTTCGGAAGACTATTTATTAATATACACAATGCCGTTAAATATAATAATACAAATTGTTATAAAGGTTTGTAATATTCTTGAATAGGTTAATTTATGACACTATCCTTCATTAATACAAATTAGTTATCGTCAATAATCTTTGACACAAAGTATTTTAAGAATTACTAGTAGGGTAATACATACTGTAGCGAGTAAACAGATAAATTAATTCAATTATTTGTAAATAAATTAATCTTCTATTAGTAATACTGGGTGGCCCATGTGAAAATTATGAGGATGAATAGTGAGGTTGGTGGTTTGTCAGATCAAAGAAGAATCAACTCATTTATTTCAATTTTTTCTTTGTTTATTGAAATAGGTAGGTAGCAAAACAGTTACAACGTCTTACTAAACAATTACAAAACACTTTTGGATATATTAAACATACGCATGGCAGAAACTCGTGTTAATTTACAACACATAACAAAATGTGCATTACAATTTACATATAAATACCATTACATAATAATTGCATTAAAATGTAAATTATAAAATATTTAAATTATAAAACTATAATATTTGAAGAGAAAATACGGTAATCAGCAACATTTTGATGAAGTGTTTCCCAAACAGAAACAAAAATATCCAGTAATCTCCTTACTCTAGAAAACACACAAAATTTATCCACACCTCTGTGATATGCAGTGCTGCTATCTAGCGCTGATTAGATAACTCCTTGTTGACTGCAGCGAAGCTTAGCAGCTTGACTCTGAACTATCGCAAACCCGTGACCTTGGCTGTTCATAATTTTGCCATTTACGAGCTGAATTTCAAAAATTCATTTCTTAATTAATGATGTTACCAAAACGGAGAACGTCATCTCTAAAGTGATACCTCATTTATGGATTTTGGTTACGTATGTAGCGAGAAACATGGCTCGTCACATGAAAAACACTTTTTACATATAATAGGTATGATTACAGTATATAACACTAATTATGACTTAACAACCGGCTTCTTACTGAATGCCTTTATTTCTTTTTTTTATGGCTTTACGCCTCATCGACGGCTAAGCTCATTAGAGGCTGGGGACAAGGAACGGGAAGGAATTCGGCCATGGCCTTTTTGAATTAAGCATCCCGGCATTCGCTTGGAGTGATTTGGAAAAACCATGGAAAACCCAAATCTGGATGCCCGGACGGGGATTCGAACCCGCTTCCTACAGAATGCGAGGCCAGAACGTTAACCGTTCGCCCACCACTGTCGGTACCTTTATTTCGAAGGCAGTCCTCTATATTTTCCTAATTTCTTTATTATTTTTCAAATCTTTGCATGTGTTTAAAACAATAAAATAGTTACCTATTTCGAACAGATATATACAGAGGATGATTATGGAAGTGAAAGCATCGCCTCATTTTCTTCCATTGCGAAATGTGTGGACAGACTGAGAACAAGGTTCGTTTTAGAGCCTGCCCAGCACCGACAACGGTCGTGTTCACACTCGCGTAGAGAAGGGACAGTAGTTATCGCAGCGGTTCATAATCAATACCCAAATAACCGGAGCAGCAGAGCGGCACGATCGCTTGCCAGGCCTCCTACAACTTGTATTACTGCCGCCCGCATTCCGACAAAGTGGACGTGGCCACAGGATGCGTTACGCAATAAATGCGCTGCACACGTATCGCGGGCCCAGGCTGATACAGTTTCGGTAAACACGCTTATTCAGACTGCGTCCATAAAACGAAGAGGAAAACGCGAACAAAGCGCAGAGGAGGCGGGCAAACAGCAAGTTGTAATTAGTAGTACTTGCCGCAACTGTATGTGCCAGCACTTCCTGCGCCACTGTTCAAACAGACATTTCACTAGGCCGACAGCTTTCTGCAGGTTCTGACGGGAATTCCGGCTGGCTAGGCAGCGCTACCGGCAACAAATTACAGGGCTGCGTCGGCGGGGGTTGATTAGTGCTTGACGCAGGGCTAATGGTATAGCACTGCCTATCCTGGCAGTATACCCAGTACTGTAAACACTCAAGGAGACTTTCTCTGCAAAGTACGAAACGTCAGCCTCAAACTTACCTATTAACAGTTAGAGATAAACCTATGTTTGCTTGGGATGTCGCGGTCGCAAGCAAAGTAAACGTAAAAATCGTGGTCTTACAATACAACTAGCTTTGCCTGACATGTGTTGCAATGCCTCTTTTTCTTTCTCAATTGGATATGCATATACAAAACAGATAGATTTACATGTGCTAAATAAATGAAAGTTATCGCAAAGAACTAAATGGTTTCATGTGTAAATTTTGCTTAACAAGGGTGATGGGTGAGAGTGAGTGCGTTTTTGTGTACTTAATGTAGGCAATACTTTTCTCTTTGTTTTAAAATATACGTGTGCAATGTTTAATCAAAAATCTGATAAAAACTGAGTTTTTATAAAGAACTTTTGAAATAAAGATGGGTGCGAATAAAGGGGGAGAGGGGGTGGACTTTTGTAAACCAAATGTAGACAGAACTTTTCTGTTTACTTTAGGGTATACATGTGCAAAGTTCCTTCAAAATCGGATAGAAACTGAGGCTTTGTATAAAAGACATTGACAAAAATTAATGGGGTGGAAAGAGTGGAGGGATTGGGTTTCTGAAAATCAAATTTAGGCAGTATTTTTTCTGTTTGTTTCAATGTATATGGGTGCAAAGGATAATTGAATTCGAATGAAATCTGTGGGTATGAACAATGAACGTTTACAAAAATAAATGGGTGGAAAGGAGGAGAGGAGTAAAGTTCCTGAAAACCAAATGCTGACAGTATTTTTTTATTATTATTATTTTAAAGTTGTATGAAAAGTTCCATCGAAATCGAATAAAAAATGTGGATTCGTATAAAATTAAGGGTTCTAAAGATTGAGAGGAAGTGCCTACCAAATCCAACTGTGAATCTAACCCGATCTAGAAATAACTTAATCACACACACAAAATTTCATAACAATCAGTCCAGCCGTTTATGAGTTCAATCACATACACACGGACAGAAGAAACATATATGGGGTATATAAAGATAAAAATACAACGTTTTCAGTGAGAATATATTTTTTAGTATATTGTCAAATCGTGGTAGTATTTTTGAGATGTAAATAATCAAATCATTTTTTAATTGGAGCCTATTTCTCTACCATATTTCAGGCAGTCGTCATTATATTGTGTATTCTTTTTCGGTTTTGATTTGGTTCCAGCTCTGCCACTTGTAGTAGACGTGCGGATCTGCGCAGATCTTTTGAAAACTAATTTTCCTTCTCACTTGCAGTGAAGCTAGTGCGTACTTGCTGGCGTACTCGGACAACTGATTGCAACGAAAGAAAACAAACAGTTCATATGTTCCCACTGACCCCACCTTCTCGCCTCCCGCGCCGCCACCACGGCAAAGAATATATCACTGCCCGCAGAGTGCCCACGACTACCTTGCAAAGTACTTAATTTCTCAATAAGAGGTACACTCTCAATAGAAATAAACATAAATATGTCATTTTTTAAATCACTAATAGTTTTATTACTAACCTTAATTGTCGTCAAAGTTTTTTTTTTTTTTAAGGACATGAGGGTTGCCAAAGCTTTTTTTTTGTAAAGGTGTCGCGTATTCAAAAAGATAGAAAAACAATGGTCTTTATTGTCTAATCTACTTATTAAGTAGCTCCATCAATTTGCTTCTGCATACATTCCCTTCATTTCTACATTTTTGTATCATCTTTCAATATATTTTCACCACGTAGCTTTCTCCATTTCCTGTGCCTAAAAATTACCATCTTGACACTTTTTTTTTTTTTTGCTGTCGTCAGTCTTTCGGCTGGTTTGATGCAATCCTCCATGCCTTCCTATCCTGTGTTAACCTCTTCATTTCTACATACCCCTTACAGCCCACGTCTTCAATTATCTGCTTCATATATTCTATTCTCTGTCTTCCTCTACAGTTCTTACCTTCGACTGTTCCCTCCACTAACAAATTAACCAATCCAGCATGTCTCAAAATATGACTTACTAACCTGTCTCTTCTTTCCGTAAGCGTCTCCACAAACTTCTTTTCTAACCCATCATTTCCAAAACTCGTTCATTTCTTACTTTGTCTGTCCATTTAATTTTCAGCATTCTTCTGTAGCACCACATTTAAAATGCTTCTATTTTCTGTATTTCCTGTATTACTAAAGTTCATGTTTCGCTACCATAAAGTTCTGTGCTCCACACAAAGAGTTTTAAAAAGTTCTTTCTAATTCCCAGATCAATATTTGAAACTAAAAGTTTTCTCTTTTTAATGAAGGCTCTTTTTGCTAGTGCTATTCTGCTTTTAACATCATTCCTGCTTCGGCCATCGGTTGTAATTTTACTTCCCAAATAACAGAAATCACTTACTTCTCCTGTTGCATCCGATCCTATTTTTATATTTAATCTACTGTGATTGGTATCATTTATGCTACATTTCATTAATTTAGTCTTGCTTCGATTTATATTCAGTCCAAAATCTTCCTTCAGTATTTTGTTCTTGCCATTCAGTAACTTCTCAATATCCTCAGCCCTCTCTGCTAACAAGACAATGTCATCTGCAAATCTTAGCATATTGATTTTTTTCTCCCTGAAAACTTATGCCACTTGGAAATTTTTCTTTGACCTTCTTCATTGCTTCTTCTACATACAAGTTGACTTGACACTTTATGATTCAACAAATTAATCCTCTAGCTACAAAACACTGTTTGTACCATGAAGTGTTTGTTTCTGCAGTCCATTAGTACAATTCAGTGATGAATTATACGTCATTTCTGAAATACTGCCTGTAATATAATGATCAATCTAACTTATAATTAACATCTCTTCTCTCAGTGTCTAAAAATCCTGTCTTGGCACGTGATGATTCACCCAGTTTTGTAATCGTCTGTCTAGCGATGAGCTGTTAGACTCTTCTTAAAGTATGCTTTAAGTCTTCACGTGCTGTGTAAAGTTTTAAGCTAATAAGAGCTCTTAGTCTGAGATTCAGTAAGTTCAGTTTAGAACTAAACTCTTGAACTACTATAGTTACTAGATAAGAGGAATAGTTAATATAAACAAATAAAGTAATGGAACGTTAACAAATTCCCTATGAAATTTAACAACTTATTTTCCATAATAGAGCCACATGAACCGTACGAAACATCGCCAGAGTTTGAGACTAGGGTAGTACTATGATCATCCCACGTAACTGACTACGAGAGAAAGGAATAAACAATCCTTCATCGTTATACCATAGTAAACACACTCACTTATTTCGACTGGCTGATCTCGTAACATACGTCTACCAAATACTGAATGTTTCATACTAAACATGTTATTTTTCGAAACAAACGAATGAATATTTTTTTCGGTACATCTATTGCTCAGTTCTAAACTACTTATTTAAAACATTGTCAGAAACAGTGTTCGTACTGTTTAGATAGGAAAAAGCTGCTAATTCACTGTCACGTTGAGATTACGCGTTTGGTCGAATTATTTCCTCTGTCAACAGCCACAAGGATCACATTTTCGGAAAATTACAGGCAATCATTGGCTTTAACTAAAACATACTGTGTTTGGTATTAATGCCCAGTAAGGTTCTAAACCCAAAACTTGAATCCTATGTACCTTCGACGAGGTAAAAATTACGTACTGGTAGAAGTTGAATATTTTCTTTTTTGACATGGACATGAATGTGGAATAAACTAGGAGGTATCATTATAATCTACCCTTAAGTAAGCATATAAATCCCTTAAAAACTTGTATGCTAAACGTTAAACACGAAATTAATGCATGATTGCACAGCCTATTCATCCGGCTCATTATCTGTCGATTGCCGTGCATATAATAGGAGTGATCATCGACGGTGGGATCCACAAAAGTTTACCTGTTAAAAAATCCCAAATTTTACGATTAGATATATTAATTCCTGAGTCTGCTGAATCAATCAGTCACTTACCTGAATTATTCCGAAGAGAAATTGTAAGAGTAATTTTGATCAACGCTTAAGTTAGCATACAACTTATCCCCACATTAAGGCAGACTCAACTAGCAAAACATTTGTAAACAAAAATATTATAGCTGGCAACCATTTCAAGGGTGCTTTAGATGAATTCGTGGATGATGCCTCTCTCTCTGCCTTATATTGCAAATAGAAAAACTGGACGAACACTAGTCTGCGATATAAATGATTTGTTAACAGAGAGTGTCACTAATTTTCCTCCCTTATAATAGAAAAGCTTTTAGTAACTCACTCGCCTACAAGTCATTGAGGCCGACATAACATAGAAACAGTTGCTACATCTGGTAGCTTGAGTATATATATTTTGAGTTAACACCATATTTCCTGAAATACGAAACTGCAGTGTCTCTCTTTTTGTAACACTTTACTGCATTTACCAGGCATTTTATCTTCTGTCAGAAGTAATTAATACCAAACTCAGTCAGTGGTTCAGTGTGAAACATTTATTATCATTACGCAAAGCGTAGATAATACGTCGCTCTCGAAATCGCTGCTGGTAAGGGGGATTATCCTAGAGCGTCGGGGACGTTTTTCATACTGTTCCACGTCAGACCGAATATTGTGCGCGCCGCTGGTGACTGATCACCCATGGGGGATTGACGTGGTGCAAATATTGACCTGCCATGCGGGGCAAACAGAACACGCGAGGGTGAATAAAAATCAAGGACACGGCCGATATTACACATCCGCAACGACGGAAATCATTCCACGCGAACATACGAAACGAGAAAGCTACGTTTTTTTGAACAGAGATCCTCCATCAATTGCAGTATTCGCTGTGAAACTATAAAGTTAACATAGTTCCTGATAGTTAGTGCAGTCTGTGTGATGGAATAGGATAGGACGGAAAAAAATAAGTTTTAATGGTACGAACCAAGCCTTATTGTTGGTGCTATCTTCACATTACAATCTAGAACATGGAAATATTCTTTCATATCCGAATTTATATCTCTATAGAAAATAGAACAATCTAAGACAGTTTACATTTTGAGCATAAATGTTTTCGTAAATTGATATTAAGCACAACATAATGCACATACTAATTTCTGAATGCAAATATCAATATACATAGCTAGCTACAAAATTCTTTTATAACAAGTGATAACATTTCTTTTTACTCTTTTTTATGACGGGGATATATAACATTAAAATAAGATTAAAAAAAACGTTAAAAGATTACTTGTAATAAATGAGGGAAATGAGAAAACTCCAATTACTATCAAACAAAGTATGACTGGAGTTAATGATTATAATCTGACTTTTGTGTCGTAAAGTATGTTTCTCCTCTTCTTCCGATACAAGATTTAAACTAACGATAGTTCAGAATAGAGACTGTTTAATTCACTTCGTGCTTAGAATTTCATCCAGTTATATAGAAATAATTTTCCTCTCTCAGGAATCTGGTAGCAAAATTATTTTTAAATTCCTCATAGATAAAATGACTAACAACTAACATACATATAAAAATTAAGGTTGAAAGAATGAGACTCGGGTATTTTTTTATCCTGTACAATAAGCAGCGAGCAGGTTTTTGTAGACTTATATCATACTTAAGGAGAGCATCTTCCAGTCAAACAACATCATAAATGACTTCAGAAATTATTATTATTATTATTTTTAACTGCTTAAGAGACGGGAAAGGATGGGGGGCAAGGAATGGGAAGGAATTCGGCCATGACCTTTTTGAAGGAAGCATCCCGGCATTTGCCTGGAGTGATTTGAGAAACCATGGAAAACCCAAATCTGGATGCCCGGACGGGGATTCGAACCGGCGTCCTCCCGAATGCGAGGCGAGAACGCTAACCGTTACACCACCATGCTTGGTACTTCAGAATGATTAACGTGGCTAGCAACAATACTAACAAGGCTATCTATTTTCACGTTAACAGGCGTTTAAGTGTTAAATAAAGGCATTTCGAATCACAGCTGACGGCATCGCTACTAAGCACTGAACATTACTTGTGTTACAGGACTATGATGCTGCAGGTATGATAGATACGATCAAGTGTGCAAACAGAATTGAAATTGAGGACTATGCACGTTTGTTTGGCGTTGTAGGCGCGAGTCTCGTTCGCTCAATATTGACTTTCAATGGAAAAAGATTTTCATGAAATCATAATTAAAGATTCTTCTCAATCCAATGGTTTTGCTGACTAAGTACCTAGCATTTGAAGTGTGATGTATTCAACAGATTCTTGCGACAGCACATTAGGGATGCATGTAAACGACTCCTAGTATGACTTTATAATTCTCATATTAAATCACGCTACCAACCAGCACTCACCTTCAAAGTTTGCTGTCAGAGGGTACCTATGATTAAACGTGGTCAGAGATCTACTCCCAATGGCTCCCTGCAGGTTGTGGTATAAATTTGTGCCTCCGTGTCTAGTTGCTTTTGGAGACAAGCTTAAAGCTGCTGATTTGAACTGTAGTTCTCGATTTAAGGTATTTATGAACAACGGTTGATCCCACAGATCATTATCAATAAATACCGCTGTCTCATATCAACAAACGTTCTACATTGATTAATTTATTAGCACCATATCGGAAGTTGACGTAATCTGAAATATTTGCTATATTGTTCTTGTGAAGCTAGACACATCAGACATTTGGTATGCCATATGTCAACTTTAAAGATGTAATAACACCAAAACCTACTTCAACTCTGAAAATATGAAAAAAATATTTCATATGATGTGATCACTCTACATATCGGTGGAAATTAAGTAACGTGACTCAAAGAAGATTTTGCTTTATTGCAATAGTACAGCGTTTATTTTTTTATATATAATCATTACTATTTTCAACATTTACTACAGGGTGGGGCAGAATGGACTGCCTGATTTGAATTGAAAAAGAACAAACAAAGATAATTTTAAAACGTTTTTATTTCCCAAAACTACATTCAATGCCATTTTATTTTATTTGAAAATTAGTTCATCCAGGTGAAGACCTTGGCGAGCGATGCACATATTGAGTCGTTCAAAAAAGTTTTCAAAAACTCTTCTCAGCATATCTTCTGATATTTCAGCGATGACACCTGTAATTGCCTCCTTAAGAGCTTCCAAGGTCCTTGGTCGAACTTTGTAAACCTCAGCTTTGAGATATCCCCGAAGAAAAAAATCGTATTGGCTCAAATCCAGGGAGCGAGTGAGCCATGGAACATCGCCTCGTAAGGAGATCAGGCGGCCGGGAAACAGTCTTTGCAGTATTTGGCGTGAACGAAGGGCGGTAGGAGCCGTGGCACCGTCCTGTTGAAACCAAAAGGCTAGTGTGTGATATTGTTGACCATACTCTTCCATTTTAGGTTGAAAAAAGTTCACCAGCATGTCACAATAACGCTCAGAGGCAACAGTAACAATTAAACCTCGAGATTCAAAAAAGTAGGGACCAATAATGATTATGGAGGACACGGCGTACCAAACTGTCACTTTGGAGCTATGAAGAGGTTTTTGGTGAAGTTCACGAGGATTTTCAGTCACCCAGTAACGAAAATTTTGTTTATTAACTGTGCCGGAGAGGGTAAAATGCGCTTCATCGCTAGACCACAGAATAGCGTCGGGTTGCACAGAGATTAAAATTTCATTGCAAGCATCTGTACGTTTCACCCAGTCCTGTGGACTCAATTCTTGAACGACCATCATCTTGTAGGGGTGTAAATGAAGGTCAGTGTGCAAAATTCGCGTTACCGTTCTGGACGATATTCCAAGGGAAGCAGCATGTTTCCGCGCAGAGCGCGATGGAGACTGTTCAATGGACGCTCTCACTGACACGATGTTTCCAGGTGTCTTCACACTTTTAGGTCGCTCAGCTGGTTTTCTAGGAAGTGCAGATCCTGTCGCCCGTTCACTAGTAATCCATTTCCTAATGGTTTTAGCATCAGGAACCCTGTCATGACGAGCCAAACCAAACCGCCTACGAAAAGCCCTCTGTGTCGCCACCCCACTATCATTGTTTTTAAAGAACGTTTCTACGACAAAGCCTCGATGCTCACCAGCCCACTGCATGGCGACAACTGAAATGAAAATGGCATCGATTCCCCCACCTAACGCCAATACTCCCACTACGCTAACCCACCTGCGCGCTCTACAGTGAGTGTTTGAAACTAGGGAGTCCATTCTGTCCCACCCTGTAGATAATGTTCGTTCTTCAATTACTGACAAAGTTACTTATAAGTACTGTCAGCATCTAATACTCTCTACCGTATCCTCCCAAAATTTGATCCCAGTAACTCATAACTGCCATACATGAACACAGTGAACCGGAGCTATCTTTGCAAACCAATAAGAATACCACTCCATAAATCCTCCCCTATATGTGTAGAACACTCTATAATCATCTGAAAAATCATTGTTAAACGTTCCTTCCTTTAGCTTACTCACTGTTGCTGCAACCAATTTTTGTTTGTGCGTCTGTATTAATTTACCACATTCGTTACACTTCTACCATTTACTGTTAGCAGTCTAATAACAGACTTATTCTGCGGGCTATACGCTTCGTCGATGTCGTAGTTATTAGAAGTGGTAAGATACTAGACGCATGTAACGTGAAGGAATTCGTCTATGACATTTACAGTAACCATACCGCCATTTGTCTGCAGTGATTTGGATAATCCATAGAAAACACAAATCTGGATGGCCTGACGGGGATTAGAATCAACGTCTTCCCGAATGCGAGCCCCGAGCTCACAAACCTAATAACATGAATTGGCATTCTTTAATGTCCTTCACACTCCTTGTTTAGTTTTATTGATTCATCAAGTTCATCATTTCTTTTATGGACTTTTTAGTTCTATATTCGCTCAGTGTTCACATATTTTTATTCCATAACCAGCGGCTTCCAACTCTATCATATCTGTAGGTGGGCTACTCTAGTGCTTTAACTAATATTCCAGAAAGAACCCCTATCTTTCTTCTTTAAAGGTATAGGCAATCCTTAGTAAAACCCGACTGATCATTCTTCTTCAGAGGCTCAACTCCTTCCCATGATGGACCATAAGAATTTCCATAGTATCAACTAAAGTATTTACCCGTTCCTCAACTAGATTCAGTTGTTGCCTACCATGTCAACTACAGTATTACCTACTACAGTTCAACCATGGAATGCTATACCTCCTCAACCACCTTCCTCAGGTCATTCACTATACTATGCGCTGCATTAGCTCTTTTACAAGAGACTTTTACTTCCCTCACCCTGGTGGCATGTCAAACCTATTGCTTCCAGCAAATCCCAAAGTGTCTGACACCTTCATCCCGTTTACCCTATATACACCACGACCTGTCTCTATCTTCCATCTATCCTCTTCTCCCTCTTAACCTACAATCTTATAACCTCTTTTTTGGATGATACCGTTAGGTTTAATCAAGTACAGTTTAGTTTCATTTTTAACTAAACAGGAATAAAGGTAAATTAGCTGAGTTATGTCTATGCAGTTACTGTCATATAGATAAATCTGTCGCTCGATTTCAGAAACAAGAGTGTGGGAAGATTTTCTTTCGTAGGTAAGGGGGTCAGGGAATGTAATAAGTTACCAAGAGAATTGATGAATAATTTACCAAAAACGGTTAAACAATTTAAAGCTGAAATATGTAGAGGACAAAAGTTGGTGGGTACAGGAAGAGGGGAAAAATGGGCGTGTACGGAGATTGCAACCGGAGCGTGCACTCCATTGCAATTAAATTGAAAAAAAAAACTAGGAATGGCACATCTATGTTAACGTTCTTAAAATCTTTATTCATTTCATAATTCAAGTTTATGTTTACAAGTGTCCTGAGAAATAAAAAGTTATCTACTTCAATATTAATGGGATAATTTGTTTTCTGATTTTGAGATATCATAAACGAGCTGCAACAATTTTATTTCTCTGTTTAGACATGAATTGTCGATATTACTATAAAACTTGGAGGATTTAAAGGTATAGTAATGTTTAGTTTTCATTATTAGTCAATATAAGACTAAAGAAACTAGTGAAAAGTCTTCTAATCACTATAGACTATTGGCACTAATGGAAAATATTTCGCTATTAATAATAGAAAAACCTTATAATTTTCTAATCTCAAATGTTATTTACAATGAGAATAGAATTTATTGTCAATTATGACTTTGAAAAACTTCATAGAGATCGAGACAGTCAAATTAATATTTTTAATGTATCAACAAATAAGCATAGGATGATTGCGAAAAAAAAAATATTATGTGAAACTGGTTGTTTTCTGAGATCGATGGTTCATCTCAAATATGAGAGCGCGTCGGGTAAACAAGATGTCACGAATCTGAAAGAGAGAAAACAAAAGGCTTTTCAATTACGAGGATTGTGCTTTACGTAGTTAATGTTCAGAGAATTAGTTGGATCAGAAACAGTAATATATTATTTCGTATGTCCGTTTTGGAACTATTTGATCACATACCTGCGCATGAAGTGGCCGCGAAAGTAGATAGACTGCAGTATCGGCGATATCCTCAGGCAATAAGGAAGGATTCTCCTCATACACGAGTTTCCTTGTCACCACCTTGTTGTTATCCAGGATTTCGGTGGCTGTCGGACCTGGGCTGATAGCCTGCATCGGTACACAACAAACACTTTCAATAAGAGAAAGTGGACGGTATAAGCTTTATATGAATTTTTCCCAATATATCTCCGCTAATATTACAAATTCGAAAGTAATTATGTTTTTCTGTTGTTTCGTTTTCAATAATAAACCACAAAACCGTTCTTGATTAAATTTGAGGATGAAATAATACATATCATTAGAAAGGACATAATACACTTTTGAAGTTTTGAAAAATAACCGAACAGACAGACGGATAGCTTGATCAAGAATCTTTAATGTCATATCGGTCACTAGGTTTTGTTTCTCTAGAAGTAAGCTTGTATATGATCTGTTCATGAATTTCATCTACAGAGACAACTGAAATTAAACTTCGCGATGACTATCAACAAAGCCCAGGGGCAGACACCGAAAGTATGGAAGAGTACGCTTGTAAAAGACGTGTATTACCCATTGGCTAGCTCTCGGGTTTCCAACCCCCAAAGGCTATACATCTTAGCAAAGAATAGTAAAACTAAGAATGTTGTTCACAAAACAGTTTTAAAATAAGATGTCCGCAGGCAGTGACATAATTTTAAAACTCGTGGAATAATTCTCCGGGGGAACTGTCGTAGTTTGTTTACTATTTTTAAACATATTGGAAATTGCTTATCTTCCTGAGACAGGTTCAATGGTAGAATCGTATCGTGAATACGTCCCCATCATATTATGTATTCCGACTACTAGCTTTTTGGGATACACTTTACGTAACTTACAATTTTCTTTTTGCAATTCTAGCAATAAAATACGAAGTCTCATTGAATCAAATTTTTTTTATAGCTTAACACCTCGTTGACGTCGGAGTCATTAGAGTCAGGATGGAACTGGTGACAAGAAACGAGAAGTAATTCGGTCATGGCCGTTCGAAGGAAGCATCCCGGTATTGCCGGGAGTAATTTGGGGAAGCCAAAGAAAACCCAAATCTAGATGCCCGGAAGTGGATTCGATCCGGCATCCTCCTGAATGTTACTCTAGAGCGTCACCCACCAGCCTCGGTCAATCAGTTTCAGAGCATACGTAATATTAATATACATAGCAACAGTTGTGGTTGATGGAGTCATCATTCTGAGCAGAATGTACCACACACCATGTGGTAACAAATTTCCGGGCTGAAGATATATTATAACAAGAACTGGAAACGCCGGTAACAATGCAACATGATTAGCTATTTCGTTCGATTTGTTCTGCAGTCGAGTCCGTGACAAAGTCTAAATTTTTGCGAGGAACCGAAGACAGATTAACGCGTATGTGTGAAATTTGGTTTAAACTGAGGAAAATTGATAGTTAGGGAGCGTTTATAAACTACTTAGATTCGTCTGTTGGGGAGGGGGGGAGGTTGGCTGAAAAGCTACGCTAAGCTACTTTACTTTGGTAGACAGCGGATTTACAAGCCAAGCCACGTAGCTTCTTATTCGTATTATTTGTCACAGTTGAAATAAGGTGAAGAATACAAAACAGTATATAAATATTTATTTCCGTCATCTAACTATCTCCGTATGTGATTTACCATAGTCTGTCAAAAGAAAAAGGTAAAAAACATCTTCTGCAATCAATAAGGGAAAAGCCACGTACCACGCAGGAGGGGGGGGGGAGGGGGAGGGGTGTTTCACAGGAGACCAAAATGGAGCGACGTGGTTTATGAACGCTCGCTTATACGTCTGAAATGTTTCGGCAAGTATTTCGAGACGAAACCGAAGCTGTATACGAGATTTAGATTTGTTTTTTTATTTTTTCGCAATTTATGGCTAGTAGTGCTTCGGTGGAAGACGGTTGAATAGTGGAAACCTGTTACCGAAGATAATCCAGCCTTTACTTTGTCTAGCAGTTCAATACGATAAGATCGTGGTCTATACAGTTCTTGGGCCTGCCTTTTTGACTTAGATGGTTGCACGTGTTTAAGTGGTTCAAGTCCTGCGGGCAGAAGTAATTTTTTTCATCAGAAGTTGGCCTGAAGGGTTGGTGAGGTGCTGGTGCACAATTTATAATCGCCAGGTTTCGCTCTCTCTAATGGTTCAACGTATCGTCAACATCGAATTCGTTAGAGGCGAAAAGGACTGGAGGCAAGGAACTGTAAGAAATTCTGCATGGTGGTTTTTTTTCCGCACAGCATGTTTGCTGGCGTAGTACGTAGCTGAACGTTCTCCCGCACTTTTTTAGGCGCCCATGCTGTGAAAAAGAAACAATTTGTTTTGACTTTTTCTAGATGCTATAATTATATTATACCACCTAAGATCACAAGGCATTTTAATATCAGTTAGAAACTAATTGTTAATATAGAAACAATTAATTGTAATGTACTATAAAATAAAATCATTTTTATTCTTCGCACTTTGTGCTTTGTCGACGTTGAGATCATTAGAGGTGAAAATGGACCGAGGGTAATGAACGGGAAGAAATTAGTCCATGTGGGAACTATAGAGGCATTTGCCAAGAGTGATATCAGAAAACCTTGGCAATCTTATACATGAATGGCCACATGGTGATTTCATCCCATGTCATACAGAATCGCTCACCCGTCAGGTAGTTGTAAAACGGAATGCATGGCCTACCTTAGAGAAGGCACAAACATGTGAAACTACAAAGTTTCAGGTACAACTGACCTAAGGACATATCATTTAGAATCAAAGCCGAGTTTTGTCCATGCGACCTATTTATATTCTAATCATTTTCGCCATTTCTGAAGTCAAGTTATATCTGACAACTTAAAAAAAGTTTACTTTTAACTACAAGCTCACAGCATAAGAGATACAGACAGCACACTCATTTTTTCAGACGTATCGATTGTTGATACTATCCTAACACTTGTCATTAAATAAAGAATGAGACGACGTTTTGGTGTGAACAGATATTACAAATCGAAAGATATTACAAATCGTTCTTATAGACGATAAAGTTTTTTATCCTATGGAGGATCTTAGGAGGGGACTACCATTCTTGGTAATAACTGATTTTGATGATTCTTGTATATTTCACATGTTATTATAGATTCCCTATCAGTTACAGGTTCAGGGAATTGCATGCCTTGGAGCTTAGTTTCCAAGATATCACATGGCATAATTTTCAGAGCACCTTAGGTATTGAGTAATTAGTAGCTTCTTAGTCAAGCGGAGAAGGAATCAACTATTGCGCATCAGAATCGGGGTCTGGCGGCTTTTATTATTCAGTCATCGTTTCTATTATTTCTATTAGTTTTATAACTATAATTTCATTTCGATTTTATACAACATTATAAACATTAAAACCTATTTTAAATTTTTTAATCTTTTATGATTACTGCACAAATATAGAAGAAAATTTTTTCTTCTGCGTGAATGTTCTATATTTCAAGCAAACATTTGCTTCGCATACCTGCACTTGTCAGAAAAACCCTAAAGGTTAAACAATGTTTTTACCTCTTCTGTCTTCTGATTCCATTTTATAACTCAAAATTTTCAAACTGCAAATTCTGTAATTTTTTTTAATACCGTTGTTGAGTCGTGCCGATCATGGTGGGTGAGCCTCACATTCTTTAGGATGAGGGTTCGGTTCCCCATCCATAATTCAGATTTGGGTTTTCCGTGGCTTCTCCGGGTTACTATAGGTGAATGCCGGCATGGTTCCTGCGAAAGGCCATGGAAAAATTCCTTCCCATTCCTTAACCCCAGTCCTTATCATCTCTAATGACCTCGACGTTATTTTCTTGGACTATGATGAACTGACTACGTCCCTGTTCCTTGAAAAATTATTACTTTCGTGGTATGAAAGCTACTATGAAAATATACGAATCTCGGAAACTAAGGTGCATCCCAAAAAATACCTCTGATGTATAACTAAGGAAATTTACTCTGACGTATGTAAGAATGAACCAAATCAATTATTATAATATTCGTCTCTCCTTTTGTTAGAATATGTTAGGAGAGAAGTCTCAAAATTCACTCATCAGGATCGCCTCAATATCCGAGAATACTTCCACTTTCACTTGTCTCCCCCAATTGCGTCTATCTTTTCCTTTCCTCTCCGTTTATTCTCTTTATTCTGTTTTGTGCGTCCTTACTGTTTGGTGGACTTCGTATACCACAGATTGCTTCTTAGAGCCATTACACACTTAAGAAACCTTAGCACGGGGTTAAGACTGGGGAAGAATCACAACCAAATCTACCATCAAAGCATGTTTCTCATTTATTATTACATCTAATATGGGAATATCAATGAACCAATGCAATCTTCACAGACTTATAATTCATTACTTTCAAGTAGATTAAATCTTAATCTATGTTTAATTGATCTCATGACTTGTTTTCACAGAGACATACCTTATCACCGACACAATACATATACGAGAGAATATTAATACACGGGGAGAGAGAGAGAAGAAATTTTCTTACTTTATGTATTGCTGGATAACGGTCTTGGCGCGGTTTCACTACTGCAGATCATTTCAGGACGGTACGTCCTAGGAAGATCAAACCTGAACAAATTGACTGAGATAGAGCTCACATGGGGAAGACTTTCCAAGATTCTCATCTAACTTGGCTCCATGAGCGGGCACCAATGGTCGTGTTCCACTATTAGCCAACTTAGTCGGAAATACCACCATAGACAGACAATTCTAAGGGGGCTTGGCATAGCATCTCTGCCATATGGGCGCTAGTATACAAAAAATCGAAGAGTTAAGCAACTTGGTCCCCTACAAAGGGTGGGATTTCATATTCTGAACTTGGCCGACTACAGGTGGGTCAGGGCGCCAGACAGTCTAAGGGGTGAAATCACAGTGTACTCGTAAACCAGCCAAATTCATCAATGGTAGATACTTGGACGTTCTTTATAAAGTATCTTTATCCATAGCTTGTCCTTATCCTATTATGTTATTTGCGTCTTGTTATATCGAAGACACCACGAGCAAACGGTATCAGAAACAGAAACAAGTGCAGGAGGAAAAATTCAAGAACTACCCAAATGTGACCACAAGCACTGCCCACGACTAAGGCGGTGCCTGCTAGAGAAAGACGACAAAGAGTCAGTTCATCGCAGTGCCTTTGGAAGCCAGAGGCACCTTCTCCAGGACTCAGGGGGCGCCCTGCTCTGATTCCAGGAGGGAACTCCTGATATGAGAGTGGGTGGCTCCAAGGACAAACCGGAGAAGAAGGAGACCACTAGCTGGAACGTGAAGCTGGCTGACGGCGCTTGGTGGTCAGCATGTCAGCGATCAGCAGAGAAAGCCTGCGGGCTGGTTGTCGGCGCAGGCTGTTAGTGGTGCAGGAAGAACATTCGCGAATAGACAGTTTATTGATTAGAAATTTGAAAATACATAGACACTTCCTGATTTTGGTGTGAATTAGTGTGATTGTAGATTAATTAGTAGATTAATTGGTAGATTAATTATTAGAATAATTAGTAGATTAATTAGTAAAATACTTTAGGCCCATTAAATCCTTAAGAAAATTTATCCAGATCTATTTTTAAAAAAAGTTAATTAAAAAAACAGTAGAAACTAAGGGCTTACTTTAGGTAACAAAGTACTAGGCTACGTAAACTCAGGAAATAAAAATTAGAAAATATCCCGATATTGTAAAACATAGTTCTTAATTTATCATTACTACTATACTTTATAATTCTCTAATTGTTTACGCTTTCTTCGTCCTTTAAATTATTGCATAGTATTAATTTCCAAGGAACAATTCGCCTCTTCCACCTTCCTAATCCCGTTGCATTACACATTGCCGACTGATAAAAGTAAAGTACACACGATGAAGTTCAAATATCTCCTGTCTGTTCCGTTTTGCTTATGGAGTAAGTTTAAGATACACGGCGGAATATCAGAAACTGGTTGACGTTGAGTTGCGGGATTGGTTCCCTGATTAACAGATATGTTGGGAACATAATATGGAAAACAAAACCACACATCATTTTTACCCACTCAAATGTCATGTAATATCAGCTTCGTACATTTTTGTTCGGGTGTAAAACATACTACTTCCAATTATAGCTTGGTTTATATCACCACGACAACTCCTTTAAAATACTGACAACAAATTAAACTTGCAGGTGACTACACTTGCATTTGCCATGTTATTACCATGCCGTGTGACTCACCTGTCCATTTTTATGATGTAGCCGTCATCAACACTTCTCCTGCGGAAACTCTTCATAGCCTCTCTTGTACAGATGCTGAGACCGAGGATATTAACTTCCAGCACTTTTTTCCAGTCTGATGTCTCCCCCTCTGGAACAGAAACACAACGCATCTTAGCGTCTGAGTACTGGACACTACCGTCGGAATAAACTCAACCAAACAAAAAATGAAAAGTATGCTAATGTGCTAAGTATTATGTGAAAAATTATGTCTTATTTTATCAGAAACTTTACTCTTCGTACAACTCAAATTATCTGCGCTTATGTTAAGAATCGTTTCGTAGATAGTGAATGCACAACCATTTTTCGAATGAAAGAGCCGTGTCCGAAACAACTGTTTCCGTAGTTTCATCGTTCTGAAGTTCAATCTAAGTAGCAATTTTCTTGAATTTGCATACGCTTTTATTAAACTTGTGCATCTCTTATATAAGACATGAGTAACTTTCAGTTAGTATTTCACTGCTAAATGATTATATATATGCTTCGTTTAAGAGAGCCAACATATACTTTATGTTGAAAAAATAGTAATTAATAAACTATGCTATTTCGAGATAGGATCAAGTGAAGCTATTGCGATTCTTTTAACTATTCCAAAAGGAGAGCTAAGAAAGAAAATAATTTTTATCAGACAACATACAAAACTACAGTTTTTAACAAGCTAATTGGACGACTTTTCTATGTTTTAGCGTAACCATTTTGATGTATATTTGTAATCGATTTTGGTCATTATTAGTTAAATCTCTCATGTATTATCAAGTGGTATTAGTTCGTTTTTCAATTTCCGAAAGCTTTTGCTTATTTCTGCGACACATTTTCAGCCTTTCGTCTGTTAAAATGTGGTAGAATGTCGATATTTGTAAATTATACTATAGACTTCTCTTCAATTCAACTTTTTTCGGGAATTTTGCACTGCTTTCATACATACAAAATTCTCGGAGTGAATATTTCCAGCTTTGCTTTGATGCTTGAAAGCATTTTTTTCCTCGTTGAGTCACGTTCAAATAAATCGTATTCTAACACACGTTAATACTATATCAAATTACTGGTTGATCGAAATTCCGGTAACGCTCTTGAATATTATTAGTCTTTCAATGTCCTTAAAGTAAAACTATCTGCTGAGTAATATCTATCAGGCGGGAAACAGACGTTCAGTAATAAGAAACTGATTCCTGTTTCACTGTCAATGATTACATGTGCCTTCAAGACTCGCTCCACTATCGTTATTTAGGCCACATATTTGAAGACTGTTGACATTGTGAATTATTAGATTTTAAGTAATGCGAGCAATTTGCTGAATCTGAACTCTTTTATGGCTGTCCTTTAACAGCAAGTACTTTTTGTTTATCTGCGGACGATACTTTATCTGATATTATCTTATTGTCAATAATTAATGTGAACAGTTGTAAATTTTTCCCGTTAATTCTTCGCCAAGTTTTTTTTGGTGATTACGTTCCTAAAATTAATCCACACTGAATCCATATATCCATAGTGGGGAAATCCCATGATGGAATTCTATCGCGCTAAAATACTCTTAAGGAATATTTTCTCTATAAGTAGAAACCATGGATTCAATATATAAATTCTGGTGGAGCGGAGTGGGGATGGGCAATATTGAAAGGCGAAATCTCTGATAATAAGTGATGAAACATGAGGTGAATTTACCACAGAATATGTAGCCCTTCGAAACGATACCAAAAACATTCACAACTTTTCTATCGCCAAAGTGTGGCAGAGAGAAATTCACTGTTTCGCTGCCTTTGTTTACTAATGGTTTTTAATTGACATATCCCTAGATAACTTTTTAAAAATAAATGTTCAGTTTATGTAGATTGAATACAATTTTTATTTATGTAAATTCTACGAAATATTGTGATTAATAGATTGATTCTCTAAGGTAAAGCCATTGCTTTGTACTGAAACATCTGATTTAAAAATTTTAAAACACATCAAGCAAACCAACTTCGATTTAATTGTTTTATGAATATTATTTTTGTTTGCACGATACAGAAGCATACTCACACACAGGCTATAGATAACCAATAAAAATATATATAAAATTTATTTGATCGTGAAGACTGGTTGTATGACGATATCAGTGAAAAATCACAGTTAAAAAAAAGAGGAAGACTCTCGGAAATCTTCCCCCGATGTTGTTTTGTCTACCTGAAAGCCTACTCTCCGAATATACACCGGAGTTGTTGATGAGGATATCTGCACCACCCAAATTGTCTTCCACCCACTTGAAGGCTGAGAGGATATCTTCCTTTCTGACGTCGCACTGGATTAGCCTCAGGAATTCAAGCCGCCAGCTCCTGATTACAAATATTGTTAGGATATCCTTGAGTTATAGCATCAGGTCTTGCGACTACAATTACCTAAAGACCCAAAATTTGGCAACTCCCGCCAGTAATGCATATTGTTTGTGGCAATAATCGATTGGTCAGTTAATGATTACATTCGAGAATAATAAGTGCGTGGTTGGTAACACGCAACTGCATGAACGGTCAGGTAGCTTAATGGCAAAGGCTCTCACTTTAAAATTCCCATTTTCAAAAAATACTAGCCCTCTAGATCCTGATAAATAACCAATAATTGGGGCACGTTATAATACTCAAATAAGCAAGCAAAACTTTTAAGGAAAATGAAAACACTTTAGTTGGTCCTATACTTAAATCTGCTTGACAGCCTTAGAGGTAGTTAGGACTGAAGCCACCCAGTAAATTAATCATTGTAATCACAAATAACATTGTTATCAGGAACCCACAAAGCCGACTCACAAAAAATTAAATTCTTACCATTATCCGTAATTATGAGCAGAAAAGAAGTACATTAGTGCATCATGCTAAATGGTACACAATCAGACACACAGAAATATTCGTAGCTACGGAAGGATTGGGAAGTAGTATGGGGGAAAACGGACAAAAGCATTTAAAAATTACGTTAGGCATCAGTAAAATTCTGGCATATTTCATGCAAAAAACTATGAGAATTCATACATCAGTATGGGCCCAACAACCCTTGAACAGTATTATCCAACAAAAACTAAAGAATTTCTCAAGAAAGTCTCACCTTCATCCTGTGGACCCTGCGTGCGAGTCCCACGACGATCAGTCCGTGTTCGAGGAAGGCCTTCGCTATGGCTGCGCCTATACCTGCGCTGGCCCCCGTCACAATAGCCACTCTGCCGCGGTACCTGTCCCTCTCCACAGCTGCTCAAACTGTTGATACTTGCCCTGAATGAAATCGCTATTGGCCTCACCGCTTCAGCAGTGAGATTTATATGCGCAGTTTGGTCGCTAGCCTTATCAATCTAAACAAGCGAGTCATGCAGTATAGCAATTTGTTATCTTACGTTACTTGTTAGCTGTTTGTTTGATCAGCTGTCGGTTAAAATTTCCAGTGCCACTTTGATGTAATTTATGTAGGTTGACCTATTTTCTAATAAAATCTAGATTTTGTTCGTTGAATTGCGCTAAAATGCTTCCCTATTTAACGAGAATGGTTGGTGCGCTGTATGTCCTTTCATTCGAGAAGACGCAGGTTCGATTCCTCGACCGCTCATCCAAATTTGGATTCCTTCAGAAGTTCCTTTAGAGGTTTTGCCGAATTCCTTGACATTCCTTGATCCCAGTCCTTTCCCGCCTCTAATAAACTCGACGTCGACGAGGCGTAAAGCCAGAATAAAAGAAGGAAAAGCTTCCGTAGGAGGGATTTCTAGTAAAATTGCAGGTCTCATTACTACCACTAAGTTACCTGTTAGGTAAAGGAATCAAGACATATGAATATTCAACAGGGGGGGGAAACCTCAAAACTGCTTCGTCTCTTTTATTTTCTGTTTCTTCGAAGAATTTCACAATTTTCCATAACTGAGCTTAAACATTTCTGTTTTGTGTGTGAATATAGCAAGAATTGTGTTGTTTCCTTGTCATACTGAGTCTGAGCGTGAACTCCGAACAATGAGCATCTGGTCAGATTCAATATTTGTCTATGCACACTCCTACGATCTACATTGAAAGGTTAATAGTGCAAACGACAGTTTTATGAATTTAAGAGTATTGATGTACTGTACATTATAGTTAATAGTTACCTGTGTTATATGTATATTTCTATATGGTTACCTGAATTTTATTTTTTTAAATAGAATAATTAATACGATTATTTTTTGTTTATTACAAAACTGCACTATCGCAGTTCTCTAATCACTTTTTCTCCTGAACCGAACTACTGTACCATATTCCTTGTTTCTTTCATTATTATTCAAACTTTTAACTTACATCGATGTAACTAAAACATTGGTTTTGTTTAGTTTTTCCTAATGAATGCTTATCGAAATGTTCCTCTGAAATAATCGAACATGGTACTTCATTACCTGAAAGAAGTGACAGTAAGATGTTTTAAAAGAACAAATAACTATGTAGTTCGCTTACGATTTTTAACACAGTAGTTTCCCATTTGTAGCCGCAAGTGAACGCCATTAATTTTCCATCTTTAGGTGTTCTGTACCACTACATATTCATACACCCTCATTTTAGTAAGTCGTTGGCAAACATTATTTCGTTTACTTCTTTTGGTTCGTTTAACTGTGAATATTCCATACATAAAAACAGTGTACACCACAAGATGAAACTGTTGATACTTGTTTGTAAGAGACTAACAAACTGCCATACCACAACATGCAATGCCAACAAATTTTATAAATATCAATCATTTCTCAATATCATTATTTTGTTCCTTTCAATTGCAAGTCAATTTGAGACTACAGATGAAAAATATCTATGCTTATTACACTTGGTAAATGATACGTATTTTGTATGTACCATTTCTGAAACATAACTAAACTTAAGCTTGCAATATTTTTTTTATAGATGCAAATCATCAAAACTATCTAAGTTTAAAGTGATTAATTTAAAGCATCGACACTTACGCAACATATTTTACGTGTAGATTTATGTATGAATCAGTATTCTTTTAAGCTTTCTCTGCCTATATGATCTATAACGGAATATCCTACAACCTGTAAAGGTAAACTGGTTTCTATCAGCATTGGATATGTTTCCACAAATCTTGGAAATTTTTTTTTGGAAGATGAAGATTCATATTACGATAAAAGGTATAATTTTCACAAGATCTTTCCCCCATTTCCAACTTTGGCAGAACCTGTTTTGTATACGTGAAGTGATCCATGTTTCACAATCCACTACATGATGTTCGCCCCCTTTGCGCGGCAAACCAACAGAGTCAGTTTAAACCACTTAAGAACGATAGAGACGAAGATAATAACTGGCCCTATTCATTAAAACTACACGGAATTGGTTTTTAAAGATTTAAAAGATTTGTGATCTTAATGCTGTACCTCCTATTTTCAATAAGTTCGTGCTGAGTAAAAATTTAAATGCGATTGTTGAAAGATTAGGTGACGGAATAGTGAATTCGGTCAAAATAGGTATAAGTTAAAAAAACTTCAGTAACTAACATACCCGTCACCCTCTATTTAACTCATTTCAATTTACGAAGCAATAAACTTCAGCGCCAGACTGTTGATGCTGCCATGTGTGGGGTGCTGGTAAGGTGAATTCCAACTTAATTTTTACACTGCATTCTAAGCGAGATCTACGCAGTTAGTTCTAATAGCAACGTCTCAGTCGTTTTTCACGAAGATACTTTGATACAAATTCTGTAATGGTGGGAGCTACAATTGTTTGATTAGTTAGTTCAGTACCCGCTTCAAAAATATACCTAGTGCACAGCACGACTGAAATTTAGATTTTTAACTAATGATAAATAAAGTGTCAACGCATCAAGTTGCCGCAAATTCCTCCTGTAACGCACCACATACAGAGAAGCTAAAGTTTAAGATCGAATCCGAACTGCGGCGCATCCAACCACATTTTCCCAAAACAACTGAAGTTAGGTTAAGAGTCCATCAAAATTTCAGCTAAAAACGTGGCATGAATTTGATTACTCGTCAAACACCATAGCATTGTCGACCAGGCAGGGTTTATTTTTATTGAAACTTTACGAGGTAGAGTGACTTATTTCTGTCCAGGGCTGCTAGTTCAGCGACCAGGATATGATTTAGCGACCTCAACGCTGTGGAGTGAGACTATCTTATCAGCGCCATTCCGTCTGTCTCGTTATTTGTTCCGTTCTAGCTGCAAATCATTAACCTGACACTGAGTTAAGGTTTTCTGTTTCGTATGCAGCATTTCGATGCAATTATTTGAGGGTGTTACATATAAGGCAACTAATTCTTTACAGCACACCTCTTCTTCTTGATTTTGAGCGCAACAGTAAAACATTCATACAAGGTGAGAAAACGCGTAGATTGATCTCCAACGTCTTTGATGGGCACAAATATAAAATATGAGAGCTAACATAACTTTGCACCCACAGATTTCTTAATCATCATTGTCATACAAACACTGTCATCAATAAATATTCAACCAAAAATCAGGCCTTGCTAGGTCGGAGAATCACATGTTTATTACCCTCCTTCTTTAAAAACATAAACAAAACAAAAAAACAATTTTGTAATATCAAAGAAAACTTTTTTATTTTATTTGTTATGATTTTTAAATTATCACACAGAATGTAGAAGAACGTTTAAAACTTTCGACTGTTTTTTAGTTTTACCCTTTTCACAATTTAGTCATTTACTTTTTTCTTCATTATCTAAAGGGTGGAGTTTTTCTTTCACCTAGGAAGTAAACTAACCATCAATTGAAAGTTAGAAGACGAAATGAGGCAAATAATAAGAAAGTGTAGAGATTTTATTTTCCTGTGTAAAGATATTATTTATTAGGATGAAAAATTTGTTCATAAGATCGAATATCAGTATGCAATTGAGAATGCGAATGATTCGCTGCTACATGTTCTCCATTTTTCTTTATGGACATTAGATCAAAATCTATACAAAATAATTAAAGTTTTTGATATTTATTTGTATTGTCGTCTTGGGTGCTGAAAATGTCAAACGAAGAAGTACTACATCGGATGAAGAAACAAAAATAATTGCTGCTCACTATAAAGCAAAGGAAAACACAATATCTAGGACACATTATGAGAGGCGAGAGGTACCAGCTACTGAAACTCATCATTGAAGGGAAGATACAGGGGAATAGATCTGTAGGAAGGAGAAGGAATGCGTGCCTGAAGGACATTGGGAGATGATACAGTTAGCTGCACTACAGAAGAGGCTTCCCATGCTTCAGTTTCATATAGAGCTATCTGTATGGACCGCCAACATCCGATAGGAGAAGGCCACTTAAGAAGAAGAAGGTTAAAGATGTAATCTGAAGTAGAAACTTATGTAATGAAATTAAAGTCTTCCTGAAGAAGGTGTATTACCAACCATGGGTGAGCTTTGGCTCTAAAATCTGGACACGGACGAAGAGATAGTTAGTTATACCGCAGGCGGCAAAGATAAAGTTCCTGAGAAGCATAGAAAACGTCACAAGGAAGAACCGAATCACAACTAAAACACCAGGCAGAGATCAAAGGCTGACGCATAAGAAGAAACGCTAATGAGGAAACTATTGCAGTGATTGGCTCAAAGCATGCGAACGGAGGAAAGAGAAATACCAAAATTAGCTATCTACAACAAATAAAAGGGATGAGGAAGTGAGTGATGTATAGCGAATAATAGCGGATAGAGCAAGCCAGAACTGTTATCGATAAATATCATAACGTTTGATAACAAACTTAATTGTGCAGAACACATTGGGCAGGTGGTAGGAAAAGGTTACAAAATGCTTTAATTACTGGAGAGGCTGATGGGAGAGAAGTTAGGGAGTTGGGTTACAAAACTTTGGTCAGACCATTGGTTGAATATGGTGGTGTAGTTTGGGACCACACATTTAGGTTATCAAATACAGGGAGTGCAAAGAAGAGCAGCTAGATTTGTTTGTGCAAATTATCACAGGACCAAGTCAGTAACTGAAATGATAAAGGAGCTGGATTGGGACTCATTGGAGGAAAGGAGGAGGGTGAAGAGAGTGCTAAGAATGTTCATGGCATATGTTAGTGATGGGACTTGGAGGGATATGGGTCAAAGAGTTATGAATAGGACAAGGAAGGGGAAAGGCGACCATGACCACAAGCGTGCGCTCGATTTCATGCATAAGGGAGTGGGAAAAATTTCCTTTGTTGGTAAGGGTGTCAGGGATTGGAACAAATTACCAAGTGAAGTGATGAATAATTTACCAAAAACGATTAAGGAATTCAAAATTAAAATTTGTAAATCTTAAAAGTAAATGGGAGAGGAATTAAACATTTCAATTATAAAAGATAATTTTTTATATTTGTATATACAGGGTGAGTTTTTTATCTTGAGACAACTAAATATCTCGAAAACTACAAATCCGATCAAAAAAAGTGGGTAATAAAAATTGTTCGTCTCGACGGGGGACATCCGATGATACCAAATTTGACTCCCCACCCCCACCCCCTAGGGGTGGGGGAAGGGGGAGAAAAAAAACTTAAATAGGAACCCCCATTTTTTATTGCAGATTCTGATTCCCCGGAAAAAACTACCCCTATTTGACCCCCAATTCGAGTCATTTTGGTCGATAGATGGCGCTGCATTTCTCAGAGTTTTCTCATTACTTGATGTACTTCCATTGCGTTCACATCGTCGCTCATTTCTCAGAGTTTTCTCATTACTTGATGTACTTTCATAGCGTTCATAACATCTCTGATTTATTTACTTCGTTCTGTTGCACGTGTCAATGAGAATGCAGGCTATAACGTTGCAAGAAAAAATTGAAATGGTCTACATTTATGGAGAATGTCGCAAGAATATCGATAATGCTGTTGATCTTTATGCTCATCGTTTTCCAGACCAGCCTCGATCGCGCGCTTCTTTTTACCGTATTATCCAACAGTTCACTCATGAGGGAAGTGTTTGTCAGATTTTGCATCGTAGAAAATACCATCCGTTCCATGTTTCGTTGCATCAAGAACTTCACGGCAATGATTTCGATAATCGATTGACATTTTGCCGATGGTCGCTACAGAAAATACAAGAAGAACCCCATTTCTTTGCTCGAGTACTGTTTTCGGATGAATCCACTTTTACTAACCACGGCACCATTAATCGACACAACATGCATTATTGGAGTGTGGAAAACCCGCATTGGTTACGCCAAGTTGAACATCAGCGTCCGTGGAATGTAAATGTTTGGTGTGGGATAATTGGGGACAAACTTATTGGTCCACATTTTATCCATGGACATTTCAATGGGGAGAAATATCAACAACTCTTAGAGGACGTACTGCCAACATTGCTTGAAGACGTACCCTTAGACGTGCGACAAACAATGTGGTTTCAACATGACGGTTGTCCAGCACATTTTGCTGTAAGATCGCGGGAAGTGTTAGATCGTCTGTACAATCGTCGATGGATCGGAAGAGGAGGTCCAGTGCCGTGGCCTGCAAGATCACCAGATCTCACTTCGCCTGATTTTTTTTTATGGGGATACTTGAAGAATGAAGTTTACAGTGAAGTGCCAACAACGCCTGAAAACATGATTGAACGAATTACCAACGCTTGTCAAAAAATCACGCCGGATATGCTTCTTAGTTGCGTCGAATCATTCCAAGAGCGGGTAAATAAATGCATCGATGTCGGTGGTGATATTTTCGAGCACTTGCTTTAGAATTGTTGTTAGAAACAAACACGTGAGAGGCGAGGGGACTCACCAAAAACAAGCACCCCGATGGTGAGAGGCGAGGGGACTCACCAAAAACAAGCACCCCGATGGTGAGAGGCGAGGGGACTCACCAAAAACAAGCACCCCGATGGTGAGAGGCGAGGGGACTCACCAAAAACAAGCACCCCGATGGTGAGAGGCGAGGGGACTCACCAAAAACAAGCACCCCGATGGTGAGAGGCGAGGGGACTCACCTAAATCTAGCACCCCAAAGGGAACAGAAAATTACTACGTCCACGTCGTTGTTCCTGGGTAACGCAAAAAGTAATGTTTGACTTTCGCTATCTGCTAAAGAATTTGCATCAGTGCATTTTGAAATAATGTCCATTCCCATCCCTCAAGTTTGGAGGTGGGTGGTGTTATTGAATAGTTTTTGAAAAATATCAATCACATTAACTTGTATTTTGCTGATCTGATGTGTATTTCACGAGATATCCTCATTTTTAAATGAATTTTTGCTTATTTTGATTTTTGTCGATTGCAGCGCCATCTATCGACCAAAATGACTCGAATTGGGGGTGAAATAGGGGTAGTTTTTTCCGGGGAATCAGAATCTGCAATAAAAAATGGGGGTTCCTATTTAAGTTTTTTTTCTCCCCCTTCCCCCACCCCTAGGGGGTGGGGGTGGGGAGTCAAATTTGGTATCATCGGATGTCCCCCGTCGAGACGAACAATTTTTATTACCCACTTTTTTTGATCGGATTTGTAGTTTTCGAGATATTTAGTTGTCTCAAGATAAAAAACTCACCCGGTATAAAGGGGTAATTAGACGAATATGGGAATTTCCACCGTAGCGTTAGCTCCATCGCAATTAAAAAATTAATAATAATACGAAGGTGGGTGCTGTTTTCACTTTAAAATCTGGAATAGGAAACTATCCTCAAATATCAGAAATGCTATCTGAATAGTGAAAACCAAGTAGTACTAAGTATAAACTTCAATCATAAATAGTTTTCATTTCGGACATAATATTTTACGTAAATTTATTTAAGAAACAAAACCACACGCATCAAAATTACGATTTTCGCAGCACAACATAGTCCACAAAATTAACTATTTCATATTAATTTATGAATGTAAATATTAATAAAGGTGTAGTTAGTATTTTCTCGTAACGTCTTTTAAGGTTTTTTTTTCCTTTCAAACTGGCACAAACGTTTTGTTGTCATGTAATAGCATCAAACTATTACTTGTAATAAACGTAGAAAGTGAAAAAAACTCTGTTATCAAACAGAGTAGGCCCTATGATACAAACTGATGTTTATAATCTTACTCTTGTTTTGAAATCAATGTTTCTACGTGTTAAATGTATTATCATACTGAACCTATGATGCAAGATTTGACCTCACGCTAGTCCATATAGCCGATATACTAAAATCTTTTCCGTCTCTCAGGAATCTAGTTGCAAAATTATATTTAAATCCCTCGTATTTATAAAATAGCTAATCTGTTAAGTAAAGGCAGAGCACAAAATGACTAACAACTAAACAAGGAGTGTACAAGATGTACATAGGTGATTAGGTGTCGAAAGATATTGGTAGAAGAATTAGGAGAGGTGCATAAAGTTAAAAGATGACCATTACAAGCTGGCACACGATTTCAGGTATAAGGATGTGAGAAGATATTGTTTCGTGGGTAAGGGTGTCACGGATTGGAATAAATTAACATGAGAGATGATGAATAATTTACCAAATTACTCCTAGTATGAGTTTTTAATTCTTGTGTCAAGCCACGATATCATGCTGTACTCACCTTCAAAGTTTGCTGTCAGATAGTACTTTTGATTAAGCGTGGCCAGAGATGTAGACACAATAGCTCCATGCAAGTTCCAGTATATCTCAATGCCTCCGTGTCTAGTTGCTTTGGGCGATGTGCTAAAAGCTGCTGATATGGACTGTAGTTATCGATTTAAGACCCTTATGAACGAAAGTTGATCTCATAGATCAATCACGATAAATATCCCTGTCTCGTATCAACAAATTTTCAACTTTTATTTATTTAGTAGTACCACATTGCAGGTTGGCGTCATCACAAATGTTTGCGATTTTATTTTTGTGAAATAGAAACGTAGATGTAATAACGTCAAAACCTACTTCAACTCAGATAATATAGTTAGTATAATGTGGTCATTTTACGTATCGGTGAGAGACTGTTTAATTTCAGAGAAGATTAAGTAATGTGTGTCATTTGTACATTTTTCTTTCTACAAATGTTTTTTCAGTATAATTTTCATCTTTAACTAGATAATGATCGTTATTTAATTTCTGAAACAGTAACTTATAACTACCGTCAGTATCCAATACTCTCATCCTTTTCTTCCGTATCCCCCAGTAATTTGACCCCACTGACTCATAACTGCCATACATGAGCACAGTGAACCATAACAGTCCTTTCTAACCAATATGAATACACTTCACAAATCCTCCTCTATCTCTGTAGTACACTCTGCAATCCTCTGAGAAGACATCATTGTTAAGCACTTCTTCCTCTAGACAAGTAATGAACTACCACCAAACATATTGTTCAGAGTCCAAATGCTGAAGTATAACAGTACACCAAATACCTGGGTATCATATTAGTTATGTCCCTCACTTACAAAAGGAACCTTCAGAATATAACTGCCAAGCTTAAAAGTCAAACAATCTACTTCAGCGGTTGCGGTAACTTCATGCGGACCTGATGCGAACACATTAAGAATAACAACCCTAGCCTTGGTTTACTCCACAGCTGCATACTGCTCCAGCGTGTGGCTTAATAGCTCTCATACACAATTGTTGCACGTTCAGCTTTACTAAACAATGTGCGTCGTAACTGGTACGCTTTTACCTACACCCATCCAATGGCTGCCAGTGCTTTTGCTGTCAGGGCCATGGACACCTGACCCGCGACTGCACAGGACAGGATCACTGTGTGAGGTGTGTGGGCAGCCACAACGTGGCAGACTGCAACCACGAGACGAGATCACAAGATGTTGCAACTGCAACGGCAACCACCCAGCCTACTACAACGGCTGCCCGGCAAAGAAAAACCTGCGTGCCGGCATACCAGCGACAAACACCAACAATCCGGCTTCTTCTACTTCACCGACCAAGAGGCAACTAAGCCGACGTAGACCTGCAGCCACCGGAAATGAGCACCCAGTGACGGCGACGAAGCAGTCTTCAAACAACAAACCGTGCCCACAGGATGGCGCCGCAGACTGCAACCAACCCAACTCTGAAATCTTCGGAGTCATCATGCAGCTACTGCAGCAGCAATCTTTGCTACTGACGCAAGTCGTTACACATTACGCCAAACAACCAGGAACGACACGCCCGAAGCTGACACACAGAAGTAATGACAACCTAATATGATCTGAAAGGAGATGCGACCACCGTTGCAAGAACTTCCACACATTCTGGGGGAAATGCTGTCCCAGAAGATTTAGTGTCAGGCCAGCAACATTCCACCACCTCACATCAGAAATCAAAAGGTCCTAATCAAACTATGATCGAGAATTCTAAACAACGAGGCTCTTCCGATCCCTGGAGATATTAACAAATACAAAACACGACTGAAGTCTCGTCGCCCTGCCTGGGAGATTGCTGTCAATCTAATATCTAACTCCTTCAGCCCTACAGAAAGCTGGACAGCGGAATGGACATCATCAACATCACAGGGCATAGTGCAAATTAGCAATCCCTGCTCAAAACTACCAGGATTCAGCTTACCGTGGTTAATTTAGTGTGAATTAATTCGTATTAGATGTGGTAGCGGAAGAACTGTTTCAACTCTTCACACCTGGGACTGGGCTGTGATAAGTATCTCACTAATTATTCTTTCTTATTTCTCAGTCATGTCGCGTTCATCATGAGAGGTATCTTGTTTTGAAATGAAATAACTGTCCAAGAAGATTCAGATTCAAGTCTGTTTATTATGCTTTAAGACATCGAACTCCAAGAATACTAGGCGTAAACGTAAACAATGCTCCAGAGATCATAACTTCATTTGTTCCATAAATGAAGTTTATGTCTATCAGTGACCTCAGAAAGAAAATGTTGTCTTACTTTAATATTAATGGTATAAGTTGTTTTCTGATTTTGAGATGTCGTAGAGAGTTGCGAGAATTTTATTTCTCTGTTTAGATTCGAGTTGTCGTTTTTATTGTAAAACTCGTAGGATTTAAAAATATGGTAATGTATCGTTTTTATTATTAGTCAATATAAGATCAAAGAAACCAGAGAAAAGTTTTCCAGTCACTACAGATTATTGACACCACTGGAAAAAATATTTCATTATTAGTACGCTTAATAGAAAAACCTTCTAATTTCCTAATCGCAAATATAATTTAAAATGAGTGTAGAAATAATTGTCAGTTATGACTTTGAAATTATTTCATAGAGATTAAGGATATGAAATTAACATCTTTAATGTACAAGTAGCAAAATACATATGATGATTGTAAAAAAAAAGATTTCTGTGAAACTGGCTGTTTTCTGAGATTGATGGTTAATCTCACACATGATTACGCGTCGGGTAGACAATAATGTCGTGAATCTGCAAGAGATAAAAAAAAAAAAGCTTTAAGATTACGAGGAAAGTACATTACGTGATTTATGATAAGAGAAACAGTTGCATCTTAAACAGTGCTGTATTATTTTGTATGCTCGTTTTGGAACTATTGAGGTATATCATTTGCTGACATACCTGCACACGAAGTGGCCGCGACAGTAGATAGACTGCAGCATCGGCGATATCCTCAGACAGCAAAGTAGGATTCTCCTCAAACATGAACTGCCTCGTCACGACCTTGTTGTTGTCCAGTATTTCAGTGGCAGTCGGACCTGGGCTGATAGCCTGCAGCAGTACACACCAAACACTTTCAACAAAACAGTGGATGGTATAAGCTTCACATGAAATTTTTTTACAATATACCTACGCTGATAGTACAAATGCGAAAGTAACTCTGTTTCTCTGTCTGTTTGTTACATTTTCACGACTAAACCAATCTTGGAATTAATCCGAAAGGTGACAGACAGACGGATTACGAGTGTAAGTCTCTTTAATGTTATATCGGTCATTCAGGTTTTGTTTCTCTCGTAGTCAATTTGTATATGATCTGTTAATGAATTCCATCTACAGAGACAACTGAAATTAACCTTTTGCGATGATTATCAACAAAGTACTGGGATAGACACTGAAAGTAGGGAAGGGTACTCTTCTGAAAGACGTGTCTTACTTCTCCTGATTTATTGTTTTTTTGCTGTCATCAGTCATTCGACAAGTTTGATGCAATCCTCCATCCCTTCCTATCTCGTGCTAACATCTTCATCTTCACATATCCCCTACAACACACATCCTCAATTATCTGCTTCATATATTATAATCTCTGCCTTCCTCTACAGTTCTTACCTTCGACTGTTCCCTCCACTAACAAATTAAGCAATCCAGCATGTCTCAAAATATGACCTACCAGCTTGTTTCATCTTTCTGTAAGCTTCTTCCACAAACTTCTTTCCTCACCCATCATTTCCAAAACTCGTTCATTTCGTACTTTGTCTGTCCTTAATTTTCAGCATTCTTCTGTAGCATCACATTTCAAATGCTTCAATTTCTTTTCTGGCATTCCTGAAGTCCATGTTTCGCTACCATTAAGTTCCGTGCTCCACACATAGTGTTTTACATAAGGGCAGTTAAAGGCTATACGTCTTAGCAAAGGGTAGTAAAACCGAAAACCTTGTGTACAAAACGGTATTGACGTAAGATGTCCCCAGATAGTGACAAAATTTTAAAACACAAGGAAAAACCTTGCGGAGGAACTGTGATGGGTAGTCGCCTACAATTAACCCGACTTTGTCTGTTGGTATTTTTAAAAATATAGCCAATGGGTTCTCTTCATGAGACATATTCAATAATGGCTTCCCCATCATATTATCCCAACACATAGCTTTTTGGGAGAACTTTTACTTAGTTTACAACTTTCTATATGTAATTCTAACAATAAAATCCTAAGTCCTGAAGTCTCGGATAACAGCTAGTAATCGTTTAATCAGGTTAAGAGCATTGAAACATTAATAAACGTAGCAACAGTTTTGATTACTGGTCTTACTATTCCGAGTGGAATGTACCACATATCAGATGATGTAAAAAATTTCCGAACTGATGAAGAACGGAAAACGCCCATACGTGTATGTGATTCGTGGCTAACAATGCCTACATGACTACTTTCACTTTGCTAGTTCGTTCGGTTTGTTCTAAACTCACATTCGCGTCAAAGTCGATTACCAATTTTTGCGATGAACATGAAGACTTAGTAACGCGTTGTCCGAAATTTTATGTTATACTAAGGAGATGTGTTATTGATATGTATGAAATGTTTCGGCAAGTATTTGGAGATGAAGCACTAACCTGTATGCGATTTTTCGAATTGGTTTTGTAATTTAAGGCTGATCGCACTTCAGTGGAAGACGATGATCATTATACAAAACCTTTGACATCAAACGATGTTCCCGGTTATTAAACAACGACTATAGATACTCGCTAGATACTACAGCCTTTACTTCTTCCAGACGTTCAACACGACAAAACCGTGGTCTGCACAGTTCGTAAGCCTGCATCTTTGGCTTAGGTGGTCGACAAGTGTTTAGCTGGTTCAAGTCCTGCTGGTAAATGAAATGTTTATCTTCAGGACTTAGCCTGCAGGGTTGGGGACTGTTGGTGCTCAGTTCCCATCCACCAGATTGTTGACCAAAGTCTCTCTCTCTCTCTCTCTCTTTTATGGCTTGACGTCTAGTCGACATCGAAATCTTTGGAGGCGGGAAAGGACTGAGGGCAAGGGCAAGAAGGAATCTTCCTTGTACTTTTAATCCCACCATTCGTATGGCGTGATTTCTGGAAAACATTGAAAATCTACGTTTGGATGGCTGGACTTGGATTCAAACACGCGTCTTCCCTGATACTAGGCGCGAGAAGCCTTTTGTCTCATTTACAAAGAAGAAAACTGTTCACTTTACAGCTACTTGCAGCATGTGGATTTCTTACGTCATGGTGCATTGTGCAGTCCTTACCGAGACTCTGATGTTGGTACCACTGCTGGCGAGTTCCCGCCTCAATCCCTCCGTTAGCTCCCTCACGGCGTGCTTGCTGGCGAAGTACATCGCTGAGTGTTCCCCGGCTGTTCTGTAGGCGACCACACTGGAAAATGAAATACAATTTGTTTGAGACATTTAATAAATACTCTAATTTTACTATATTACCTAAGATCACAAGGCTATGTAATCGCAGTTAAAAACTGATTATTAACATAGCAACAATTAATTAATTACACCCTAAAATAAACACTTTTTTTTTACTATTCGCCCGGTTGACGGTCTGGTCATTAGGAAAAGAATTGGGGGCAATGAAGGTGAAAGGATTCGCCCATAAGATTATGAAGATACCATCCTGCCATCAGCCAGAAGTGATTTTAGAAGCCCAAGGAAAATCGCAAGCTGGATTGCCGGACGACGATTTGAACCCATGTCTTACAGAATGCGAGGCTCCAGCGTTACCACTCACCCCACAGGTAGCCATTAAACGGAATGCATGACTTACCTGCACTTAGAGTAGAGAAAAAAATTGCAAAGTATCAGACGCAATCACCTAAGCATACGTCACTTAGTAGTAAACTTAGCATGGTTGGAAGGGCTGACATTTTGTTGAGAACAGATATTAGAAACCGAGGCTTCGATTATCTATACTAATATTATAAATACGAAAGTGACTCTGTCTCTCTGCCTATCCGTCGTTCTGTTACGTATCTTAGGTTAAACGGCTAATCTTGTCGTGATGAAATATGACTAGGAAATGTGATTTGGCATTAGGATGGACCTAGGATATTTTATCTGCATAAATAGTACATATTGTCACGTAATTTTGAAAAATAACATAAACGGCGATAGACAGACGCTTAGGATGTCGTATACTACACTATGTCGAATAGAGGGCTGGTAGCTCAGTGGTTAACGCGTTGGCTTTCCCAGGTTTTGACCGTGGTCTGCGGTTCAAATCACGATGTGACCAAAGATTTTTTAAGAATTGTTTTTGATGGTATAAGCCACGCCTCGACGGTAAGTTTTTAGGATTCCATGTTAAGCTGTAGAAGCCATAAAGTTAGGGGTGCAATGCTCGGCGAACCGTACGCGGTCTAACAATGTTGTAAGTGTACTCTTTTTTACGCTATATTGATCACTCAGCCGTTGTTTCCCTCGCAGTGTGTGTGTGTGTGTATGATCTGCACTAATAATATTATAAATGCGGATATAAGTCTCTGTATTTTTGTTACGTTTCGTCGACTAAATGGCTGCACCGATTTTGATGGAAATTGACAAGGAAATACTTTGAATCTGTAGGAAAGACAGAGGAATTTTTTTTTCGGTATGAATAACAGTTTTACTCACGACGTTTTGAGAATTTATCGAATTGTGACAGACAGATGGATTCGTGTGTTAATCTGTAACATTATATCTGTTGCTCAAGCTGTGCTTCTCGCGTAGTCTGTAAGTATATGATTTGTTAATAAATTTCGTTTAGAGACAAAACTTGTTGTTAAGTATAGATGTCGATTTGCTATGCACTGTACTATTACTTTGTTTCTGCTTAAAAGTTTCTGGCACCAGTTTATTTCGTCTTCTTTTGTGACATGACTTGTGGGCGTGAACCTGGCCTAAGGTGTAGCTCTAGAAGAGCACAAGCGGCCCAAGAATCTGATGCTCAAGCTAGAAAAAGAAGAAACGACCAAGCTGAAATAAAGCCGCCCTCAGTTAAAAACCCACCCCTCTCCCATATCCTAGCACCTTCGTTTGTTTTTCTGTTTTTAAATAAGTTGGAAACCTGAGACAGGTTCGACGGTAGAATGATATAGTGATAGCTTTCCTGTCATATTATGCCGACTCGGTGATGTTTGGTACAAATTTTCGTTACTAACAGCTTTCTATATCCAATGAAAATACACGGTCTAGTCACATTAATGTGACCACCTCTCAAAAACCGGAATAACCACCTTTGGCAGAGCGGACCGCTGCGAGGTGTGCAGGAAGAGAGTCATTTAGGCTTCTGAAGGTGTTCACTGGGATGTTGAGCCATGCCGACTCCAGTGCCGTGGCCAGCTGCGCTAGATTACGCGGTTGAGGATCCATGGCGCGAACAACCCGATCGAGGTGGTCCCACAGATTCTCTATTGGGTTTAAATCCGGTGAGTTTGCTGGCCAGGGGAGTAAGGTATACTCATCCTGGTGGTCTTCGAACCAAGCACATACACTGCGAGCTGTATGACACCTCGCATTATCCTGCTGGTAGATGCCATCATTCTGAGGAAAAATTATTCGCATGTAGGGGTGTACATGGTCCGCAAGGACAGATACGTACTTGTGCTGATCCATCGTGCCTTCCACAATGATGAGTTCACCCAGTGAATGCCAGGAAAACATTCCCCAAACCATTATGCTCCCTCCTCCACCCTGGATCCTTCCGGTGATTGTTGAAGGGTGTTTGTTTTAAGACGTTTCACGCCGTATGCGCCAACATCCATCTGTCAGATGGAGCATAAAACGTGATTCATCGGAAAAAGCCACCTGTCGCCACTCTGTGGACATCCAGTTGCGGTACTGGCGTGCAAATTCCAGCTTTCATCGCCAATGAACAGCAGTCAGCATTGGTGCCTTAACCAGGCGTCTGCTGCGGAGGCCCATGCGCCTCAACGTTCGCTGAACCGTTGTTGAGGATACACTCTTGGTAGCCCCTTGGTTCATCTGGGCGGGCGGTCTGTCATCTATAGCCCGTGGTGCAACACATGTTCCACGCCGCTGATTTTGAATAGTACCATTTTGCCATGCACGGTATATTTTCACCATGGTGGCACGTTAACAGTTCACAAAATTAGCCGCTTCCGAAATGCTTCCACCCTTGGCCCGAAAGCCAATAATCATGCCCTTTTGGATGTCGGATAAATCGCTAAGTTACTGCATTACGCCAACGATTGAAATGCTTTCCGATGCCCTAGGATATCCTTTACATACACTCCACTGTAATGTGCTGCCACCTGCCTTCTGTGATTGGTTATTTCACGTTGACGTCGAAAGTAGTTGGTGGTCACATTAATGTGACTGGACTGTGTATATGTTACGGGTTAGGATAGTATTCATTTAGTTAACGGTTCAGTCATATTTTCCTATATATCGCCTCCCAAGTTTTCGTAGCAGCTTACATATAGAGTAAGTAGAACCACCGAACGTTGTGCGTGAGCAGTAATTCTCTGACCTCACATTCGGGAGGGCGTGTGTTCGAACCCCCCTCCAGCCATCCAAATTTGGGTTTTCCATGGTTTCTCCAAATCACCCCAGGTGAATGCGTGGATGGTTCCATCAAAAAGTCCATGGCCGAACTCCTTCCCGTTTACTGTGCTTAATCCTTTCCCCCCTCAAATGACCTCGACAAGGCGTAAAGCCAAAAAAATTAGAAACTTGCTCAACGGAACTTAACGTACTCAAGAGTAGTAGTACCCCGACTGTATTCTGCAGAATCGGGTTTTCTGCTGGTTTTTGTAAGTTTTTATTTTCAGATGTCGATTCTATTCCTTCTAATACCTACGCAATAATAATTTCAATTTTATCACACTACTAACCTTAAAAACGCTGAAAAGTTTTTGAATATAGAGGAAAAATAATTTTTGTTATGTGTAGACTGTATCAAGTTCTGTATTTTGCATCAATTGTATGTTTGTTCAAACTCCTGCATTCGTTGAACAAACAAGTGTCTGGAATGTAGAGAACAAAACAAACCTCATTTTTACCCACATAAACGATTTATAACATCAGGCTCACATATTTTTTGTTTTGAGGAGCATACCACCTTCAAGTTTATCCCGGTTTGTATCACTCATTTAGACGCTTGATAACACGAAAATTAAACTTGGGGGTTGTTGTAGCACTCTCCGCAGCCCCTGTGACTCACCTGCCAATGTGTATGATGTAGCCGTCATCAACATTTCTCCTGCGAAAACTCTTCATAGCCTCTCTTGTACAGATGCTGAGTCCGAGGACATTAACTTCCAGCACTTTTCTCCATTCTGATGTCTCCGCCTCTATAATAGAAATACAGTGCATCACAGCTTCTAAGTATTTGGACCCTACAGCGCCAATACTCGCTACAGAAAAATAGCAGATTATTTTTTTTAAGAACATGGTTCGAAAGAGCAGCTCATGCGCCACACACCGCTTACTGACCATCGCGTCGTGGCTGCGTTTTACAGGCAGATGACAATACTTCACTTCCCCCATTAATACGTAGTACGACTTGACAGTAACATGTTTGGCGTCAGTAAGGGCAAGTAGCTGTAAAACTGATGTTCCAAATTTGACCATGCCAACGATGAGTAAAAGAGCAAAACTCATCGAAGGCACCCGATCACAAAATGTTAGCAGCAGGGGGTGAAGAAGAAGAAGAATTTTCTGAGAAGATGCTACTGCGCAAACTACTTCGTGAGAAATTATACACTGTTTTATCAGAAATTTTCTCATCTTACAATTCTAATTATGTGTGTTACGTTTAAGAACCACTTCGTAGAGGGAGAATATACAATCATTTTCGGAAGAAAAGAACCTTGTCCGAAACAACTGTTTTCGTAGTTTCATCGATCAATAGCTGCAATCAGAGCTACATTTTAAACGAATTTGTATACGCCTTTATTATACTAGTGTGAATGGGGTTATTGACTATCAATTAATATTTCACTGCTATATTATTATTATATATGCTTCATCTTAAGGAAAACAATGTATAATTTTGTTTAAAAATTAATAATGAACCAAGCTTTATTGAGAAACAGTTTAATTCAAGTAATCGATTGATTTTAAATGTTTCAAAAGGAGAGTTGAGAAAACAAATCGTGATTTATTAATAAACCTAAAGTATATATATTTTAAGAAACTAAAAACACTCGATTACTGTGTTTTATTAACTTTCAAGATGTTAGCGCCACCATTTTGGCGAAAATTTGTATTCGATGTTTTTCATCATATAGGGGAATATCTCTCAGGTATGATGAAGGAAATAAATAGCTTTGAAATTTATGTATACTAATCTCAGACACCGTCAAAAATGACTAGATGACTAGATGATTGGCAAAAATGATCTTAAATTTCTGTAGTGATTTAGAGCGAAACGACCTGATGATAAAATCTATCAATCGAGAAAAGAGGGACCTGCTTTTGTCAAAGGGAAGTACAGTAATATTAAACCGATTGCCTGTCTCACTGTCAGTGATTATATGCTCCTGGAAGACCCCCTTCAACATTGCTGTCCTGGCGGTATATTTTAGGATTGTTGACATCTGCTATTATCATACTTGCCAATGATTAATGTGAACAGGTTTTACTTTTCCCAGTAAATTCCTTGACAAGCTTTTTATTGGTGATTAAATATTTGTTATCTTTAAGCGTGACGTCAACTGTACTCCATTTTCAAATTTAATCAACAATGATTCCATCTATCCATAGTGATAGTCTAAGATCCGACTGTACGTTTTCTACTCCCATCTGTTGTTTTTTTGAAATGCAATAATTATGTATAATTATTAGTAGCAGAATACGATTCTACCGGGTTGCCTACCAAAATAAGGCCGCAAGTATTTTTAATTAGTTAAAAAATCAAAAATTTTCCTTCACTTGTTTTTAAATAAATTATAATTCATTTAAAAGAGATAAATGTAAAGAACATAAACGTTTGAGGTTGCCTATGTAAAAGTGGCCGCAAGTAGGATTGCCAGCTGTTGAAGTTACCCACTACATCGTCCATCAGACAGTGTGGTGCGCTCATTGTCTCTCTCTCTCTCTCTCTCTCTCTCTCTTTTACGTATCTTTATCAGCTAGCAGTCCCTACTTGCAGCCACTTTTACATAGGAATCCCAAACATTTTGTGTTTTTAAGATGTCTCTCTTGGAAATGAATTATAATTTATTTAAAAAACAATTTAACGATTTTTTAAAAAATTTAGTTGAAAAAAATAATTAAAAATGCTTGCCGTCATATTTCGATAAGCAACCTGGCAGAATCGTATTCTGCTACTAATAATTATACATAAATATGTCATTTTAATCAAATAATAGATGGACGTAGAAATCGCTATGAGTGAAATCCTTTGATGGAATTCTAGCTCGCCAAATACTGTAATCTTTAAATTAATATTTTATTTCTAAATAGAAACCCTAGACTCTATACATAAAATCTGTCGGAGATTCTTGGAAGGTGATGCCTCTGAATATTTTTGCGAAAGCGATTGTAAAAAGCACGTAAAATCGAATGCATTACTCTACCATCCCCACCCTTTTCCGAAAAAGTTAAATTAATTTACACAATCAGTAAATAAGTAATATAACATGCGGAAACCACAGGTTACATAGCGCTTCGAAGCAAAAAAGAGATAAATTCGCTGATTCGCTGCCTTTACTAATGGTTTAAATTGATATATCCCGCAATAATATACTTTTATGTAAAAATTCATTTTCTGTACAGTGAATACATTTTCTATTTATCTAAATTCTACGATTCTCTAATGTAAATCCATTGTTTTCCACTGAAATACGTGATTCAAAAATTTTAAATCAAATCAAGCTCTCCAACTGTTGATTTTTTTATTGTTTTATAAATATTATTTTGGTTTAAACGTTACTGAAGCAAGTTCAAAATTATACAAAAGCTATATGATCGTCGAGATGCCGATTTCAGAATTAAATTACTGTTAGAATTAAAAAATCAAGACTTTACCTGACAGTTTGCTTTCGGAATGTACACCGGAGTTGTTGATGAGGATGTCTGCACCACCCAAATTGTCTTCCACCCACTTGAAAGCTGACAGGATATCTTCTTCCTTGCTGACGTCACACTGAATTGGGTACAGCTTAGCTTCAGGAATTCCAGCAGCCAGCTCCTGAGTACAAATATTGGAAAGAGCCTCTTACAACTACGTAAAGATCCAAAATTCGACAACTGCCGCCAGTAAAGCATAGCTTAGTGATAAAGGCGCTTACTGAGTTCGGTTTCAAAAAACAGGGTGTCCTCTAGTTTCTCCAAAACAACCAAGAATCGAGACACTTTTTTTCCTACTGGCTTGATGCAATCCTCCATCCCTTCCTATCTTGTGCTAACATTTTCATCTCCACATATCCCTTACAACCAACGTCCTCAATTATCTGCTTCATATATTCTAATATCTGTCTTCCACTGCAGTTCTTCAAATGGGCAAGCAAATATTTTGAATGGAAATGAAAACATTTTAATAGATCCTATGCTTAATCCGCTTGCCAGTCTAAGTTAAGAGGCAGTTAGGACCGAAGTGATTCACCGACTTAGTCATTGTATTCTCAAATGTCATTGTAAGTGGAACTCTCAAAACCCACTTGCAGTAAAATTCCACATGCCATAATTATGTGGAGAAAAGGTACATAAAAATCAGAGTATCTTGAGTTTTGGCTAAAGCAATGGTAAACAGTCAGATATACAGAAATATTCGTACATACGGAAAGATTGTGAACCAGGTGTATTGCTTTTAGAGCAGTATGGAGTAAAACGTTCAAAAGAATTTCGATGAAGTTTCGGCGTAGTACATGCTGGAACAATGACTGTCAGAATATATACATCAGTATGGGTTTAACAATTCTTTAACAATACCATTACTCAAAAAACACTAAGCAGTTTCTAAATAAAGTGTCACCTTCATCCTGTCGACCCTGCGGGCGAGTCCCACGACGATCAGTCCTTGTTCGAGGAAGGCCTTCGCTATGGCTGCGCCTATACCTGAGCTGGCACCCGTCACAATAGCCACTCTGCCGCGGTACCTGTCCATATCCACAGCTGCTCACACAGTTGATACCTGTCCTGATATGAAATCACTACTGACCTGCTGGCCTCAGCAGTAGGATTTATACGCGCAGTTCGATCACTAGCCTTATCAGCCTAATCAAGCGAGTCATGCAATAGAGCACTTTATTATCTTACACTTCTTGTTAGCTGCATGTTTGATAATCTATAGGTTAAAAATACCAGTACCACTCTGGTGACATTTTTATCGCTATGAAACTGATCTACAGTTTTAAGAAATCTTTAAACCTTAGCCTCGTTCATCTGAATTTCTCTAAAATGTTTCCGTTATTACGGATCGTAGTGAGTGAGCGGTAAAGCTCTGTCCTTTTATTCGGCAGGATGTGGGTACCAATCCCCGTCCGCTCATCCAGTTATGGTTTTTCCATTGTTTCCCAAAATTGCCGTGATAGTTTCTTCACGGGCCATGGTCTCATTCTATCCCCATTTCTCACCCGCCTCTATTGACCTCGACAAGGAGTTAAACCAGAAGCTAAGAAAAAAGCTTCCGTTCTATTTCTAGTATAACTGCATAGTCGTATTACTCTGGTTAAGTTACCTGTTAGATTAAAGTGATCAGGACATATAAGGATTGAGAGAAAAAAATTACTCAACCCTGCATCCGTCACTTGAGTTTTTCGATAGGCTTTTTTCTTTATTTCAATTTTTCTTTGTTTGCTTTAATTTTCTCTTTCATCCACATATTGTATTCTTCTTCCTTCAAATTTCTTTCACAGTTTTTCTTCAATCGCATCTGAAAAGTTCTGTTTCATGTGAGTTTATAGTAAGAATTTCTGTAGTTTCATTTTCTTCTTGAATCGAACCACGAAAATCTTATCATAATCTATAATCTTTTCTAGAAATTACGTTCCAAAATTTTATTTCTTAATCCTAAGATCTATTTTGAAACATTTTAGAACAAAACACCCTACGGCACCGACAATTTCATGAATATAAGTATAGACGTAGATTCTGTTTAATACTGAAGTATCTATGAAGCTAGTTCTGATAGTATCAGTCGATTGGTGGCATAAGTTCTGAAGTTGTTGGAGCAATGCTAGTTAGTTCAGGAAGTGTTACCAACTCAAAAGTGTACGTAATGCCCTGCCCTACGGTCATTTTACTTTATTATTTTTTATTGCTCTTGATGACCTAGTGGCAGCGCATCAAGTTGCCCCTAATTCCGCCTATATGGCGCCTGAACCTAAATTTTTAGTCTTGCCACATACAGGGAAAGATAGACATTTCATCAACAGAATGGAATTCAGATTAAGTTATAATGTATAACTTAGGTGACCCAAACAGAGCTTGTTGGATGAGCGCTAACGCTTTGGACTGGTAATATCGAGAAGCGTGGTCTGAATTTGATCTCTAGTCAGACACCTTACCATTGTTCACCAGACAGAGCTTTAATCTTACATAAACTTCATAAGGCAGAGTGCTTTATCTCTGTCCAGAAGAGGGGTTGCGTTGTTCAGTGAGCAGGATATGACTCAGCGATCTCAACGCAGTGGCGTGAACCTATCTTATCAGTGCCAATCTGTCTCTCCAGTTAGATTTTTATGTGAGCTAAAAGTCGTTACTTTGACTACATATTAAGGCTTTCTGTTTTATGTGTAGAGTTTCGAATGATTAATACCAATATAATTATTTTAGCATGCTCTTTTTTGTTTTGAACGCGATGGTGAAACATAGATAAAAGATTAAAAAAAAAAGAAGTAAATTATTCTTTAACATCTCTGCCGGCCACGGATATAAAATATGAGTGCTGACACAGAGTTGCACTCATAAATTTCTTGTTGAGATAATTTCTTAATCACCATTGCAACAAAGAGTCAGCATAAACTACCTCTGAGAATTTACTTATATTCCCTTTATTTTTTTAAAAAAATTATATGCTTTACAGATCGCTGTGTATTAGAAGAAATTAAACTTTGCACCATCGTCGTCATAGAGATTAGTCCTCTTGGCGCCTATGACGACGAAAATTATAAAATTTTAAAGTTATACAATGTAAAAAAAATTGTTTGTAATGTAGTGAATAAGAGATATCACCTCGACACAAAAATAAATAGGAGAGTATAGTTTACTTATGCTTTATAGTAGTAAATCTGTTTAGAAGCCTAATATTCTAGGGTCTGCCAGGAGGAACGTCAAGAAGGGAGCAGTTGTTTATATTTTCAATCCAAATGCCGTAGCAACATGTTATGAGTGAGTCAAGGACTGTAGATGCTGGGAGTTGATTACAAACTTAAACACTTAATAAATATTTGTTGAATCCAACAAAATTTTTTTTATAAATTCTGAGACGAGTAAAAACAGACTTGACAGAATGTTTAATCGTTAGATTAAAATAGCAGAAAATAATATTGCTATGTGGTCAGCACACAGTTTCCGAAATTTTGATTTTCCACTCTATCTGAACTGTCTGTTGTCCAGATTTGGTAAGATATAATTCTTAATTTATGTGTGTACTATAAATGAGGGTCTAATTAAGTCGATATTTTGATACTCAAAGAAAATATCAAAGGGTTTCTCTCACGTACCGTTGACATTCCAACTTAGAATCTTTTGCTGTATTCATAATAGTATTTACTTGTACCCTTTCTCAAAATCTGTATTCATAAAAACTGTGAGATTTGAAGGTTTTTGTTTTAGTGGGCGAGACAAATACCTCTGATGACCTTAAACCAGTGGATTTTTAAACGGATAGTCCATATTTCTGTGCAGATGGCAAAAAGTAAGAATTTATAAAGGGCGCCATAAAAATTCTCATTTTTCGCGTTTCTCGTGTTTTGATCCAACACGTCTTTTTCTAAAAGACGGAGACAAGGCTTGCAAACAGGTGTCCTGCTAGGAAAGCTTTCGGCGAGTGGCTAGATGAGACATTTTAATTCAGTACCGCTTCGATGTAGCTAGCCACTGTGTCAAGGAAGTCAGTGTTGCAACGTTAGCGGTGGCTGTTCAATGTGTATAAGCTCAGAAATTTGCTTGTTTCTTGGGAAATATGTTTTTACAGATGCAATGAATTCCTATTAATCTTATAAGTTATTGCGAATCGATCACCAGATATGATTCACGTGATCGGTAACACGGTAACAAACCGTATTTCTGTTACATGTGATCCAGAAGGCAGCTCTTCTCCGTTATCGCAGGTTTGGCTAAGATTTGCCTACCACAGTATTGTAAGTGAAATATGGGAGAGCGGGTATCATCATGAGCAGTCATTATTCCTGACGAAACCATTTCGACTGCGGCTTGCAGCAGAGCAGTCACACGAGTGTGACCACTGTTCCACCAGAGGCATTGGTCTCATAACCACTGTCCCGCTACTTCAGTTCACCAAGGGATGGACGCATACGACATTCGCTCGGTTCAAGCCGTTACATCAGTCACCTGTCATTAATGTGATAAATTCGTTGATATGTGATTATCCATAACAAACATTGTCCTTAAGTGACCCTGTCAGTGAAAATGTTCCTATTACTCATGCATTCTCCATAAATATACGATAAATAGCGAGGTTGATGGTTATTGTAAGATAAAGGAGAACTGACTCATCTGTAACAATTAATCGACTAAAACAGGTACGTTGGAAAAAAAAAAAAAAATAAAAAAATAAAAAACCTTACGAAACGATTAGAAATGATTAAATTTAATTAATAATTCTGTGAAACCTGGTGCTGCTATCCAATGGTAAATAGGTCACTTCTTTTCGAAGCCATCTTAACTGAACCATCGCACACTCGTGAACTTGATTGTACATTTTTGCCATTCATGGGTTGAATTTTAACAAATTTCCTTTCTTGATTAATGATGATGCCAAAGCGGTAGAACTTAATATTAAAATGTTGTCTCAAGTATCGATTTTTATTGGGTATGAAAGGAGAAAGATGACTCGTCACAAAAAAAACATCTGTTTTAAAATAATATGTATGAATCTTTTCGATGTTTTAAAGTTAATAAAATTCCTTAGAAGTGCTTAGTTAATTTACTTATTTGTTCCTTATTGCAGTCCATTTATTAAATTGTTAGGTCTGTCATGCCGCTATACTTTCATTTATGATAATTAGAGACTGGATTATATACATTAGCATTTTTGCTTATGCATTTGCATATTAAGCCCATTTGCGCCGGCTATTGCATATTTTACTTAAAACCAAATGATGATGCATATTTTCGCTATATTTACAATAGATAATGAATAAAATCTCACGTTGTAGCCGGCAAAACCTGCTAGCAGCATAGCTCTTAGTCTACGACGACTTGTGGAAGAGCTACGACCAACGTTTGGGAATGAAAATAAACTGATTTCATCAACAAAGAAAGCGTTTCTTAAGTCACATTCTCGTAATAATGCTTATAAAAAAAATTCCAAATGTGCCTTTACCTCCGGAACCAGTGGTAACTCGATGGATAGCGTGTGTTGAAGCTGTACTGTTTTACAATGAACGATTCGAGGCCATTAAAGGTGTAGTAAACGACTTTGATAGTGGAGACACTATGATAGTTTGACAGTACAAGGAAGCATGTAACAATTCTAGTATTAAAACCTCAGCTGTTGTCAGCATTCGCTTTTCCTACATACCTGCGAGTATTGAAAAGCTTGAAACTCAAAGTTTGGCGATGTCTTAATCTATTCCGTTAATGAATAAAATCCGCATTGCCAGAGGTATGCCTGTGTAATCTTAAAGTAAATGTTGAAAATATCTTGAACAATAACCCAGGTTTTGAAACCTTTGTGTCAAATTGATAGTTTCAGTAATGGGATGGGTGAACATTTTCCAGGAACACACCCAATTTCAATTACTGCCCAGGTACATCAATGAATGTGGAAGGGTCCATATCCACTTACAGAAATATTTTGAGAGATCTAAGAAACAATCTTACCATTGAATATTTGGAACAAAAGTAAAAAAAAAAAGTTAAATAATTGTTAACTATCGAGTTTATAAATATGTTATTCAACTACTTACTAATTGCGTGCTGATTTTGAAATAAAAAATTGAAAAATTACTGTTTTTATATTATATAGTATTGCATATTTTGACACTTATGCATATTATAAGCATTTTTCATGCATATTTGCATGCATATTTTTAGCTTTTTGTGTTGCATATAATCCGGTCTCTAATGGTTACATAATATTTGCATACACCAGTAATCAAATTAAATCCAATGGACTGTACATTTCAAACCTAACGCCGTTTTACATAACTATGGATAGCACCTGGTTTGAAGCTTAGATTATTTTTTTATTATTATTATTGCTTCAAAGACTGTCCATTACCACTGCTGTTTTTCCAATAGAGCAGCTGGTACATTGTGTTAGAAATCGGTGCCGCAGATTTGATTCTAGCTTACACATATGATGTCGGTTTTATGCACTTTTCACACAGATATGATGTCGGTTTTATGCACTTTTCACACAGAAATTTAACGCAACAAATGTACTCAGCATGACAAAAATTTTGAGAGAAATTTGATTTCATTATAATTTTCTGTACGGCTTCTTTTCTTCGAGTTCCATAAACCAGGACGCAACGCTAATATTATGTTTCATATATACGTAATTTTTATTCTTCAGGATAATTGTTCTCATCAACTGTGTAGCACTTATACCAGCTATTTTTAACAGGAAGCAGAGCAGGGTAACACAGCTTCAGTGTTATTTTTGCATGCCAGCGCTGTTCTACACGTCTTCTTGAGTTACATAACAGTTAGTTAATATTTAGCTCCTTATTTTTGCCAGATAACAACTTCTGTGCACCCATATCTCTGTGTGATATCAAATTCTAAATGGAGTCTTCTTCTAAAAAGTTATATAACTTTCATAAATCCATTGCAAGTAACATGCTTTACTGTGCATGCATCTTTAGTTTTGGTTTGATGATATGTGTCATAGTTACGTTGCGTACAAGTCAAATTCTAATGAACATTGTTAGTCGGGGAACATGTCCGGGGGGATAAGAGAATGTTATTTTTCGAGATCTGATGGTTTCCTCCTTTTTACTAATTTTTTTTTTTTTTTTTTTTTTTTAATTTGCTTACTTCATTTTACTCGTTGGGAGTTTAAAAATTTAGAAAGTATTTCATCTACACCTAATCATTTACCTTAATTCTTCGAAACCCTATAAAATAACGTTTTTATACTCCGATCTATTGGGTCGTAAATACAAACATAACCATTTTTTTCTCTACCAGATATTCATAAGTTTCACATTCTAGAAAGATTGATTACTTCAATGCTGTTTGTTTACATTTCGAAAAAAATATTTGCGGTTCTATATTTGGCGCAACTAACCTTTCCATAGCCACTTTAATCTCCATTTCTTCACTTATTTTGTTTCTTTCTTGGAATTTCTCTTTGTTGTGTTTACAATACATATTGATATTTCTGTCTTCCTACTACTTCATCAGCAATTCTTCATCATGCTGCTATTAACCAATTTTAATATTTTGTGTATAACCAAGGGTAGTCTGGCCTACTACTATAGTAAGCCCAATGATTATATACCTGCTTTCTCTCTCTACGACGGGAGAGCCATTATTCCATGTTTTATTTATGCCGATTGCAACCTGACATATGTGGTTCATGATATTTTGCTTCTTGGTAAAAATACTTTACTCTCCTACTTGTGTGTTTTCATATTCGCTACCAAACTTCGCTCAGCGCCCTGTGGCATTATGTTTGTGATAACAGCTGCGTACAGGTATAATAGTAGATCGTATTTGAAATTTGATTTGTCTTCATTGCATTTGATTCCATCGTATGTAAATGTTTAAGTAATGCATGGCTTACTGATGTATTATCGTTAATCTGTAGGAAAGAAAGTGTCGAAAATAATACTTGTCTCAATAAGTTTGGAAAGCAGACATAACAACCATAGAACTTTGAAGCTTTCTGTTGTTCTGTAATACAAAACATGGTTAGTACAAAGTCAGAGATATTGATAAAAAAATACCCGAAAATCGATTAATTAGGTATTTCTGAATTAAGATTGTCACGAACACCAAGGTGCAAAGATGTGTATTGCAACAATTAAGACGTGTTTTCAAATATTTCTATTTTACTAGCTCTCCCGGTCACGCGTTACTGTGAATCAGCAATATTATTCTAAACTCCCTAATGTTGTCAAATTAATATTCACTAGTAAAGATAAAAACGTTTTCAAAAGTATTTGGTAAAGACTATTGGAGAGTTAAAATTAAGGACAAACGAACGTAATTTTTTTAAATTTACATTTTATTACAAATTACTTACCGTCGTTTGGGGTTACTTTGCTCCGTTTTTAAATATATGAGATCAAAAACAGTGTTTCTTTAATGTTTATGATTATAGAAATTATTTCATTGGTTAGGACAGACTTTTGTCAAGTAATCTTTGTGTATAACTCTTAAGACAACCTTTTGACAACCTTTTATTTCTATTTTTTTTTTTTTTTTTTTTTTTTTTTTTTTTGAAGAAGTGGAACAAAGTTTCCCGGTCCTGGGGATACTTTGCACCGGATGTCTAAATTGCTGTAAAAATAAGGATGACAGATGTCTGGAGTAATGTTAGACCATAGACATGAAAAATAAAGCAGCAGTTATATCAGAAATAATAATTTCAGAATCCTGGGGCAATGTTTGAGCACAGGAATGAAGGAAAAATAACTATCGAGTAAGCAAAAACATATTTTATTACCAAAATAATCTACAAATGAAAGATTTAACACAAAATGAAGTCTCTGTCATGAGTTATTAGCTCTAGAATTGATCAAGCTCTGGCACAGAGAAAAAACCACGTTTGCTTATCTGTTTTGGAGGCTGAATGGTGCAAATTATTTCTTCGAACGAATACTTAATTTCATCTTTCGGCATCGGCCACTTCCATGACTTCTTAGAAATTGAACTTATTATAGCTCCATCGTCACTTGCGTTAGTAATTAATTCAGGAAAATATTCCCCTTCATATTTGAAGATCACATACTGACCCAATGTTCTGGACTTCCCTTCTTTGGCCTGGTTACTGGCTGGATGTCATCCACCTCAAACAATTCAGGTGATTTTGATGGTGACCTGATCTGAGAGCTCAAATAATCCTCATCGTCAGAAGAATCTATGAGAGAGATAGCTTCAGAATCTTCATCTGAACTACTTTCTTTATATTTGTGACTTCTGCATTTCTTCGTAACTTTTTTCTTCATCACTGTCACACTTTTACCAGGTGTCACTGCAAGCTTCCTTCTTCCTCTGTTACTGCCAACACCATTCAAATCTCTTATTTTGAAGGGCTTCAATGAAAGAGTCCTGTACTGCATCTTTGTCACAAGTCCGTGAAAGAAGACGAGAAAGGATTTCATCAACATTGATAGGATGTATGCTGCACATTCTGAAACCTGCTATTACGTACTTTGCTGAGTTTGTGCCAATTATATCCATTAATCTTCTTAACAGAAATGGGAAGTGCTGTTTCTGTAAGACAGTGTCTTTGAAACCTTGCCTAGAACTTTTCCACTCTTGAAGGATCTGTCTCCAGGCTGTTTTCATGGGCCCGAAGAAGGAAACATCCAAAGGCTGTGTAATGTGGGTACTGTTCGCCGGCAGACAGATGAATGAAATTTTCCTTTCAGCACAGAGCACCAGAACATGGGGTGTCAAATGTGAAGACAGATTATCACAGATTACTACCTTTTTCCCTTCAAGCTTTTTCAACCTTGGTAGCATTAATTTGATGAACCACTCATTAAATGTGTTGCTGTCAAACCATCCACTGGGGCTATGTGAGTAAAGGCAGCCAGTGGGCCCATTTTCTGTCCATGTAAACCATAAATGTGCTGATTTATAGACAACAAATGGAGGCAAAATTTCACCCTCAGCATAACCAGAAAAAATCACGGATATGCTGCTCTTGGACGAGTTACAAATGTTTTCAGAATATTTTGAACCTCTTTTTCTGAGAACCTTCTTTCTCCCAGGATCGTCGGTGAGGCTGGTTTCATCAAAGATCCATATATTGCTTGCTGGTACATCTTTCAATTCAACTTGCAAATGTTCAACATATTCTCTGAGAATACACTCATTAACAATAGCTCTACGTCTTTTAATGTTGATTGAAAAGCATACGGAAAGTTCAGGGTGCCGTTTGGTGAAGCACAAGAGCCATTCATGGCCTGGACAATTGTTTTTGAATCTAACAACTTTACGTCCCTGTCTGGCAAGGTATGACTTCTCTATCATTCTGAGTTCCACTGGAGTGACAGGAAACCCAAATTCACTCAACTTCAAAACACATTTTGCAAACTGTGCTTCTTCTTCAACAGTGAAAATCTGTGGAAAACCTGAAAGGGAATTAATTCCTTTCACTAATTTCAATTTATTAACTATGGTACTTCTTGGAATATTATAAAGTTTTTCAGCTTCTCTATGAGATATCTCATTTCTTCTAATGGCTTGTAGACAATTCTCCAGAGTTTCTGGGCTGTAATCACAGTATCGCCTACTTCCCACAGACCTCTTGTACTTACGAGGCATTTTCGCCAATCTGAAAGATTACAATCACATTATTCACTGCCAGGAGCACACTACAGTGTTAAATTAAGTCTGAAAAGTTCGTAGGTATGTAGGAAGAGCACCATGGGGATACTTTGCTCCACTTTTGTTGTGGTGCAAAGTTTCCCCAAACTAATGAATTTCCTAACCTATAAAAGTAATACCTTAATAAGACAAACAATAATACATCAAATCAATAACTACGATACTTATTAGAAGCTAGACGCACTGAATAATTAAAATAATGGTGACTGACCTTCACAGTGACAAATTAACCCTGTAAAAAAAAAAAAAAAAAAAAAAAAAAAAAACAGATTTTTCCAGTTTAATTTTTCTTACAATTTCGCACGTCTTTACTCAATTGCTTGTCACAACTTCATAATGGCCGACAACTGAACAGGCAAGCACTGCTGCCAACCTAAAAGTGCTACCTTTCACAGCAAACACAGTTCACAGATATACAGCAAGTAGTGTAGCATCTGTGAACCGACAAATCTTTTTTCCTCGAGTGGAGCAAAGTTTGACCCTAAGGAGCAAAGTAACCCCAAATGACGGTAATTGAAATTATCCCCTGAGGGATCAATATGACGTAAAAAAGTGTATACCTAGAAACGTATGGAACTAAAATAATAATTTCGTGTGGTCGTAATGACCTGGTGGCAGGGTTTCTACTGGCTGCGTATTCCGCCTCTGTCGTAACCGCCTTAACCTTACCCGCTAAACCTGCCGGACACAGTTTAGCGTGGAATCCGAATCACGAAATTGTTCTAGCGTTATTCACCAAAAATGAAGGTAAAGTTATGTGCAAATTTTAACAGACAACGTCGTGACGGGAGATTTTATAAATTGCTGTTGTAAGTTTCCGACTGCGAGAAATAACGTATGGTCTTTTCCGTTCCGTCCTCTCCTCTCCTCACTTTGTAATTCCCAATAATAAATGTTTAGGTCAATAATCAAGATAAAAATTATCCTATCTTTTAAACTGGACCAAGCTACACACAATAATCTAAATTTCATCAAAATTGGTTAAGTAGTTTCGGAGTTCATCTCGGAGAAACATCGTGACGCGAGTTTTTTTTATATATAAGATTATTAGTTGCTGACATGTATTGTCGTGTGACAAAGGCCGACTTGCTCCGTTTTGCACGTGAATTCGTCCAGCATCCTCATCGTCAACTTTTGAATCTTCCAGTTGGAGAGTACGGGCTAAAAAATACTTTAAATCATTGTAACTAATGACTTGAGGTATTTAAAATGACTTTAGAGATGAGATTGACAGGCATTAATTCCCGATCTCTACAAAGAACAAGTGGAATGATACAACTAACTGATACATCCCAATTATACACAGAAGCGAATTTTGCTTCCTCGCGATAGCCAAATGGCTGAATAAAATAATGGGAGGTTTCCTTTCCCGTGAGCATACGAAGGGTGGATATGGTGGTGAATTTTTCTAATACTACCTAACTCATTGGATCAAAGAGTGGCAAGTTTACGGCGGTATCTTCAAGAAAAAACTGCGAAGAGAGACGGTACAGAACGCGTCTCTGTACTGTCTCTCCATAGTGGGGTGACCGGTTCCTATTGGCTGGCTTGCGTCACGCGGTGTAAATACAAAGTTTTAATTGGACAGTTGGAGACGACCTTCTCGGAGGTTCCAGAACATTTGGAACGTCAATTCTCACGGTAGAAACTGCTGGCTCCGTGGCTTTATATGAGGGATTCAGATATCTGCAAACAGAGTTTCATGTTCCGCGCCTGTCCAGGCCTGCAGCTCACATAGGCTTGTACCTCACTAGAATATTAACTACAAAATTATTTGAATATGTTACTATTTTACAGAGTATAGAATCTTGATGGAAAGATATAATTGGTTCCCCGATTTCAAAAGCTACATATGAACTTGGTTTTATTTCGATCTAATGCGTTTGAGATTTATATATATATTGCCGCATGAACGCCAGTGTACCGTCTGCCAGCATGGCGCAGCGGGTAGCGTCACGAATTGCGGTACCGAAGGTCGCCGGTTCAATCCCGCCCACTGACAAAAATTATTTAATTCTGTTTATTATTTCCAGAAGATTCTACATGTTTCCTAAGGTCACTTGTAACTTCTACACATTTCATTTGTTAACTACTCTTGTAATCTCTAGTACGTTCTATCTGTGTATAAATAGAAGAGCATTCTGCCCAAGAGGCAGTCAGTGCTGCGTGTATGTTTGAGTTCTCAATAAACCTGTTCTCAGTTTAAGTGCTGTGTTCATTGACAAGTAACCTTCGAATTCACACCCGCCCCGGTTGCAACGCGACATAGTTTGGTGGAGGCGCCGGGTACCCTGTGCAACAGCTGCATCATCGTGGCTCCGATTAGGCAACGTAAAAGTCGCCGCCTACACGGACTGGAACCGGACTACAAAGGATATACTCAGTACGTCCTTCCGAAAGTCCGCGTCATTAGGAAACCCATGGCGGCAAGCCAGCTGCACATTCGACACCCATCGGTGTTCTCTGGAGACGCTGGACAGGGACCCTAACAAATGGCTAAAAGGGTTCGACCGAGTCGCCAAGTACAACAGGTGGGATCATACCATGTGCTTGGCAAATGTTTATTTCTATCTGGACGGAACCGCCCAGCAGTGGTTCGAGAACACGAAGATAAACTGAATAACTGGGAAATGTTCCAGACGGAACTTAAGAAAACGTTTGGGGACCACCAGCGACAAATCCGCTCGGCGGAAGAACAACTGAAGAACCGGGCCCAACAACATGGGGAGCCGACGCAATCTTACATACAGGATGTTTTGGCCCTATGCAACGTAGTCAACCCGAATATGACTGAAGCCGACAAAATCACGCACCTAATGAAAGGTATTGCAGAAGACATGTACCAAGCTCTTCTGATAAAAGACGTCGCTACGACGGAAGAGTTCATCAAGTGGTGCCAGCGGATTGAGGAGATGCAACAAAGGAGGGTTGGGCGAAAGAAGTATGACAGACTTCCCAACGTAGTC